>JAVJIF010030213.1:0-340010 GCA_038442645.1 Agave tequilana
GACGACACCAAATCCAGTGGAATTTCGATAAATTCAGAAAATCTCAGAAAAGTATTTAGATAGAAAATATGATTTTAAGAAGTTATGGGAAAGTCGTTTTTAGAATTTTAACTCCATTTGTAAATTAAAAATCTGAGAATCGAGCAGCAGCATTGGTCGATTCCGGTTTTAAAAATTTCCAATTTAATTTAGGAAAATTCAAAAAATCATAAAAAATCTAAAATATTGGAAAACAATGTTTGAAAGTAAAATTGGTCAAATCTGAATATCAGAAAGACCAAATCAAGCAATACTTTAGGATCGGGTTCCTGGTTCAGACTAGGGTATGATTCCGAGTCCACGAATCCAGATCCACGGCAAAACGATCATATAAATAATTCATAATACAAAACAAATACAGGAAATAAATCAAAAAGTACGATCGAAAAATCTGATACGCAACTAAGTACGTATTCCGGGAGCGAGGTGTTACATTCCATCCACCTTACAAAAATTACGTCCTCACAATTTCAATAAGGGGTAAAATGAACATAAAAGGGACATGGACGGGAATTATACCAATCAAGATATGAATCACTGTGGGTAGGGCTCGAGTCGACTGAACAATAATCGGAATATAGACATCCTCTGCACTTCCTACCGTATAATTCTTCGAAAAATGTCGAATAATACTGACCTGATAACAGTGCTTTGTAATAGTTGTACTGCATACTTAATATCACTACAAGAACGAGCCAGAATACTAAGAATGAACTAGAATACTGAAGAGAAAGAAAACCCTGATATTACTGAGCATAATAAAGAAGACCGATAATTGAGATTTCGAGACCAGGCATCGATCACTCTGAAAGATATAGCCGAGAATATAGAATACCCGTAGAGAATCCCGACTACTGACTTCTGAAAGATAACCCGATCGGGATCAATCCTGAGAATCCCCGAGCTTCATAGAGTTGGCCGAAGAGATCATATAATAGTTTCATTCAGAACCAACCGCTACCTTTTTAGTCTATCCATATCTTAAGTTGGTATAAAGGCTACGAAAAACCAAAACAGTGAAAAGATGGAAGGGACTAGAAATCTAAGGAAGGATGATCAAGAAAAAGATAACTCTGCACTTGTAGTCGGACTGTATAATCAGGACTCAAGTAATTCCAGTTGCAAATTTCTTTACCATTAATTTGCCATCTGGACGTACTGAGGATGCGAGAGCCTAAGCTCTGATACCACCCTGTAACGCCCCGATCCGGCGGGTATGGAGACGTTACTGCGACGTATATACGCAGGTCAGAAATACCCTCACGTATATACGCTAAGCATCAGTACAGGCAAGAATCAGAGTACGGAAGCACGTGGTGCATTATACATTCCAACATATAGTACAATTACAAAGTTATCACCAGATGTGACACAATATTACATGAATATTACATCACTGATATGCGCAATTGCGAGAATACAAAGAGATGTACAAGTATGAACAGTACAAAAGAGGCTCAGAGTCATAACAGGAAAACTCTAGAGTCGAGCAGGGGGGCCTGGAAGGATAAGGCTCTGAACGGTCTGCTGGGGATCCACGGTTCAGCTGCGCCACTCTGATCAGCAACTAGGAGAATCTACACGCTCCAAACTCCAAAACCTGGATATGAGGAACCAGAGGAGTCAGAACTCCCCGGCGAGTGGTGATGCGAAAGCCAGATGGCGTGCTGAGATAAGCACATGTGTATCGATAAATCCAAATCATAAACATGCATTGAAAATCGTGTCGTGAGCACAAGCATTCAAGAGTAGGTAGATATACAGCAATTAATATCAGGCAGGAAATATTCATGATATGATAAGATAAGAGCAGGAGACTGGTGGAATAGAACACATGTGGAAAGGCAGGATATGAGCAGGTATAGTATAATAATCATAAAGCCGAAAATCTGAAGTAAAACTCGGAACAAGTAAACATGGCAAAGCATACAACGGATCCATAGCTGGCATCTTTTATTAGTATTATTACTCGTCTTACCTAGATGTCTAGATATGTGAACTAGCGTCCCAGCACAGTTATATCCACATCTGAATAAAGTAAGGTTGTTATTGGAAACCAACGGGGGTATCAATGAATAGTGTTTACAGTGGGTCCCGTACATACCGGGACCACAGCCCAGGATTTTTCCATTGCTGGTGGATGGAACCTATCGCAAGGCGATCAGGAGGGTCTTATAAAATGCCCTTTATCAAGATAGTACCAGAAAGGAGGGAGCTAGCGCTCCCCTCGGTCGCCTGGAGGCCCACAGGTCAGACAGAAGTTTTAGTTGCACAACATACCTAGTACCACTGTAAACACGAACATATATTGATTACCACAAGTTCCCCCGACCCGATGTAAGTTGTTCCTTTTTATGATTTATTATGTAATTATCAATTTACGGGAATAGCAGGTGCAAGACAGGATCAGGAATGCAGGAGTACATGAGTACTATAGGTTCAGGACACTGTATATATAATACAGGATAACAAGTACAAGATTCACATCACTGTATGTAATACAGGATAACAAGTATAGTATTCCCATAAATGTGAAAATCACAGGTCAAGTATTAATATGTCAGGAGGCGGGTGATAAGTCATGTTATAATAAGAAGCAAGTGTCAAGTAGTAGCAAGTCGGGAGTCAGGTGGTAACATGACTGTGGTGGTATCAGGCATGTGACAAGGGATATGTTAGCACATCAAGTGAAGCATGTCAAGCGATACAGGAAAACAGTACTGATACAAAGGATCGGTATAAATACCGAAAAATCATACATTTTCAAGAAAAATAGTATAAGCTAGATTTCAAGCTATTCACAACCATTAATAGAAGAATCGATAAACTGGCAAGCAAGTAATTCAGTAAGCAAGCAAATATTCAAGCGGAGCTAAGCGTGCTGGAGCGAAGCTAATGTACAACACTAAATGCTATCACACTGGCGAGGTTACCGCTCACAGCGTAGCTAGACACACGTGTCGCAGCAAGCGTATGAATGCCATACTACCGCTCACGGGGATGCCATGCTCACGGGATAATTATGGTAGAACGGAGAAAGCGGTAAAGTGTTAACGCTAGGTCCGCCTACTAGGCGTAGCAAAGAAAAAGTCCAGAGGACTTTAAACCTCAAAGGTTGTACCCAGAGGTTAGGCCCGAAGGCAAGGGTATCTGGAGAAAGTGTTAGTTTCAAACAGCACAAATCGTGAATAATACAAGTTGACCTGATGAATCGGGAAAGTCAAGAGGAAAGCGAGAACACTCGCCTAATTACGAAAAAATACTGTGAAATCTCCGATCTCTGGAATCCAGGAAACCAACGCGAAAACGCGTTCCAATAAAAAGGAGGGGAGAGAATGATGACGCGGGAGTCGCATACGCGGTAGTCGCATCGCGTAGATTTCCATAAACGCGGGGTTCGAAACCCGCGTTTAAGTTATAACATGAGAAGAACGTAGACGCGAGCATGAGCTCCGCATCACGTTAACACAAGAACGCGAAGGCCGCGTTATACAGATGTCAAGAACGCGAAGATCGCGTTAAGGAATTACCTGGACGCGGGGGTGAGCTCCGCCTCTAGCAATTATCATAAGAGAAAGAAACACAGGGAGATGAGAGAGTGAGAGCCCAAGGGGGGAGAGAGAGAGAGAGAGAGAGAGAGACGCAAGGATGAGAGGAGAGACGCATGGAAGGGGAAAAATTATAGAAGAAAAGAAAAGAAAAAGGAAAGGGAAGGAAAGAAAAGGAAAGAAAGAAAGAAGGGAAGGGGGAGGTAGGCTGGCCATGGCTTGGCCGGCGGTGGCCGGCGGCGGCCGGAGATGGCCGGAGACCGAAGGTGGGCGGCCAAAGCCCCAAGCCCAAGGCAAGAAGAGGGTGCAATTCTAGTTAAAAATGGAGATTTGGAGTTTTGAAAACGAGGCTTTGGAGAACGAAACTATAGCTCGTTAAAAAGAGCACTCCGAGGGGAGGAAAATGGTGTGATTGTTGGCGGCCAAGGTGACGCAGGTGGTGGTGGAAATGGTAGAGAAGGTGGTGGTAAAAATGGGTTGTTTGGTGGAAAAGAAGAGGAGGAAGAATGTGGTGTGGTGGTGGTGGTGTTGGAATGGAGGAGGAGATGGAGGAGAGAATGGTGGAGGAGTTAGTGGTGGAGATGGTGGTGGAGATGGAGGGGAGAGTGGCCGGCCAAGGAGGGCACCATGGCAATTTTGGGCTGCTGTGTTCGTTCTCTGTTGGTGGGAAGAAGGTGAAGGAAATAATGAATGAGAGAGAAGAAGAAAATGGGGGGCGTATATATAAAAGGAAGAGTTGATTATTACAAGTTTTCCATTCCATGCCTTACATTGAATGAGACTTGCATCTCCATTAGAAAGATGGCCGCGTCTGGGAAAAAGTGAACTAAACGCGGAGATGAGAGCCGCGTCCAGGAGGAAAACGCGAGATTGCGTTTAACAGAAAAGACAAAAGTCGTAATGACTTGGTCAGAGCTGACTTGAAAGGCATTAAATGCAAAACGGAAATGAATCTCTGCATTATAGATCGAATCTAGATTTGGTGAAATCCGCGTCTGAGGAGAAAGACAGAAAATGAGAAAAAGGAAAATAAAATATCAGGATAAGATTCTGGTATCTGAGAAAAACACTGAAAACTCTGAAAAAGTCTGAAAATTGAAGTAGTTCGAAAAGCTTCCCAAAAATTCTAAAAAATAATAAATATTATTTTAAGATGTTTGGTGAAATCGGATTTCATAAATTCAATCTCATTTTTAAAATAAAAATCCTAAAATCAACTGTTAATATTGGTCTACATCGGGTCGGCGGAGTTTGATAAAATCTGAAAAATTTCAGGAAATACATGAAAAGAGAAAAATATAATTCTAAGAAGTAATATGAAAGCGGAATCTAGAAATTTGATTCCAATTGCAAACTAAAATTTCTGGAATCAACTAGCGATACTGGACGACACCAAATCCAGTGGAATTTCGATAAATTCAGAAAATCTCAGAAAAGTATTTAGATAGAAAATATGATTTTAAGAAGTTATGAAAAAATCGTTTTTAGAATTTTAACTCCGTTTGTAAATTAAAAATCCGAGAATCGAGCAGCAGCATTGGTCGACCCCGGTTTTGAAGATTTTCAATTTAATTCAGGAAAATTTCAGAAAATCATAAAAAATCTAAAATATTAGAAAATGATGTTTAAAAGTAAAATTGATCAAATATGAATAGCAAAAAGACAAAATCGAGCAATACTCTAGGATCGGGTTCCCGGTTCAGATTAGGGCTGACTCCGAGTCCACGAATCCAGATCCACGGCAAAACGATCATATAAATAATTCATAATACAAAACAAATACAGGAAGTAAATCAAAAAAGTACTATCAAGAAATCTGAATACGCAACTAAGTACGTATTCCGGGAGCGGGGTGTTACAAGAAGTATAATTGCTGCAAGGCTCAGATTTACCTACTTAGTATTAGGGTTGTAATCACTGCTTTGTTCATAGTTTTTGAAATCTCAAAAATACACAAAGTATTAGCCATAAAATAGCCATACTAGCACTTGACTGATTGTTATTTGCTAATATGAGGCACTTATCATAGCTTTCTTGCCCACAATGTTCCAAACATATCCTTGAAATATGTAAACCTACAAATGATCAAAGCATAAGTAGATTAACATGATAAAGTAACAAATAAGAAAATATCAATTTAAATGTATCCCCGGCACATCATACACAAAGTATAAAATAATATTACAAGCCAATTTGTTAGTTTACTGTAAAAGTTATCAACTTAAAAAACCTAGCTAGCCAGTCAAGTCCTCTTCATTTTCATTGTCATCGTCCTCAACCTCATCACAGGAACTCACTGTTTTCACCCTTGCACTTGTTATATTACCAGTGAGATTGAATCTTGAAGTGAAAGCGTCTAAGTTCAATTCCTTACAAGTTCATATAAATATCTCTTTTGAACTTTCAAGTGCTTGGCAATAAAAAATCTAGCTCCCATCTCAGATTTAAATAACCTCACAAAATCGGTATCTACAACTCTATCATCATACTCAAGATGATCATACTCATATTTAGACAATAGGACAGTCCAATGTTCATGAATTGTCTACCTAATGGCATTTGCAGTGACTAATTTGTCCATCATTATCCTTATCATATCCTTATCTAGTTGATGTTTCTTTTTTCTAACTCTAGTAGAAGTAATTATTGGCCTAAAGGTTACAATCTCCGAGTTTTGTGTTTTGATGATAACAAAGCATATAACGCTATTTGGTACTAATCAAGTTCAAGAGTGTCTGTCAGGGTTCGATAAGATGAAACATGTTCTTCCTTAAAGGAAGGTATTGATGGCTCAAGGGTACTCAAGTACAGGATCTTTATTCAAGCTCAAAATGTCGCTCAACATCACTATCAGAGAAGCCCGCTTGAAGACTCATGTAGCTGGTAGAAATTAGTTTGTTAAAGGGTAGAATATATTTTTGAAGCTCAAAAATACACACACACACACACAAAAATGCACGTTTTTCAAAAGTATGGTGTTAGTTTTTTATTCTACAATTTTTAAAATATTTTTTTAACAAAGTTTAGAACTTTTATCTAATAGCTATGTATGTTTTCTATCTTCCAAAATTCAAACAAAAATATTTTAAAATTTTATGTATTTCAAAAAGAGCTTTAAATCTGTTTTGGCCTAGGTCGGTTGACCGGGCAGTCGACCGTGCCTATTATAGGCCAGAACGGTCGATCGCATGGTCGACCAGAGTTCTGGCAATTGGGAGTGTGCACGTTCCCGGTCGACGGGTCCCCTCTTGTGGTCGACCAGGCGGTCGACCGACAGTAACCAGCCAACTCTCTCTTTGTTTGTTACGGTCGACCAAGCGGTCGACCGAAGCTCAACGGTCAAATTTTTAAATGGGCCGTCGACCGTACGTCTACCAGATTGGCAGAAATGGCTCTTTTATTTAAATTAGTTTTTAAAACATGTTTAATTTTAAACGTCAAAAGTTAATTTTGAGGGTGAATTTCTTCCTCTTTTATCTGGTAAAACTATACTATGTTTACTCTTCCTAAAACCTATATAAAGGGGTCATTAGGGTTGAGTTCAATACAACAACAATTCTATTTGAAAAATCAAGTTTTGAGTTTTCAAGAAAAAGAGCTTTTAAATTTCAATTTTGTGCTTTTATTTTCAAAAATCTTCTTTAAGTTTTTGGTTCTCAAAATCTCTTATTATTTTACTCTCACTTATATCCTTGAGCTTCAAATTTATATTTTATTTTATAGGATTTTGTAAGAGAGTTTTCAAGAGAGAGTTTGTGGTCTTTTGATCACCCAGAGATTATCCCATTGTCGTTACGCTACCTCTGGAGTAGAGGAGTGTATTGGAAAGTTGTGTACTCGTGTGATTGTAATCTCTTGGTGGAAGGTTCTATAATAGATTGGGAAATCCTTCACGGTGGTGGAAGCGGAGACGTAGAGCAGTGGCTTGAACCTCGAAACAATTTTCTTATTTGCGATTGCTTTCTTGTCTCTACTTATTTGCTTTTTATTCATTCATTATTGTCGATCTATACTCATCACAACAAGATAGCAATTGAGCACCTTAACTCTTATTTAGAGGAATTACGAGGAGAAGTTCAGAGCCCTTCACTGGGAATTCGGCTTCAAGTCTTGTTTTGAGTGATCGGTTGCATCATCTCATTTTATATTGCATTAAATTTTTATTTGATTAGCTATACACCTATTCACCCCCTTCTAGGTGTAATTTCAATTGGTATCAGAGCTTTGGTCTATAGTTTTTGACTTAACATCCTTAGAGAGACCCTTTTTGCTAATCATTTTATTAACATCTTCTTTTTCATCCACTAGGAAATATGGCCGAAGGTATTAAGACCCCTTCCAAGTTTGATGGCCTTAACTTTCTCATATGAAAGGTTAAGATGACTGTATTTTTGTAATCCCTAGGAAGCCGGGTTGCAAAGGCGGTGACTAAATCTTTTAGTGTACCCACTGGTGATGAGGACACTTGGTCCAATATAGCCACCAAGGAATTTGATACCAATGCAAAGGCACACAATGCATTGCTTCTAGCCTTGAATGAAGACGACTTAGCTAGGGTCATTCATTGCAAATCTGCCTACGAGATTTGGTCACACTTAGTAGTCACTCGTGAGGGAACATCACAAGTCAAGAGAGCTAAAATTGATCTCTTTCATTCTCAATATGAAAACTTCATTATGCATGAAAATGAGTCTATTGATGATATGATTACAAAATTTACTAAAATAACTAATGATCTTTCTTCTTTAGGTGATGCAATTGACAATGATCAAAAAGTTCGGAAGGTCATTTGTACACTTTCATCCTCATAGGAAGTCAAAGCCACTATAATGAAGGAGTTAAGTGACAAAGAAGAGATGGAGCTCATCGGTCTTATCCGCAACCTTAAGACCCATGAGATGGAGAGGAAGGCTAGAGAAGAAATAGCACCACAAAAGAAGAAGTCAATGGCCTTCAAGTCTACTCCCACCATCTCTGACGATGATGAAGAAGAAGAAGATGATGAAGATCTTTCCCTCCTTGAAAGAAATGTAAGGAGGATGTATAACAAGGCAAAGATCAACAATAGAAGAAGATGGTAAGGAAAGGAGGAAAAGAAAATCATCTGTTTCAACTGTCGAGAACCCGGACATATCATGGCCGAATGTTCGGATTTCAGAAACAAGTCATCTTTCTCAAACAAGCCAAAGAAGCCATCCATGAAGAAAGCTCTCAAAGCCACATGAGATTCAGAAAGTGAATCTGAAGAGGAGGTGGACACGGCAAACGTGTGTTTCATGGCAAATGATAACACACCCAAGTAAATTCTGAACCATCCCTTGATGATTGTGGATTAACTATAAATGATATAGGAGATGCATTTGTAGAACTTTCAAATAATTATGATTTTAAAGCAAAAATTATCTAAAAATGAAAGAAGAAAATGAAGTTCTTCGAAACAAAATTATCACTCTTTCTAAAGGAAAAGAAGATTTGTCTTCCACTCTTTTATTAACACAAAAAGATTTTGATGCATACAAGATCTCATGTAAAGCTAAGTTTCCCAAGATTGATGAAAATGAAAATTCGATCTTAAAAACTAAGATCAATAATTTGGGAAATGTTTTAAAGAAATGTGAGTTCAATAAAGCTAAATTAGAGGACATGTGTTTCAAGAAAAATGCTTCAAAAAGACATATTCATACTACACATGCTCAGACTTCTAAATCACACACCAAGCATGCTCATGCACCACATGCTCATCATGCACATCATGCATCATATATGGTAGAATTTATACATGTACTTATTGTGACCGAAAAGGTCACTTAACTAAATTTTATTTTGATCGTATAAATGCTTCTAATAATCATATTTGGGTTCGAAATACTAACGTCATAGACCCAAGAAAGTATGGATACCAAAATCAACAACTTCATTATTTGATGTAGGTACACACCAAGGCTCCAAGACGTAGGGAGCTGTGGTATCTAGATAACTGTTGCTCAAGGCACATGACTTGGGATATCAATAATTTTGCAACCCTATCAAGGTATCATGAAGGTGGCATCGTCACCTTCGGAGATGACTCAAATGGCAATATTATTAGTATAGGTAACATTAAGATTGATTCATTTCCTTTGATTGAAAATATTGTTTCGTTGATAGACTAAAACATAATCTCTTAAGTATTAGTCAACTATGTGATCTAGGTTGCAAAGTTATTTTTGATGATTCTTCATGTAACATTTTAGATTGTAAAACCAATGCTTGTATTCTTTCTGGATTTCATGAAAAAAATATATATATTATTGACATGTTAAATCTAGATTGCAATGCTAAATGTTTAAATGCTTTCAATGAGGATTCTTGGTTATGGCATAGAAGATTAGGCCATGTATCTTTTGACCATCTATCTAGAATTAACTCTATGAAATCGGTGAAGGGGTGAAGGGTATTCCTTACTTGAAGTTTGAAAAGGACCGCATTTGTGATGCGTGCCAACTTGAAAAACAAACCAAGTCCTCTTTCAAACCAATTAAGGATAGCATGATATCTAAACCATTAGAGTTAATCCACATGGATTTTTTGGTCCTACTAAAACTAAAAGTTTAAATGGAAATTGTTTTGTCTTTGTGTTGGTCGATGATTTTCTTTTACATGGATTTTCTTTTGGAACAAAAAGATCAAGCTTGTTCGTATTTTAATGTTTTCGGAAAAGGGTTAAAAAAGAAAAAAGTTTTTCGATTTTACACATAAGAAGTGATAGAGGTGGTGAGTTCATTAACCATTCTTTATCACTTATTGTGAAGAAAATAGAATTAGACATGAATTATCTTGTCCTAGAACTCCACAATAAAATGGAGTCGTTGAAAGAAAGAATCGTTCTCTTCAAGAAATGACTAGGACAATGATTAGTGAATACGAACTCCCTCAATACTTATAGGCCGAGGCCGTAAACACCCATGTTACATATCGATTAGAATTTATTTTCGTAAAAATTCTTCTAAAACTTTTTTTGAAATTTATTATTTGAGAAAGCCTAATGTTTCTTATTTTAGAGTTTTTAGATGCAAATGTTTATTTTAAACACTAAAGATAACTTAGGTAAATTTGATGCTAAGACTTTTGAGGCTATCTTTGTTGGTTATTCTAACAATAGCAAGATTTATAGAATCTTCAATAAATCCACTTTTACAATTAAAGAATCTATGCATGTTAAGTTTAAAGAATCTGATGCTTTTGTTAAGAATGTTGTAGAGGTTGATTCTTTAGGGGAAGACATGGAGAAAGTAACTTTGAAGGACTCACCTACCCAAAGCCAAAACTTGATAAGAAAGGTGAAGTTCAAGAGGTTGAAGTGAAACCATTACAACCACATCCAGAAGATTGGAGATACACTACAAGTCATCCCAAGGAACTCATCATAAGTGATATATCAAAGGGGATAACTACTCGTTCCAAACTTCATGATTTTTGTTGCCATTATGCTTTCATTTCTTATATTGAACCTAAGAATATCCTCGAAGCCGAGGGCCACTCATATTGGTTGCTTGCAATGCAGGAAGAGCTCAATCAATTTGAGCGCAACCAAGTTTGGTATCTTGTCCCTAGACCCCATGATAGACCAACAATTAGTACTAAATAGATTTTTAGGAACAAGTTGGATGAGTCAGGAAATGTTGTTAGGAATAAAGCTAGGTTAGTGTCCCAAGGTTACACTCAAATCGAAGGAATCGATTTTGAGGAAACCTTTGCACCCGTAGCATGGCTCGATGTCATACGGATCACACTTACTTTTGCTTCTTATAAAAATTTTAAACTTTTTTCAAATGGATGTCAAAAGCGCATTTAAAATGATTTTATTGAAGAGAAAGTGTATATTGAACAACCCCTCAGGTTTGTTGATCCTACACATTCAGATTTTGTTTTCAAATTAGACAAAGCTTTATATGGTTTAAAACAAGCTCCTAGAGCTTGGTATGAAAGACTTTCAACATTTCTTATTTCAAATAGTTTTGTTAAAGGAAAAATAGATACCACTTTGTTTACTAAACATGTAGATAGTGACATTCTCATTGTTCAAATTTATGTTGATGATATTATATTTGGATCTACTAACGAAAAATTTTGCAAAGAGTTTGAATCATGTATGCAGAATGAGTTTGAAATGTCTATGATGGGCGAGCTAAACTACTTCCTTGGACTCCAAATCAAGCAAAGGAGTGATGGGATCTTTATAAATCAAGCCAAGTACACAAAGGAACTCATCAAGAATTTGGACTTGAAATGGCAAAGACTAGCAAAACTCCCATGGTTATGACAATAAAACTTGACAAGGATGAACAAGATATAAATGTAGACGTAAAACTTTATAGAAGCATGATTAATAGTTTACTATATTTAATGGCTAGTAGGTCGGATATCATATTTAGTGTATATTTATGTGCTAGATTCCAATCTTGTCCTAAAGAGTCCCGCTTGATTACGATAAAACACATTATTAGATATCTTAAGGGCACCATTGGAATGGGTCTATGGTATTTGAAGACCGGACAATTTTTAATGACGAGTTTTTCGGATGCTGACTATGCAGGTTGTTGAGTGGATAGGAAGAGTACAAGTGGAACCTGTCAGTTTCTAGAAAATTGTCTTGTTCATGGTCTTTCAAGAAACAAAATTCTGTAGCCCTTTCAACCGTCGAGGCGGAGTATGTTGCGGCCGGGGCTTGTTGTGTACAAGTCCTTTGGATGAAACATACTCTCCTTAATTATGATTTACATTATGACCATGTTAAAATATTTTGTGATAATACTAGTACTATTCATATGACTAAAAATATAAATCATAGTAAGACTAAACACATAGAAATTCGATATCACTTTCTTAGAAATCATTATGAGAAAGGTGATATTGAAATTGATTATGTTTCAACTGATTTTCAACTAACAGATATTTTTACTAAGCCACTTGATTTTAACAGATTTTTGTTTCATTTGTGGAGAACTGAATGTTTGTATTATTGATTCACGAGTTTTCTTTTGATATAAAATACATATATATTATTCTTGGTTGTTTACACTTACCCTTTTTGATGCATGACAAAAAGGGGGAGAAGTATTTATGGTTTTGATGTTTATGATATGATGTTTATGTTTATTGGTCATGTTTATTTGGTATTGATATCATACATCTTGTACTTGATAGAGCATAACTTGAGGGGGAGGTTTTACAAAGCTCTTTCTTAGAATATTTTTTATAGATAGCTCATATGTTTTGTCATCATCAAAAGGGGGGAAATTGTTAGCCTGAAGGTTACAATCCCCGAGTTTTGTGTTTCGATGATAACAAAGCATAACGCTATTTGGTACTAATCAAGTTCAAGAGTGTCTGTCAGGGTTCGATAAGATGAAACAGGTTCTTCCTTAAAGGAAGTGTTGATGGCTCAAGGGTACTCAAGTACGGGATCTTTATTCAAGCTCAAAACGTCGCTCAACATCACTATCAGAGAAGCCCGCTTGAAGACTCATATAGCTGATAGAAACTAGTTTGTTAAAGGGTAGAATATATTTTTGAAGCTCAAAAATATACACACAAAAATGCACGTTTTTCAAAAGTATGATTTTGGTTTTTGATTCTAAAATTTTCTAAAATATTTTTTTATCAAAGTTTAGAACTTTTATTAATAGCTATGTATGTTTTCTATCTTTCAAAATCCAAACAAAAATATTTCAAAATTTTATGTATCTTCAAAAAAAGCTTAAAATCTATTTTGACCTAAGTCGGTCGACCGGGCGGTCGACCGTGCCTATTATAGGCCAGAACAGTCGACCACACGGTCAACCGGAGTTCTGGCAATTGGGGGTGTGCACGTTCCCGATCGACCGGGCAGTCGACCGGTCCCCTCTTGCGGTCGACCGGGCGGTCGATCGATTGTAACCAGCCAACTCTCTATTTGTTACGGTCAACCAAGCGGTCGACCGAAGCCCAACGGTCAAATTTTTTAAATGGGCCGGTCGACCGCACGTCTGCCAGATTGGCAGAAACAGCACTTTTATTTAAATCAGTTTTTAAAACATGTTTAATTCTAAAAGGTGAAAAGTTGATTTTGAGGGTCAATTTCTTTCTCTTTTATCCTGGTAAAACTATACTATGTTTACTCTTCCTAAAACTTATATAAAGGGGTCATTAGGGTTGAGTTCAATACAACAACAATTCTATTTGAAAAATCAAGTTTTTAGTTTTCAAGAGAAAGAGCTTTCAAGTTTCAGTTTTGTTCTTTTATTTTCAAAAATCTTCTTTAAATTTTTGCTTCTCAAAAATCTCTTTTATTTTACTTTCACTTACATCCTTAAGCTTCAAATTTATATTTTATTCTATAAGGTTTTGTAAGAGAGTTTTCAAGAGAGAGTTTGTGGTCTTTTGATCACCCAGAGATTGTTCCATTGTTGTTACGCTACCTCTGAACTAGAGGAGTGTATTGGGGAGTTGTGTACTCTGTGTGATTGTAATCCCTAAGTGGAAGGTTCTATAGTGGATTGGGAAATCCTTCACGGTGGTGAAGGCGGGGACGTAGAGTAGTAGCTCGAACCTTGAAACAAATCTTCTTGTTTGCGATTGCTTTCTTGTCTCTACTTATTTACTTTTTATTCATTCATTATTGTCGATCTATACTCATCACAACAAGATAGCAATTAAGCACCTCAACTCTTATTTAGAGGAATCATGAGGAGAAGTTCAGAGCCCTTCACGGGGAATTCAGCTTCAAGTGTTGTTTTGAGTGATCGATTGCATCATCTTATTTTATATTACATTGAATTTTTATTTGATTAGTTATACACATATTCAACCCCCCTCTAGGTATAATTTCAGTAATTACATCACCACCAAGTAAATTTGAGATTTTTATTGGATTGTTACTCACATCGCTTCCTTCTTCTTTTACTTGATTAGTAGTCTCCTCTACTGAAGCACCATCCTCTCATATATCAGCACAATGAACATTCCTTACTTGAATTGAAGAAAAGGGAATTGTACCAAACTTTTCAAAGATGCTCTTCTTGAACTCTCTGTTGGTAAAGGCATCTCCAATGATAAGCCTCAATTCATTGAAATGCGTCAACAGTTGGTTCTTAAATTCTTTAAGCTTGGCATTTTTCTACACAAGAAAAGAATTAAACGGATTTTAAATACGCATACAACTTTGAAATTAATGATAAATTGGTGAGAAAATAATATTATTGTATACCTTATCTCATCTATCATATGAGATTGAGTCTAGAGTAATGGTGTAATATCTTCTAGTTAATAATAATGTATTATTATTTTTAAATATATTATCTGGTTTTACCTGTCATTTTGTTAATTAACTTAATTTATAGTTATTATTATTAGATATACAAATTATTTCTAAGATATTAACATTGGCTTATTTATTATTTCCATTATCACTTATTAATATTTTAATTAGTATTACTATTATTATTATTTTTTATTCTTAATAATGAGTATTTCATTATGATTATAATTATTATTACTATTGTTATGGTTATTTTAATTATTATTAGTAGTATTGTTAACTATTATTGTTATTAATATTATTATTATGTATTAGTATTATTGTTGTTAATTATTACTACTAGAGTATTATTATTAGTATTTTAATTATTATTATTTATTTCTATTATTACATGGTTAATTATTATTATTATTTATCATCATTATTAATAATAATATTATTGTTTGAATTATTATTTTCCCTCCTTGATTCTTTTCCCTATACCCAATTATCTAAACCCGAAACCCATCAACTCAATAACCTATAACTCAAAGCCCAAATCCCCATAATCCTATCTTAATTCAAATTCAAATCCTAGATCTTAACTACATAATCCATATCCTATTTAATCAAATATTTATCCTAACAAATAATCATAAATCTTAACTAATTCTAATCTAAATCCTAACAATAATTATATCTATCCTAACTTACCCAAATCTAAATCTTATTTTCAAAATCATAACCTCAGTTAATTCTATCCTAACTTCTAAGTCAAGCTGTTTGAACCTAACTGAAATTCTAATTTTAAAATTCCTAATAATCTATAAAAAACCTAAACTACTTTTTTTTCTACCTCAAAAGAAAAATCATGACCCAACTCTTCCCACTTCCTTCTTTCTTTTCTCCTCAAGTGGAGCACGAATGAAAAGGAATCTCAAAGTGCAGAAATTGAGGAACATGCTAGGGGAGATCAAATCCAAGTAAGTAATCTATCTTCTCACAATTTATTTGATATAAATAGTTTATTGAAAATCATGTCTATATCATGATTATTCATGAACTTTTATAGATCAAAATCCAACCACAAATCCAACTAAAATACAAGTGTAGTTATTTGACGCTACTGGCCCAGGACTAGTTGTGGTATAACCTTAGACTGTGACTTGTTTCAATCTATTGAATGACTGATCTAGTTCATATTTGAGAACAGATAGCATCACTCATGTGTATTATCTATCAGACAATTATTTAGTGTATTGGAACTTACAAAATAATTATCTGTTGATTGATTGGTGAGTTGATGAGGGCTAGATTGTCAAGTATCACTTTCTTATATATTTTGTGGTATTTAGAGTTACTTGACAGTTCTTGATATTACCTTATTGATATTGAGCATGAGACATATGTGGACTTTGGATCTTGGTATTGAGATATTGGTCTTATGTCATTTCATGTGATGGTTGGTTACCACTATTGATTTATGACTAGGTGTGGTATACCTTAGACCGTATTTGATCTTATAATTGGCCTAATTGTGAGAAATCTTAGAATATAAATTGATTGATCTTGAGGTTAATTGGCTCATGATTGAGATTAAAGATTCATATTTTATGTGGAGTACTTATCAGACTTAATATTCATGTATTTGGTGATAAGTTGATGGGCATTTATTATATTCTGAGTGTGAATTATATATGATGTTACCTTATTAAAGGATTGATCTTCTGATACTTGGACTGATATGGACTTAGTTAGAATTAGAGTTGATTGACATGAGGTTGGTGTTCATTTTAGAGGATTTTGATCGCTGTTCTAATAAGATTGATATAGTTGGATTTATAGTTGTGATTATTTCTGATTTTATCCCTGATTATACTGTTTGAGTTTTGATGTCTTGTTGATGTTGATTATCAGACGTAGGGCATCTTAGATTTCATATTGCATGAGGAGCAGGCGTAGATTGGGTTGATCTGATCTGGTGCATGTATATACATAATTGACTAGTTACTTGGATTTCTAGATCTTGTATTTGAACTTAATGGAAGTGAGAGTGTATAATGGTCTTAATCAGATTGGATAGTGATGACTGGTTGGATATAGATTAGTATATATTTTATATATTGGGACTTGGATATATCGATGACTTTGAAAATCTGAGTTGATAGTATACTTTACCCGGATTATTCTATTCATGCCAGCAGGTCATTACTCATCCTAATATCATAATTTACCTAAGAAACTTGACTGATTATACTTGGCGTCTACCAAATAACTATAATGTCCATATTACCATAGTTGTTGGAAAAATATTATTATACGGTAACAACACCATCATGTTATACTTGTTGCATGTCCTGTTATACCGATATTTTGCTCACTAACATTTTACATCCAGTTATACTGGTATCCTGATTACACATGTCAACATTGTTACTGTTACCATCACTGAGTTATCCCAGTGATCTAAGTAACATGCGCATTAAATAATCTTGATAAACTAATAACATAACATTAAACAACTTACACTGAGATTGGGAAGATTGATAAAGGAGACAACGTCTGTATTTTGGGTGGACCTAGGATATAGGTTGCGCAGCCGACAAAGGGTTCGACTGTAGGGTTTCCGTGGGGTGACTGAGACCCTAGTCCTATTCTTGTTCTTATTACATATTACCTGACTACCTTGCGGTAGGTCCTGGTTCAGTGCAAGGGGTCTGGACCGTGGTCCCGGGTATGCACGAGACTCACCTAAAGCATGAACATTGTCTCTAACTGATCAGTTTTAATAACATATGACTTCGACTGACATGTCTGATAGGCGTTGTAATAACCTCTATTTAATAATACCGTACTAAAACTTTTCAAAAAAAATATTTATTTGGATTTACCTGTTATTTATTAACCTTAATTTAATTAAATAAACTCATCATTTCTATTTTAGTGCAAGTTTGATTTATAATCATTATTGTTAATAACTAATATTTTTTTTACATCTATCTATATATTGGTATTAAAAATTTGATGTTTTTTCATGATTATTATTAGTATGTATTCTTAAAAATAATAATGATAGTGTTAATTATTATTATGTTTATTTCTAATTACTATTATTATTATCATCATTGTTATTATGATTATTAATTAAAAGTGTTGTTATTGTTTATTGCTACTATTATTATTAGTTTTCTTTGAATATGGTGTTGAGTTTAGCCCTATTTCTTGATCCATACCCAATAACTCTTGATCATATACCCATTGTTGGTCCTATACCCATTACCCAAATCCAACCCAAACCCATTCAAATCCTAATCTTAACTAACAAATTCAAATCCTAGCTAATAAATCTTATCAAATCCAAATAACTAATTAGATTTTAACCCTAATATTATTATCTCCTTCACAACTTCCCCCTCTCCCCATTGCCGCAAACTAACAACAATCCCCATGGCCATCCTCTCCACCATCAAGCCTGGAATTCTCCACCTTCTCCCATCTCCAAACAATACCATGACATCAACCACCAAACACCCGAGCACCCTCTGTGCCCTCCAAACGTCTGTTGGCGCAGCCTAGACCAGCCCAGCCCCATTCGTTGACCTCTGCCAAGTCCCCTCCCTGTGCAGCACCCCCTCCATTACTTCTCCTCCGTCTCCCAAGGCCGGCAGCAACCATAGCAGCCCTGGCCGAGCCTCCCCTCTCCCCGACAACCACCGCGGCAGCCCGGATCCCCTACTGTCCTCCTTCCTTGGCCAGAGACAACAATGTTGCATCATCTCCTCTCCTCCATGGTGAGCGCGACAACTTCCGCAGCCTCCTCTGCAACCGTGGGGGCCCCTCAGCCTGCCCCTCCCCTTGGCCAGACAAGACATTGTCGAGCCATCATCACCCCCTTGTCCCATCTATTTCTTTACACTAGTTTCATCAAAATTTTCAACTCAGGATTTCTTTATTTGCTGTGGTTACTGTTTATTCATTATTATTATATGTAGATGTTTCTTTTTCCTTGTTTGAAATCAACATTTCTTTTGAATAGATTTTGGGAATGATTCATTAAGAAGAAAGGATTCTCATAATTAGATTCTTAGAATTGCAATACCTTGTTTCTTTTGAATAGATTCTTGTTGTTGGAAAAGTTTTGTCTTTAAGCTTGAGATTATTAATTCAACGCACATTCTAAGATTGTTTAGTTTTTGTGCCGAGGAGCCCCTTGCCATGAGCACCCCCACTTGGTCGTGAGCCATCCATGGCCTCCTCCTTCTTCCCCATTCCCGCCCGCACCAACTCCGGAGCCTACGACGAGCTCCGTGAGCCATACGCGGCATCCAAACTTCTCCGCCGGCACATCAGCGAGCCGCTGGACCCCTCGCGGCTTCTGCCCTCCACCGGCGAGTCTCCACGGCAACACCCGAGCATCCCTTGCCGTGAGCTTTCTCCCTCTCTGTGTATTTCATGTAGGGTGTTCATGAGTTATTATGTGTGTTGGTATATTTGTAAATATGTGTATTGTGTTGCATGAGTGTCTGTATATTAATATATTTTGTGTGTTAATATATGTGTGGGTGTTTGCATGATAATTATGTGTATGTGTGTTTAATTGTACCAGCATTCGTGTATGGGTATTGTGCATGATGCGTGTGTGTTAATTGTAATAGGGCGTGCATGTATATGTATGTATGTGTGTATTAATTTGTATTAATAGTGTGTATGTATATGTATGTATGTGGGTGTACCCATGTGTGTATGCAGGTGATTGTTATTCAATTTTGCATATTTTACCACATCCATACCATGCATATTGCAAATAAAAATGTCATTTTTAATCCTTTTCTCTCTATTTTTGCAGGTCCATATTCTAATTAGAAAAAGCCCAAAATTCCTTTAATTATCTAAGAATTAAAGGAAAATAAATCAAAGCCCAAAAGAGAGCCCAAAGGTTGAGGCCGTGATCTGGAGATATCCACGCGCCAACTCAAACTTCCAGAAGGTCCACGTGGCTAACAACCTAACAAGAAAATCGCAACAGAAATCTCGGCCTCAACGGCCAAGATTTTGCCGCGCTTTCCTGGATTTTGCCGCGCATCTGCGGCAGTTACAAGGCTGTTGAGCCCGGGATTTTCTCCAACAACCTGGGTTCTAGAGACTTCTCTCTGAGGCTATAAATACACCACCAGGGCCTTCGCAAAGAAGATGGAAGATAGAGGAGAGAGAAGAGAATAGGGAAGATATTGTATTTTGATTTTCCTCTAGGTTTTATTTCTCTTAGTCTTCTTCCTCCCTAGAAATTCTGCAAAAAGAGAGATTGTGAGAGAGAGAAAGCTTGTGTAAATCAAGGGTGACAACTTGTGAAGCAAGGTTTAATCCAATCTCCTTTCTCTACTTGAGCATTTTCTAGTACTTTACTTGCATTTCTTTCATTTCAAGCTTTACTTCAATTGCAATCTTATTAATGAATTGCTTTTCTTTTCTTGTAATGGCTAGTAGCTAAATTCCTCTACATGACTAGCTAACAACTAATCTTGCTTAACTTCTAACTCTTGGGTGAATGCCATTACTTCATCTTGCAATTGTTGAGTCTATTTGATCCATGATGAAGATGATGGTTTACTTTCATGCTTGGCACTCTCTTGTTGTAATTCTCCATATGATTCATGTATGCCTCATTTAGAGCCTTGTCTTAGAACAAGTGCCTTGATGGAACTTGGAGATGGATCACCAATCATATGCTAATTGTTGTACAACTTCTTTACTTCAATTAATGAATGTTGTATCTTCTTCCTTAGCATCCCTTGAGTGACTACTCTTTTGATTCCACCATTGAAAGTCTAACTTGAAGGCCTATGACATCAATGAGGCTACAAGATAAATCCAAGAATGATCAACCGACATCAAAGTGGGAAAGTAACTAGACCAACAAGCAAGACAAATATATGCCGATGAGTCAACATGAGGCAAGCATCACCCTAACGGAGATTAGTAAGTTAGCAAGTTAGTAATGTTAGCTAGTCATGGCTCTTCTCATCTAAAAGTCTTCTACAAGTTTTTCCTTCTTTTAGTATTAATTCCAAAGCAAATCTTGTCTTCTATTCTTTTCATTTTATTTCATAGTTTTCATTCCATGTACACACCAACCACCAATTCTTTCATTTCTTTTTCCATGTCTTTTGCATTCTTTTAAAACAAAGAAGAACCTTCGTTTTCTATCTTCACATTAAACCGTAAAGCTTCCATCGTGAGCTCTCCTTGTGGATTCGACCCGTATAGCTTGTGCTACTACGGTTAATTGGAAAGGATACATCGATCATATTGAATACATTGTGGAGTGATCAAAGCACCTAAGGTTGACTCTAAACCTACTTTCTTTTGTTGAATATCTGTGCAACTTCACACTATATATCCTCCTTCCCAATCAAATTTTTGGCGCCGTTGCCGGGGAGAGCAACGGTTTTCGATTTCAAGTGAAGAACTAAACGAATCTTCTTCTCTGTTGCAGGTTACAGGTGAAGAAAACAGGAAAATTTGCATTGCAGTAACATATAAGTGGCTCTGGGCTTCTGCTCTTGAAAGCAGAAACCAGAAGTCCTCTGATTTGCCGCAATTCCACGGCAAAAGCCGCAGATTTGCGGCAAGGAGGAGTTAACTACTGACCTAATTTCTGCAGGGCTGCTTGCTCTGCAAAATACAGCTGCTGCAATACTTAAATTTTTGTATGCTTCACCTTATATCTGCTAATAATCAACAGTAAAAAAATTGGTTGCAAAGTTAAAAATTGATTAGACATTTGCATTTCTAGGCACGTGTCTTTTCAATTCATTTACTTTTACTGTTGAAGAGTGCTGGAGTAAGGTACGTGCGCATTGCATATTGACTAGGACTCACTCCTTGTTTGATTTTTATAGCTTTGAGTGAACCTTGTTTGTTTATATCGTACACTTGCACCAAACTGATCTTAAGGGCACTAACCCATAAATAAGATAAGGTGGGGGATTTCATCACCCTTTCCTTAGCCCAAAAACCACTATCCCAGCACTCACTAACCCAAGCCTAATTTAATAAAAAAAAATAGACATTTGCCCTAGGGACATCTCGGACTCACTTAGGAGATTATCCTAAGGGGAAAAGTGTTGGAAATTGACTCTTGCAAAATCAGTATTTAGGAAAGGGATTGAGGGCCGAAAACCCGAAGGTTTGTGGTTATTTAATTAAGGAACGTCTTTGACGGAAAACCTCCCACCAACCTTGCCCTGACCTGGCTGATTAGCTTGTAGTCAAAGTCTACACTAAACCTCCCGTGGACGGTCTAATCAGTTAGGAGTTGTCTAGGTCATAGGTCTACCCTAACTTAGGTTAGAATTTTTTTTCTTTTTTGTTTGTTTATTTGTTTGTTTCTTTTTGTTTGTATTTCATTGTGTGATATGGCTTATAATAACAATTTTTCCAACTTCAATAATAATCCATATTACACATCGACTTCATCTTCGGATATTACCAACCCGGCATATCATAACTTTGACCAACCTAGTGTGCCGGATTGGTCTTATCTGAATCAATATGACCCATACCCCCATCTAATAACTATAATTTCCATAATGATTTTAACTCTTCACCGAGTCAGTGGGGATTCACTTACCCCGAGCATAATTTCCAACCACCTTGTCCTCCTTCTCCACCCAGTCCACAATATTTTCAAGATACATACTCAATTCCTCCAGTCCAAAATAAAGCACCATCAATTTTGGAAATGAGTATGCGTGAGTCCAAACACAAATCTCAAAATCTGATGGACTCACAATTTCACTATCACTTCCAAGACAACACTTCATCTTTTCATCAAAACAATGAATTCATCAATTATAGAAAGATGCTTGAAGCCATGACTCATGCTCAAAATGCTAGAAATCGTGACATAGATATGATGGTCAAATCTCTACGTTCTCACCGTTTGACCAGATCTGGTGTCACTAGCCACTCTGTTAAAGCCAATGAGTCATGTAGTTTTGAAAATTAAGATTCTATTTCAGCACGCTCATCTGAACTTGTCCAAACTTCAAATCCCATTGATATTTTGGCAAGTTTTCCTTTTCCTGAAATAGAACTTGAAAATGAATATGATCTTGAACCCCAACTTAGTGATTCAATTCTTCTTCCTGATTCAATAATGACTCCGGTATCTTTACCTGACTTCAATCTTTTCCCGGAGTTGACATTGGATCCTGCCCAAATTCATAATGAAGTTGAGTTACCCATCTTTGAGGATCATATTGAACTTGACCAATTATACACTTCTGAAGATACTATTGACAAATTGGCAAGTTTTCTATTTTTTGATATTGAACTCAATGAGATATGTGACCTAGATTCTCACAATCTCTTTACTTCTGAAGACCTATTCGCTGACAAGATCATGTCAACTCTAGGTCAGTTAACTGATTGTACACTTCCGGATATTGACCTTAGTTTTGAAGAATTGTATGGCGATGAGCTAGAATTTCTTAATATTGGAAGTAAAGAGATATCACCCATATTAGGTCACATTCCATTGTTGGACAATACATGTGGACTGGAGTTTCAACTTCTTGACTTGGACCCAATTCCTGAACTCATTTCGACTCCTGAACCTTTACTTGACTTAAGTCACCTTCCTGAGTCGGTATTAGTTCTTGTCCTCCCTGAGTCCAAGTCAACCGTTCTATCATTTCATACTCCATTCTGGGACAAGGTGGTTGACAAATTTGACTCCGAAATTAGTTATGGAAAATGGAAATTAGATGGGGTTAAATACTTAATAAAAATCCTTCATGGATTTATCTTTTTAATGGGTTATATTCATGATATTTCTGGTGGGTTCCTCCGAACCCAAAGCAAAGATGATTGGGCCGCCTTTCGTGGACCAATCAGGCCGCCACCGGAACCACCACCTTGAGGTAATTTTTCCATCCCTCTCTATTTGTTTCATGCATACATATATCACGATGCATTGAGGACAATGCATGAGATAAGTATGGGGGAGGGTTTACTAACATAGGGTTTAGAAATTTAAAAATAAAAAAATAAAAAATAAAAAAAACTTTTTGAAATAAGAGACAAATGTTTTGATCTATTTTTAAGAAAATTAAGATGATCTTAGAAATTAAGAAAGCCTTAATTATGACATCTTAAACCTAGTTGAAATAATGGATATTGTTTAAAATTATAGGCTAAGTAAGAAAAATTGGGGAGATATTTTTATCTTGAATTTTTTTTGCCTTAGATAGTATGCACTTCACACTTACACATTTTTGGGATGGAAACAAAGACCAAAAAGGCCATAAAAATATAAAAAAAAGAAAAAAAAAGAAAAAAAAGAAAAAATATATATAATAAAACATCACTTATTAAGCTGGATAATTGTGCCTCAAGAAGCATGATTATTCACGCCTAACGGTGGTAAAGGAAATAAATAATCCCCTTTAGTTTTGTGGCCTTGTTTACTTGAGACCTTAAACCCGAGGGATATTTTCTCATCTGGTGCCCTAAGACCATCTGGTTTGGGAGTCATCGGTTATAGGCTCGTTACATGGGTAAACTAGAAAGCCTAAACTAAGGGAAGAAAAAAAAAGTATATATAAATAAATGGCTTGATGGTTAGAGTTGAAATCCCAGAAATCTTCACTATCACAATGTGCATATTATCTAGGTTTTATGAAAGATAAAGTATTCAATCTAATTTTGAATTCTTACCTTAATTGAAGACAAGATCTTGCATAGAGACTAAGTTTAAGGGAGAATGATTATAGGTGGACTTATGACCTTAGATCACTTATATTTTTGCAAAAATAGTTCGAAAACATGTCTCTCTTTCAAAATGAATTTTCAAAACACTAACATTTGTCTTCTTTCTTTATGGATTTTGTGGGTGCAATCCGCTGAAAACCCTCAGGAGACAACACTCCTCCTCTAGGGTAACCTAGAGGTTTAACAGCTTGTTGCACACGCTCAGTGCAATCGCGTCACCTGCGAAAGTGGTGTAATAAAATTGGTAGTATAGTTTTTTCTTTTCTTGTTTTGCTCGGGACGAGCAAAAGAATAAGTGTGGGGGTGTGATTGTTATTCAATTTTGCATATTTTACCACATCCATACCATGCATATTGCAAATAAAAATGTGATTTTTAATCCTTTTCTCTCTATTTTTGCAGGTCCATATTCTAATTAGAAAAAGCCCAAAATTCCTTTAATTATCTAAGAATTAAAGGAAAATAAATCAAAGCCCAAAAGAGAGCCCAAAGGTTGAGGCCGTGATCTGGAGATATCCACGCGCCAACTCAAACTTCCAGAAGGTCCACGTGGCTAACAACCTAACAAGAAAATCGCAACAGAAATCTCGGCCTCAACGGCCTGGATTTTGCCGCGCTTTCCTGGATTTTGCCGCGCATCTGCGGCAGTTACAAGGCTGTTGAGCCCGGGATTTTTTCCAACAACCTGGGTTCTAGAGACTTCTCTCTGAGGCTATAAATACACCACCAGGGCCTTCGTAAAGAAGATGGAAGATAGAGGAGAGAGAAGAGAATAGGGAAGATATTGTATTTTGATTTTCCTCTAGGTTTTATTTCTCTTAGTCTTCTTCCTCCCTAGAAATTCTGCAAAAAGAGAGATTGTGAGAGAGAGAAAGCTTGTGTAAATCAAGGGTGACAACTTGTGAAGCAAGGTTTAATCCAATCTCCTTTCTCTACTTGAGCATTTTCTAGTACTTTACTTGCATTTCTTTCATTTCAAGCTTTACTTCAATTGCACTCTTATTAATGAATTGCTTTTCTTTTCTTGTAATGGCTAGTAGCTAAATTCCTCTACATGACTAGCTAACAACTAATCTTGCTTAACTTCTAACTCTTGGGTGAATGCCATTACTTCATCTTGCAATTGTTGAGTCTATTTGATCCATGATGAAGATGATGGTTTACTTTCATGCTTGGCACTCTCTTGTTGTAATTCTCCATATGATTCATGTATGCCTCATTTAGAGCCTTGTCTTAGAACAAGTGCCTTGATGGAACTTGGAGATGGATCACCAATCATATGCTAATTGTTGTACAACTTCTTTACTTCAATTAATGAATGTTGTATCTTCTTCCTTAGCATCCCTTGAGTGACTACTCTTTTGATTCCACCATTGAAAGTCTAACTTGAAGGCCTATGACATCAATGAGGCTACAAGATAAATCCAAGAATGATCAACCGACATCAAAGTGGGAAAGTAACTAGACCAACAAGCAAGACAAATATATGCCGATGAGTCAACATGAGGCAAGCATCACCCTAACGGAGATTAGTAAGTTAGCAAGTTAGTAATGTTAGCTAGTCATGGCTCTTCTCATCTAAAAGTCTTCTACAAGTTTTTCCTTCTTTTAGTATTAATTCCAAAGCAAATCTTGTCTTCTATTCTTTTCATTTTATTTCATAGTTTTCATTCCATGTACACACCAACCACCAATTCTTTCATTTCTTTTTCCATGTCTTTTGCATTCTTTTAAAACAAAGAAGAACCTTCGTTTTCTATCTTCACATTAAACCGTAAAGCTTCCATCGTGAGCTCTCCTTGTGGATTCGACCCGTATAGCTTGTGCTACTACGGTTAATTGGAAAGGATACATCGATCATATTGAATACATTGTGGAGTGATCAAAGCACCTAAGGTTGACTCTAAACCTACTTTCTTTTGTTGAATATCTGTGCAACTTCACACTATATATCCTCCTTCCCAATCAGCAGGTGTGGCCTGCGTGTATGGGTACATGTGTGAGTGTATTATGGGTGTGTGTTGATTCCCCTTCCTCTCTGTGTTTGGTAGCATGTTACAGTGTTTCGGACTCATTCGTGAGATCCAAACTGGTAACAGGAGATTCGGAGTTGTACCCGTTATGGACCCGATACCTTGGCGATTCGCAGATCGATCCATGGGATGATCCATAGATCAGTACAGGTTCGTACAGTGAAGACCAGACAACAATTCGATTTAAAATTGTGTCATTTCATGTGAGTGTTTGATCTTTATCATTTCCTTATTTCTCGCTGTCAATATTATTTATATATTAAATGTATCATTTCTTTTGACCATCTGATATATTTGACTAGTATGATTACCGTACCATTTTATATGACATTAGTGACCATACATCTTATGTATCTAGTTGATATGAGCATTTATTAGCGTCATTTCATGTGTTAGTAATTCGCCATTGTTTGGCCTAAGCCTAATATTGATATACCATATACTGAACTTGATCTTGTAGCTGACCTAATTGTGATAAATCTTAGAATGTTACTAAAAATTACTGAAAAAGTATCGTTAGACAGTAACGCTCGGTACAGCTCTATTCATCATATATACGGTTATTGTTCATTGTTCTTATTACTGTACATCGTGTATACGATTACTGTTACTGTACTATACAATTACTGTCACTGTCACTGTCACTGTATCATCCCAGTTTCTACGTAACATGATATTGGTTACTCTAATTGAATTAAATAATAATGTAAATAGACAACTTACACTGGGATTAAAAAAATGATGGAGGAGACAGCGTCTGTATTTTGGGTGACCTAGGATACACGTTGTGCAGCCGACTTACGATTCCATTGCAGGATTCTTAGGGATGACTGACATCCCATCTATTTATTATTCCACAGTGTTACTATGAGTATTGCTCCACAGTGATACTGCGAGTACTGTTATTATTACTTACTACCTGGCGGTAGGGCCTGGTTCAGGGCCGGCATCTGGGCCGCGGTCCCGGGTATGTACGGGACCCACCTAAAGATGGACAATGTCTCTAAACGATTAGTTTCAATATTTTAGGTACCTGATTGATACGTGTAGTAGGCGTAATATGGGATGCGTCTATTGCAAGTGGCACTTGGTGTTAGATGACATAATTAATATTGATAAACTGTTATTATGTACTGTAGTTGACTGTACTCACCTGACTGAACTCATATAAGTTATGATAGACATATGATTGTACACATGACCGGATTGTATACTAGACTAGTGACATATGCTAGGTTGCACCATTGAGTATCAGTCGTATGTTTTATCAATAGTATTCTTTTACTTGCAGGCTATCATGTGATCAGTATATTTCAGTTGCGTTCATGATTATTCTGTTATCATTTAATTACAGTGTATCATGTTGTGATATATGTACACACTGTTATATGCACGAGCACTTCCCCTTTTTCTTATACACTCATTAGGTCGCTTCCTGACGACTCTGAATTTGCACGTCCAGATATTAGACATTTTATTCTTTGATCAGGTTTCTATGAGATCGTACATGTTGCGAGGAGCTGGAGTCTGTACCTATTCTGGTATTATTGCCTTCCTTTATTCCATCTATTATTCTTTGATTCCTGTATATCAGACTTGCTTTTATTCTCTTTCTTATTTCATTTGAGATCATGTGTAGATATTATATGTATTATTGCAGTGATATTGATCTTCGTAGTTATTATATAATTTGTTCAGGTTACTTTAGGCTTAGCGTGTACATGGGATATTTTCCTCGCGTATATACGTCATTGACTCTCGTCGTGACTCCTTTTTCTCGTATTTTGAGAAGTAAGGCTGATTGGTCGCTGATATTGCATAATAATTATCATATTCTCATACTTATTATATAATCAACTCTACTTTTAATCCTAATTATTGTTTAATTTATATGCAGGCCCATGGCTAAAGGAAAGGAAAGAGAAACGAGCCCAAAGCCCATCAAAATTCTGATTTTATTCAGAATTAATTCGAACTCAGAAAATTAGGGTAGATCAGGGCAAATTAGAGAAGTTAAAAATCGGTTAAAATAAATCTTCCAAAATCAATAGGTTAAAGCCAAAGATCAAAGGTCATTTCGTCACAATTTTGGACCTAAACGGAAAATCCAGCTGAAGATAAAATCAGATCGTGAAACCAGAAGGCACACCCCCCGGGTGTGGCCACCTGGCCACACCCAGGCCATGAAAACGCGGCCAAAGCCGCATTTCCATGGCAGTTTGGACTCTGTTGGGGGAGCGGTTGCTCCCCCTATCTTCGTACGCTCTCCTCTATTGGGTTTTGCCTATAAATACTGGATTTTTCAGAGACCACGAGGGATGACCAAGCAGAGAGTGGAATTTAGGCTAATTGTAGTTTGTAACTTAGATTTTTTATTTTCTTTCATGTAATTTTTATTTTCTTTATGTAACTGAGAGGAGAGGATACTTTCATGGAGGAATGAGAGCAAGCTTGTACTGAAAGTGACACCGGTGTAAGTGATTTTTTCTTTATTTGAATCGAATCGAAGTTTCTTTTTCTTCTTTACTTTTATTTATGTTTACTTCTCTCTTCTGTGTTTGTGGATCCAAATGAAACCGATAGCCTCGAAGTTGCCTTGCCCTTGCAAGTGCCGTTAATGGCTTATGGTGATGGATATTCATTTCTATGGTAGTGTAGCTTGCCCCTTCAATTCATAGTATAATACGAGAATGGCCAAGATCCTATTTGTGATACTTCGCTCGCCTTCAAGCAAAGGTACATCGTCGATATGGGTTAAGGTAAGCAGGCGCCGAAGAGGTAAGTAACTTTTTTAGGTTTTAGTTTTCTTTTCTTTTAATTTTTGTGTAAATTACCAACACTATAATCTTCCAAATCTCTTTCACTCTTTTTCAACTTCTTTGTACATATCCACTTCCATTTTCTCCACCTTCTCGATCTACCACTTTCTTTCTAACTTAACTATAACTCCATTTTTCTCTTTTCTTTTTAAAGAACTAAAACAAGAAATTTAACCATTCTTTGTAGCATAAAACAGAACTTACTAAAAAGCTTCCATCGCTAGTCCCTCCTTGTGGATCACGACCCGCATAGCCACTTGCTATAGCGATAGAATTGAGAACTTGCACATTATATTCTTAAAGTTCTAAAATTCTGTATTTTTGTGCAGGTTTTATCTCAATCAAATTTTGGCGCCGTTATCGGGAGGGTCGGTAAGTTATTCTCTTTTAGATTTATATTTTTTGTTAATTTTCTTCTTTATTTTTTGTGTACAGATTTAACAATAAGAAATTTTTGCTGCAGTGGACATATAAGTGGCCCTAGACTCTGCTCAAGAAAGCAGAGCCCAGAAGCCCTCTGATTTGCTATATTTCTGTGACAATCTGAGTGAACTACTAACCTGTATTTCTACAGGTTGGCTGAATTGTATAGTTTAATCTCTGTAGCATTTATTTTTGCAAGTTATCCCTTTCTTGAAATTGAACTTGAGAATGAATATGATCTTGAACCTCAACTTGGTGATTTAATTCTACTTCCTGATTCAATAATGACTCCGGTGTCTTTACCAAATTTTAATCTTTTTCCCGAGTCAACTATCCTGAATCGCCAATCTTTTATAATCATCATATTGAACTTGACCAATTTCATACTTTCAAAAGTCTCATTGACAAATTGGCAAGTTCTCATTTTCCTGAAATTGAACTCAATGAGAAATGTGACATAAATTCTCAAATTTGTGATCCAGTTCAAATTCCTGAATCAATATTGACTCCTGTTTTGTTACCCAACTTGAGTAATATTTTAGAGTCAGTTTTGATTCCCACACCTGTCATTCTTGAACTTAAATCACCAATATTAAGTCACATTCCGTTGTTAAGAAATGAATGTGGACTTGAGTTTCAACTTCTTGATTTGGACTCACTTCCAGAACAAATCTCGATTCCTGAATCTTTACTTGACTTAAGTCACTTTTCTGAGTCGGTATTAGTTCCCGTACTTCCTAAGTCCAAGTCAATCATTCAACCTTTTCACACTCTATTTGGGACAAGGGTGTTGATAAAATTGACTCTGAAATTATTTGAAAATTTTGGAAATTAGATGGGGTAAAATTTGTAATAAAAATCGTTCATATATACATCATTTTAGTGGGTTATATTAGAGAGATTTCTGGTGGGTTCCTCCGAACTCCACGCAAATTAGATTGGGTCGCATTTCGTAGACCAATCAGACCACCACCGGACCACCACCTTAAGGTAATATTTTTCTTCCCTTTCTTCTTTTTCATGCATCTATGTATTAATTCATACATTGACGATAATGCATGAGATAGGTGTTAGGGAGGGTTCTAACATAACTTAGATTTTCCTTTTTATTAAAAAAAAGAAAAAGAAAAATTAACATTTTCTTTACTTTTAAAAACTTTTTAAAATTAAAAACAATATTTTGACATATTTTTTGTAAGAAATTAACTCAATTTTAAGGAATAGGAGAATCATAATTAGGATTTCTTATACTTGGTTAAAATAAGATTATTTGTTTGATTTTTAGGGTTAGGAAGATAATTTGTTAAAGTAATTTAGTCTTGATCTTTACCTTGATGAAATATGCGCACTTTATACCCTTACACACTTAGGGTTCAAAAACAAAAATTCTTATGCCTTATATATATATATATATATATATATATATAATATATATATATATATATATATATATATATATATATATGAAAAATAAATAAATCTAATTATTGATTAGTTAGGTGCTTTGGCCTAAGCAAGCCTTGGTATTTATGTAAAAGATGATTAGATAAGTTTTAAAAAAAGAAATATATAAATATATATCTATAAAAATTCTCTGATTAAGCTGGGTATTTGTACCTCATAAAGCATAAGTATTCATGCCTAGAAGCGGTTCATATAGTAAAATTCTTAGTTTTGTGGCTTTGTTTGCTCGAGTCCTTAAGTTCTTGGGGTGTTTTCTCGCCCGGTGCCCTAAAACAATTTAGTTTGGGAGTCACTGATTAAAGGTCGTTACATGGGCAAATTAGAAAGCCTAATAGAACTAAAGAATAATACGACCAAAAATTAAAATATATATATATAAAATAAATAAATAAGGCATAAGAGTTAGAGTTAAAGAACCCTTGGTCAAAATTTTCACGGTCATGAAGGTGCATATGACTTAGGATAAAATAATAGACTAGATGAGAAGTACAATTTGACTCCTTACTTTAATTGATAAAATTTTTTTGAATAGGATTAAGTTTAGGAATGAAAATTTTGGTTTTTTTATAACTTATAGATTACTTAAATCTTACAATAATATTTCAAATATTTTTCTTTCAAACTGTGCGTTTTCAAAATACTAACATTTTTCTCTTTCTTTATAGATTTTGTGGGTGCAATCCACTGAAAATTCTCACGAGACAAAACTCGTCCTCTAGGGGTAACCTAGAGATTTAACGGCTTGTTGCACATGCTCAGTGCAATTGCGTGACTTGCGAAAATAGTCTAATAATCTTTGCTTTAGTTTTATTATTTTGCTCGAGGACGGGCAAAAGATAGGTATTGGTGTGATCGGTCGCTGATATTGCATAATTATTATCATATTCTCATACTTATTATATAATAAACTCTGCTTTTAATCCTAATTATTGTTTAATTAATATGCAGGCCCATGGCTAAAGGAAAGGAAAGAGAAACGAGCCCAAAGCCCATCAAAATTCTGATTTAATTCAGAATTAATTCGAACTCAGAAAATCAGGGCAGATCAGGACAAATCAGAGAAAATGAAAACTGGTTAAAATAAATCTTTCAAAATCAATCGGTTAAAGCCAAAGATCAAAGATCATTTCTGAGGCAGTTTGGACTCTGTTGGGGGAGCGTTTGCTCCCCCTATCTTCATACGCTTTCCTCTGTTGGGTTTTGCCTATAAATACGAGGTTTTTCAGAGACCACGGGGGACGACCAAGCAGAGAGTAGAATTAAGGCTAATTTATAGTTTGTAACTTAGGTTTTTTATTTTCTTTCATGTAATTTTTATTTTCTTTATGTAACTAAGAGGAGAGAATACTTTTATGGAGGAATGAGAGCAAGCTTATATTGAAAGTGACACCGGTGTAGGTGATCTTTTCCTCTATTGTTATTTGAATCGAATCAAAGTTTCTTTTTCTTTTTTACTCTTGTTTTCGTTTACTTCCCTCTTCTGTGTTTGTGGATCCAAATGAAACCGATAGCCTCAAAGTTGCCTTACCCTTGCAAGTGCCGTTGATGGCTTATGGTGATGGATATCCATTTCTATGGTAGTGTAGCTTGCCCCTTCAATTCATAGTGTAATACGGGAATGGCCAAGATCCTATTTGTGATACTTCGCTCGCCTTCAAGCAAAGGTACATCGTCAATACGGGTCAAAGGTAAGCAGGCGCTAAAGAGGTAAGTAACTTTTTAGGTTTAGTTTTTTTTCTTTTAATTTTAGTTTAAATTACCAACACCACAATCTTTCAAATCTCTTTCACTATTTTCAACTTCTTTGTACATATCCACTTCCATTTTCTCCACCTTCTCGATTTACCACTTTCTTTCTAACTTAACTGTAACTCCATTTTTCTCTTTTCTTTTTAAAGAACTAAAACAAGAAATTTAACCATTCTTTGTAGCATAAAACAGAACTTACTAAAAAGCTTCCATCGTTAGTCCCTCCTTGTGGATCACGACCCGCATAGCCACTTGCTATAGTAGCAGCATTGAGAACTTACACATTCTATTCTTAAAGTTCTAAAATTCTGTATTTTTGTGCAGGTTTTATCTCAATCAGGGGCGTGGCAGGATTTTCTTGATATCAGACCCAGGATTTCGACTTGTGATGTTAACTTCTGATTTTCTCTTTTGCAAGAAGACCTAGTTCTTACTGATAACTTGAAACAAGTTACATTTACACTACAATAAACATATACTATTCACACCATGATAATCAGCCCACTTGTGAATTGATCGTCCTGCTCTTGAGAATCCATCTTCTTGATCTTCTGATATCCCTGATTTCATCTCTCCTTCTAGAGTAATCTGGATTCCATCTTGATTCTTATTCTTCCTCTCGATTCGGTTTCTTGATTTTATCTCTTGGAACCGGTTACTCCACCTTGAAGCTGGTAGTAGAGATTAGAGCGTGCAGCGAAATCGTGGTGTCTCATAGAGGCAACGTGAAAGATTATTTATATTCTCCCTTGACTTGATTTTTATCATTCCCTACTTTATTGAAATTTTGAGGACGAAATTTTTATAAGGTGGGTAGAATGTAATAACCTCTATTTAATAATACCGTACTAAAACTTTTCAAAAAAAATATTATTTGAATTTGCCTGTTATTTTATTATCCTTAATTTAATTAAATAAACTCATCATTTTTATTTTAGTGCAAGATTGATTTATAATCATTATTGTTAATAACTAATATTTTTGTTACATCTATTCATATATTGGTATTAAGAAATTTGGTGTTTTTTCATGATTGTTATTAGTATGTATTGTTAAGAATAATAATGATTGTGCTAATTATTATTATTATTATGTACACTTCTAATTACTATTATTATTATCATTGTTATTATGATTATTAATTAAATTGTTGTTATTGTTTATTGTTACTATTATTATTAGTTTTCTTTTAATATGGTGTTGAGTTTAGCCCTATTTCTTGATCCATACCCAATAACTCTTGATCCCATACCTATTGATGATCCTACACCCATTACCCAAATCCAACCCAAACCCATTCAAATCCTTATCTTAACTAACAAATCTAAATTCGAACTAATAAATCCAATCTAAATCCTAATAATAATTAAATTTTAACCCTAATCTTATTATCTCCTTCACAACTTCCCCCTCTCCCCATTGCCGCAAACCAACAATAATCCCCATGGCCATCCTCTCCACCATCAAGCCTGGTGTTCTCCCCCTTCTCCTATCTCCAAAAGACACCACGACATCAACCACCAAACACCCGAGCACCCCGTGGCCCTCCCACCTCTGTTGGCGTAGCCTAGACTAGCCCAGTGATTGGTCACTAATGTTGCATATTTAGTATCATATTTTCATACTTATTATAGAATAAAAGCCTGCATTGTCCTAATTAATTGTTTAATTATTTACAGGCCCAATCTTAAGGAGATGAAGAGAAATGAGCCCAAAGCCCACCAAAATTCTGAATTAAATCAGAATTAATTCGCACTCAGTAAATCAGGGCAAAATCAAGAGGTTGAAAACCGGTTGAGAAGAATCCTCTCAGAATCGATCGGTTAAAGCCAAGAATCCAAGGCCATTTCGTCAGAATCCGGGACTCAAACTGAAAGACCAACTCCAGATAAAGTCAGAGGGCGAAACCAGGGCAACCCACCAACAGGGTGTGGCCACCTGGCCACACCCTGGCCACGGAAACGCGGCCCAAGCCGCGTTTCCGCGGCAAGGTTGGGGAGTTAGGGGGAGCGTTTGCTCCCCGATCTCCCCGGGATCCTGCACACTGGGTTTTTTGCCTATAAAAGGCCAGTCTTTGTGCTGAAAATGACGACCATGCAGAGTTAGGATTTAGACTAGTTTTTCATTTCTTAGTTTAGGTTTTTGTTTTTCTTATTCATGTAATTTTAGTTTTTATTTATGTAATTCAGAGGAGATCGACTTTCATCGAAGAACAAGAATGAAGCTTGAGCTAAGAGTGACAATGGTGTAAGGTTTACTTCTTTTCTTTGATCGTTATGAAATTGAATCGATATTCTTTCTTCGTATGTACTTCTTTTTAGTTTTCTTCTACTTCTTCTTTTCTACTTCACTTTTCTTTTTGGTACAACTGTCTTCCAAGTGAGTCTAAAGCATCGAAAGAGCCTTGCTTTTGCGAGTGCCACCGATAGCTCATGACGATGGAATTGTGAGTCTCTCTGTATCATTTCATGCTTGAGTATCTTGATGATGTAATGTGGAAGAGACCAAAAATCGACTCTTATGGGCTATGCGCTGATTGCCTCCAATTCAAGGTAACATCGTCGCAAAGACTCAAGGTAAGCTTTTGGTGAAAAGAAGGTAAGTAATTGTTTTTATTTGTTTTCTTTTATTTCTGTAAATTAAATCACCAACACCATATCCTCAAAATCGCTTTCTTTCCCAACTCATTTGTACATAATCGCTTTGATCGTTTTCTGATTTTTCTCCACTTTCTATTCTACCACTTTCTTCTTAACTTTAACTATTAACTCTTTTTATTTTCTTAACTTTAACCAAAGAAGAATCTTCGTTTTATCTTCATTAAGATTTCAATAAAGAACGTAAACGCTTCTATCGCAAAACCCTCCTTGTGGATCACGACCCGCATAGCCACTTGCTATAGCGGTAAGAATTGATCACTTGCACATCTTCATTCTAAGTTCTGAAATCCTTTATTTTGTGTGCAGGTTGTGCCAAATCCTTTATTTTGTGTGCAGGTTGCCGGTGAGGGAAACGTTTTTATTGAAATCTGATTTTTTTTGAAAATTTTTAGAACTAAACGAATTTTCTTCTCTGTTGCAGGTTAAGGGCAAGCAAAATAGGAAATTAAAGTTACAGTAACATATAAGTGGCCTTGGGCCTCTGCTCTAGAAAGCAGAGACCAAGGTGCCCTCTGCTTTGCCGCGTTTTCGCGGCCAAAGCCGCGGATCTGCGGCAAAAAGGAGTGGACTACTAACGTTCTTTTTGCAGGGCTGCTTGCTTTGCAAATTTAGTTTTTGCAACTTTACTTTTTCTTATATGCCATCACATAAGCCTGCTAATAATCAACAGTAAAACATTTGTTGAAAAAGTTAAAAAAGTTGATTAGACGTTTGCATTTTAGGCACGTGTCTTTTCAATTCATTTTCTTTACTGTTGAAGAGTGCTGGAGCAAGGTACGTTCGCATTGCATGTAGAATAGGACTCATCTCTTGGTTGATTTTTATTGCTTTGAGTGAATCTTATTTTCATATCTTGTACACTTGCACAAACTTATCTTAAGGGCACTAACGCATAACAAGATAAGGTGGGGATTTAATCACCCTTCCTTAGCCCAAAAATCAGATTCCAAGCACTCACTAACCCAAGCTTAACTTAAAATGAGTAGACGTTGGCCCTAGGGACATCTCGGACTCAATTAGGAGATTATCCTAAGGGGGGAAAGTGTTGGAATTTGACTCCTGCAAAATCAGTGTCTAGGAAAGGGATTAAGAGCCGAAAGCCTGAAGGTTGGTGGTTATTTAATTAAGGAACGTCTTTGACGGAAAACCTCCCACCAACCTTGCCCTGACCTGGCTGATTAGCTTGTGGTCAAAGTCTGCATTAAACCTCCTGTGGACAGTCTAATCAGTTAGGAGTCGTCTAGGTCATAGGTCTACCCTAACTTAGTTTAGAATTTTTCCTTTTTGTTCCCTTATTTGTTTGTTTTTTCTTTCTTTTTGTTTGTATTCCATTGTGTGATATGGCTTATAATAATAATTTTTTCAATTTCAATAATAATCCATATTACACACCGAGTTCATTTTCGGATATTACAAACCCGGCATATCATGACTTTAACCAACCTAGTGTGCCGGATTGGTCTTATCCGAATCAATATAACCCATGCCCCCAATCTAATAACTATAATTTCCATAATAATTTCAACTCTTCACCGAGTCAGTGGGGATTCACCTCCCCCGAGCATAATTTTCAGCCAACTTGTCCCCCTTATCCACCTAGTCCACAATATCCCCAAGAATCATACTCAGTTCCACCAGTCCAAAATAGAAAACCATCAATTTTGGAAAGGAGTATGCGTGAGTCCAAACAACAATCACAAAATCTGATGGACTCACAATTTCACCACCAATTCCAAGACAATACTTCATCTTTTCATCAAAACAATGAGCCTATCAACTATGAAAAGATGCTTGAAGCCATGACTCAGGCTCAAAACGCTCGTAATCGTGACATAGATATGATGGTCGAATCTCTACGTTCCCACCGTTCTGATGTCACTTACCATTCTGTTAGAGCCGAAGAGTCATGTTGTTTTGAAAATCAAGATTCTATTTCAGAACAACCATTTGAACTTGCCCAAACTCCAAATTTTGAAAAAGATATTGACAATTTGGCAAGTTATTCCTTTCCTGAAATAAAACTTGAGTATGAATATGATCTTGAACCCCAACTTAGTGATTCAATTCTTCTTCCTGATTCAATAATGACTCTGGTATCTTCACCTGACTTCAATCTTTTCCCGGAGTCAACATTGGATCCTGTACCAATTCATAATGAAATTGAATCACCCATCTTTGAGGATCATATTGAACTTGACCAATTATACACTTTTGAAGATCCTATTGACAAATTGGCAAGTTCTCATTTTTATGATATTGAACTCAATCAGATATGTGACCTAGATTCTCAAATCTGTGATCCAGTTCACCTTTCTGAATCAATATTGACTCATGTTTTGTTACCAAACTTGAGTAATATTTTAGAGTCAGTTTTGATTCCCCCACCTATCATTCTTGAACTTGAATCATCAATATTAAGTCACATCCCATTGTTAGAAAATACATGTGGACTTGAGTTTCAACTTCTTGACTTGGACCCGCTTCTTGAACCAATCTCGACTCCTGAACCTTTACTTGACTTAAGTCACTTTCCTGAGTCAGTATTAGTTCCTGTACTTCCTGAGTCCAAGTCAATCATTCTATCTTTTCATACTCCATTCTGGGACGAGGTGGTTGACAAATTTGACTCCGAAATTAGTTATGGAATTTGAAAATTAGATGGGGTTAAATTTTTAATAAAAATTCTTCAGGGATTTATCTTTTTAATGGGTTATATTAAAGATATTTCTGGTGGGTTCCTCCGAATCCCACGAAAAGTCGATTGGGCCGCGTTTCGTGGACCAATCAGACCACCACCGGAACCACCACCTTAAGGTAACACTTTCCTTCCCTTTCTTCTTTTTCATGCATCTATGCATTAATTCATACATTGAGGACAATGCATGAGATAGGTGTGGGGGAGGGTCTAACATAACTTAGGTTTCTTTTTTATTAAAAACTTTTTAAAAATAGAAATAATATTTTGACATATTTTTTGTAAGAAATTAAGTTAATTTTAAGGAATAGGAAAATCTAAATTCGGATTTCTTATACTTGGTCAAAATATGATTATTTGTTTGATTTTTAGGGTTAGGAAGAAAATTTGTCAAAGTAATTTAGTCTTGATCTTTACCTTGATGAAATATGCACACTTCATACACTTACACACTTAGGGTTCAAAAACAAAGATTCTTATGCCTTATAAAAAAATATATATATATATAAAATAAAAAAATAAAAAAACAAATCTAATTATTGATTAGCTAGGTGCTTTGGCCTAAGCAAGCCTTAGTATTTATGCGAAAGATGATTAGATAAGTTTAAGAAAAAAATATATAAAATCCTCTGATTAAGCTGGGTATTTGTGCCTAATAAAGCATAAGTATTCACGCCTAAAAGTGGTTCATATAATAAAATCCTTAGTTTTGTGGCCTTGTTTGCTCGAGTCCTTAAGTCCTTGGGGTGTCTTCTCACCCGGTGCCCTAAGACCGTTTGGTTTGGGAGTCATTGATTAAAGGCTCGTTACATTGGCAGATTAGAAAGCCTAATAAAACTAAGGAATAATACCACCAAAAAATATATATATGTATAAATAAATAAGGCATAAGAGTTAGAGTTAATGAACCCTTAGTCAAAATTTTCACGATCACAAGGTGCATATGACTTAGGATAAAGTAATAGACTAGATGAGAAGTACAATTTGACTCCTTACTTTAATTGATAACAAATTTTTGAATAGAGACTAAGTTTAGGAATGAAAAATTCAGTTTTCCTATAACTTATAGATTGCTTAGATCTTACAATTATATTTCAAATATTTTTCCTTTCAAAATGCTTTTCGAAAATACTAACTCTTTATTTCCCTTTCTTTATGGATTTTGTGGGTGCAATCCGCTGAAAACCCTCACGAGACAAAACTCGTCCTCTAGGGGAAACCTAGAGGTTTAACGGCTTGTTGCACATGCTCAGTGCAATCGCGCGACCTGCGAAAGTGGTCTAATAATCCTTAGTATAGTTTAGTTATTTTTGCTCGAGGATGAGCAAAAGATATGTATGGGGGTGTGATTGGTCACTAATGTTGCATATTTAGTATCATATTTCCATACTTATTATAGAATAAAAGCCTGCATTGTCCTAATTAATTGTTTAATTTATTTACAGGCCCAATCTTTAAGGAGATGAAGAGAAATGAGCCCAAAGCCCACCAAAATTCTGAATTAAATCAGAATTAATTCGCACTCAGTAAATCAGGGCAAAATCAAGAGGTTGAAAACTGACTGAGAAGAATCCTCTCAGAATCGATCGGTTAAAGCCAAGAATCCAAGGCCATTTCGTCAGAATCCGGGACTCAAACTGAAAGACCAACTCCAGATAAAGTCAGAGGGCGAACCAGGGCAACCCACCAATAGGGTGTGGCCACCTGGCCACACCCTGGCCGCGGAAACGCGGCCCAAGCCGCGTTTCCGCGGCAAGGTTGGGGAGTTAGGGGGAGCGTTTGCTCCCCCGATCTCCCCAGGATCCTGCACACTGGGTTTTTTGCCTATAAAAGGCCAGTCTTTGTGCTGAAAATGACGACCATGCAGCGTTAGGATTTAGACTAGTTTTTTATTTCTTAGTTTAGGTTTTTGTTTTTCTTGTTCATGTAATTTTAGTTTTTATTTATGTAATTCAGAGGAGATCGACTTCATCGAAGAACAAGAATGAAGCTTGAGCTAAGAGTAACAATGGTGTAAGGTTTACTTCTTTTCTTTGATCGTTATGAAATCGAATCGATGTTCTTTCTTCGTATGTACTTCTTTTTAGTTTTCTTCTACTTCTTCTTTTCTACTTCACTTTTCTTTTTGGTACAACTGTCTTCCAAGTAAGTCTAAAGCATCGAAAGAGCCTTGCTTTTGCGAGTGCCACCGATAGCTCATGACGATGGAATTGTGAGTCTCTCTGTATCATTTCATGCTTGAGTATCTTGATGATGTAATGTGGAAGAGACCAAAAATCGACTCTTATGGGCTATGCGCTGATTGCCTCCAATTCAAGGTAACATCGTCGCAAAGACTCAAGGTAAGCTTTTGGTGAAAAGAAGGTAAGTAATTGTTTTTATTTGTTTTCTTTATTTCTATAAATTAAATCACCAACACCATATCCTCAAATCGCTTTCTTTCCCAACTCATTTGTACATAATCGCTTTCATCGTTTTCTGATTTTTCTCCACTTTCTATTCTACCACTTTCTTCTTAACTTTAACTATTAACTCTTTTTATTTTCTTAACTTTAACCAAAGAAGAATCTTCATTTTATCTTCATTAAGATTTCAATAAAGAACGTAAACGCTTCTATCGCAAAACCTCCTTGTGGATCACGACCCGCATAGCCACTTGCTATAGCGGTAAGAATTGAGCACTTGCACATCTTCATTCTAAGTTCTGAAATCCTTTATTTTGTGTGCAGGTTGTGCCTCAATCACCCAGCCTTATTCCTTGACCTCTGTCTAGTCCCCTCCATGTGCAGCACCCCCTCCATTACTTCTCCTCCGTCTCCTAAGGCCGGCAGCAATCACAGCAGCCCTGGCCGAGCCTCCACTCTCCCCGACAACCACCATGGCATCCTGGATCCCCAACTGTCCTCCTTCCATGGCCAGAGACATCAATGTTGCATCATCTCCTCTCCTCCATGGCGAGTGTGACAACTTCCGCAGCCTCCTCTGCAGCCGTGGGGACCCCTCAGCCTGCCCCTCCCCTTGGCCAGGCAAGGCATTACCAAGCCACCATCACCTCCTTGTGTCATCTATTTCTTTACACTAGTTCATCAAAGTTTTCAACTCAGGATTTCTTTGTCTGCTGTGGTTACTGTTTATTCATTATTATTATATGTAGATGTTTCTTTTTCCTTGTTTGAAACCAACATTTCTTTTGAATAGATTTGGGAATGATTCATTAAGAAGAAAGGATCCTTATAATTAGATTCTTAGAATTGCAATACCTTGTTTCTTTGAATAGATTCTTGTTGTTGGAACGGTTTTGTCTTTAAGCTTGAGATTATTAATTCAATGCTTATTCTAAGATTGTTAAGTTTTGTGCTGACGAGCCCCTTGCCATGAGCACCCCACCAGGCCGTGAACCATCCATGGCCTCCTCTTGCTTCCCCATTCCCAACCGCGCTAACCCCCGGAGCCTCCGACAAGCTCCGCGAGCCTTCCGTGGCATCCCGAACTTCTCCACGGGCACTTCGGCGAGCCATCAGACCCCTCCGCGACTTTCGCTCTCCACCGGCGGGTCTCCATGGCAACACCTGAGCACCCTTGTAGTGAGCTTCCTCCCTCTCTGTGTATTTCATGTAGGGTGTTCATGAGTTATTATATGTGTTGGTACAGTTGTAAATATGTGTATTGTGTTGCAGGAGTGTCTGTATATTATATATTTTGTGTGTTAATTATATGTGCGGGTGTTTGCATGATAATTATATGTATGCGTGTTTAATTGTACCTGCATGTTTGTATGGGTACTGTGCATGATGTATGTGTGTTAATTGTAATTGGGTGTGCATGTATATGTATGCATGTGTGTGTTAAATTTTATTAATAGTCTGTATGTATATGTATTCTTGTATATGTATGTATGTGGGTGCACTCGTGTGTGTATGCACTTGTGGCGTGCGTGTATGGGTACATCTGTGAGTGTATTATGGGTGTGTGTTGATTCCCCTTCCTCTCTGTATATTTTGTGGTGTGTTACAGTGTTTCGAACTCGTTCGTGAGATCCGAAATTGGTAATAGCAAATTCAGATATATTTGACTGTATCATTTCATTTGAACATCTAATATATTTGACTACTATGATTACCGTACCATTTCATATGACATCAGTGACCATACACCTTATGTATCTATTTGATATGAGCATTTATTGGCGTCATTTCATGTGTTAGTAATTTGCCGTTATTTGGCCTAGGCCTAGTATTGATATACCATAGACTAGACTTGATCTTGTAGCTAACCTAATTATGATAAATCTTAGAATGTTACTGAAAGTTACTGAAAAAGTATTGTTAGGCCATAACGCTTGGTACAGCTCTATTCATCATATACACGGTTACTGTTCACCGTGTATACGATTACTGTTACTGTCCTGTATTGTTACTGTCACTGTATCATCCTAATGTTCTACGTAACATGATATTGATTACTCTAATGAATTAAATAATAATGTAAATAGACAACTTACACTGGGAATGAAAAAATTGATAGAGGAGACAACGTCTGTATTTTAGGTGGACCTAGGATACAGGTTGTGCAGCCGACTTACGGTCCACTGCAAGGTTCCGGAGGATGACTGACATCCCATCTGTTTATTATTCCACAGTGAATATTATTTCACAGTGATACTGTGAGTACTGTTACTGTTACTGACTACCTGGTAGTAGGGTCTGGTTCAGCGCCAAGCATCTGGGCCGTGGTCTCGGGTATTACGGGCCTCACCTAAAGCATGAACAGTGTCTCCAACTAATCAGTTTCAATAATTTAGGACCTTGATTGATACGTGTAGTAGGCGTAGTATGGATGCATCTATTATAAGTGGCAATTGGTGTTCTTTGACATAATTAATATTGATAAACTGTTATTATGTACTGTAATTGACTGTGCTCACCTGACTGAACTCATATAAGTTATGATAGACATATGATTGTGCACATGACCGGATTGTATACCATACTAGTGACATATACTAGGTTGCACCCTTGAGTATCAATTGTATGTTTTATCAATAGTATTCTTTTACCTGCAAACTATCATGTGATCAGTTATCTTTCAGTTACAGTTTCGTTCATGATTATGCTGTTATAATTTAATTGCAGTGTATCATTTTGTCATATATATACACACTGTTTATATGCATGAGCACTTCTCCTTTTTCTTACACACTCATTAGGTCACTTCCTGATGACTCTGAATTTGCACGTCCAGATATTGGACATTTTATTCTTTGATCAGTTTTCTTAAGATTGTACATGTTGCGAGGAACTGGAATCTCTACCTATTCTGGTATTATTGCCTTCCTTTATTCCAGTTATTATTCTTTGATTCTTGTATATCACACTTGCTTCTATTCTATTTCTTATTTCATCTGAGATCATGTGTAGACATTATATGTAATGTTGATTCTTTATAGTAATTATATAGCTTGGTCAGGTTACTTTAGGCTTAGCGTGTATACGTCGGGTATTTTTCTCGCGTATATACGTCATTGACTCTCCCGCGACTCCGTTTTTCCGTATTTTTGGGAAGCGGGACGTGACAGGCATAGTATGGGATGCGTCTATTACAGGTGACAATTGGTGTTCACTGACATAATAATAATAATGAACTGTCCATAATTTACTGTGGTTGATCATATAGACATCTGATACATGTATGTTATGGTAGACACCTGGTTGTACTCATGATCTGATAGTACACTGGACCCTAGCAATGACTGACTCATCCACCTGATATATAGACTATAATGGACACCTAATACCTGATTGTATACTTGATTTGACACATACTCTTCTGTGTGCTATCCATATTACTATTTTTTTACTTTATTCATGCCATTTCTTATTTTGATTTATATTTTCTTTATCTGCTCAATATGCACGTGCACTTTCCTTTTTATTCTTATACATTCATTAGAAGTTCTGACTCCCTGAATTTGCATATCCATATCTGTGGCTATTTATTACTGATCAGGTATTGGGAGGGATCATAGGCATCTGGAGGAGCCCAGAGTTCTCTTTGCTTGATTCTCTAGTTTTGGTATCTTTCTTTCTATTCTTTACTCTTGTTGTTTCCATGATTCTGTGCATTGGACTCAATATTTACTTCATTCCTTTATTCATCTGGGATCATGCGTGGACACTTATATGTAGTATTGCATTGATATTTATTTATGATAGTAGATATTTATAGCTTGCTTAGCGTGTATACATGGGGTATTCTCCCCGCGTATATACGTCGCCGACTCTCGTCACGACTCCGTTTTCACGTATTTTGAGAAGCGAGACGTGACAGGGTTTTCTTTGGTATCAGAGTCAGGTTTACTCAAAAAGGACCTAGTTCATACTGGTAACTTTCAACGAGCTATAGTTACACTGCAATATATATACTATCCATACAATGATATTGACTCCATTTGGAATTGGTCGTCTTTTCTTTGAAAATTCATCACTTGATGCTTTTGATATTCTTGGTTCCAATCTACTTTCAGAGCGACCTGAAATTTTCTCCTTGATTCCTATCTTTCATATCAATTCTATTTTTCTAATTTTATCTCTTGGAACTGGTTACTCCATGTTGAAGCTGGTAATAAAGATCAGAGCGCGCAGCGAAAGCTGATGGACCCATGATATGCTGAGAAGCGACATGGAAGCTTGTTTGCTTTCTCCCTTGATTTTGATTCTTTTATATCTTCCTACATTAAAGCAATTTCAAGGATGAAATTTTTATAAGGTGGGTAGAATGTAATTTCTTCTAGTCAATAATAATGTATTATTATTTTTAAATATCTTATCTGGCCTTACCTGCTATTTTGTTAATTAACTTGATTTATAGTTATTATTATTAGATGTACAAATTATTTCTAAGATATTAACATTGGCTTTATTTATTATTGCAATTATCACTTATTAATATTTTTAATTATTATTACTATTATTATTATTTGTTATTCTTAGTAATGAGTGTTTCATTATGATTATAATTATTATTGCTATTGTTATGGTTATTTTAATTATTATTAGCAGTATTGTTAACTATTATTATTAATAATAATATTATTATATATTGGTATTATTGTCGTTAATTATTATTATTAGAGTATTATTATTATTAGTATTTAAATTATTATTATTTATTTTTATTATTACATGGTTAATTATTATTATTATTTATCATCATTATTATTATTAATATTATTGTTTGAATTATTATTTTTCCTCCTTGATTCTTTTCCCCATACCCATTTATCTAACCTGAAACCCATCAACCCAATAACTTATAACCCAACCCACATCCCCATAACCCTATCTTAATTCAAATTCAAATCTTAGTTCTTAATTACCTAATCCAAATCCTATCTAAGCAAATCTTTATCCTAACAAACCAAATCATAAATTTTAATTAATCCTAATCTAAATCCTAACAATAATCATATCTATCCTAACTTACCCAAATCCAAATCCTATTTCAAAATCATATCCTCAATTAATTCTATCCTGACTACTAAGTCAAGCAGTATGAACCTAACCAAATTCTGATTTTTAAAATCCCTAATAATCTATAAAAAGTCTAAACTACTTCTTTTTCAACATCAAAAGAAAAACTATGACCCAATTATCCCCACTTCCTTTAGAAATTGATTTAAATTAAGCCTACTAAATTCATGTAATTCAAAGAACCATATTCCCAACCCTCAAACCAATTAATCAAAATTAAAACCCCTTATAACTCCCAAGTAGAACATCCTTTTAAAAATTCTGACAATTTCTATTAAAATGAACTATGCAGATTTATAGGGATTCTAGGATTTCAGTGCTTTGGACTTGTGATCAAGTTCTGGTGAGTGTTCTTTTTCCTCTTTTAGTTAAACAAGAATTTTGTGATAAATGATTTTATTTTGTTATATAATTATGCTACAAAAATTTACTGAGATTATACTTGTGAGTTTTGCTCTTGTATCATTTCGTTATTTACCCTTGTCAGTAGGTATTTATATGTTACTTGTATCATTTCATATGATTATCTAATGTATTTTACCAATATTATTACTGGTATTTCTTCATGAGACATCAGTAAGTATTCACTTTGATTATGTAGTTAATCTGAGTATTTATCAGTGTCATTTCATGTGAAGTTGTTTGACGCTACTGCCAGGACTACTTGTGGTATAACCTTAGACTGTGACTTATTTCGATCTATTGAATGACTGATCTAATTCATATTTAAGGACGATAGTATCACTCATGTGTAGTATCTATCAGAAAATTATTTGATGTATTAGAACTTGCAAAATAATTATCTGTTGATTGATTGGTGAGTCGATGAGGGCTAAATTATCAAGTTCAGTTTCTTATATACCTGGTGGTATTTAGAGTTTTGGCAGTTCTTGATGTTACCTTATTGATATTGAGCATCAGACGTCTATAGACTTTGGATCTTGGTATTGAGATATTGGACTTACGTCATTTCATGTGATGGTTGGTTACCACTATTGATTTATGATTAGGTGTGGTATACTTTAGACCTGACTTGATCTTGTAATTGACCTACTTGTGAGAAATCTTAGAATATAATTGATTGATATTGAGGTTGATTGGCTCATGATTGAGATTAAAGAATCATATTTTATGTGGAGTACTTATCAGACTTGATATTCATGTATTTGATGATAAGTTAGATGGAAATTTATTCTATTCTTAGTGTGGATTATATATGATGTTACCTTATTAAAAGACTGATCTTCTGATACTTGAATTGATATGAACTTAGTTAGAGTTAGAGTTAATCTACATGAGGTTGGTGTTCATTTTAGAGGATTTTAATTGGTGTTCTGATGAGGTTAATGTAGTTGGATTTATAGTAGTGGGTATTTCTGATTTTACGCTTGATTATACTGTTTTAGTTTTGATATCTTGTTGATGTTGATTATCAGACGTAGAGGCATCCTAGATTCCAATTGCTTGAGGAGTAGGCGTAAATTGGGTTGACCTGACCTGGTGCATATATATACGTAATTGACTAGTTACTTGAATTTCTAGATCTTGTGTTTGAACTTAATGGAAGTTAGAGTGTATGATGGTCCTAATCAGATTGGATAGTGATGATTGATTGGATATAAATGAGTATGTATTTTATATATTAGAACATGGATATATCAATGACTTTGAGGATCTGAATTGATAGTATACTTTGCCCGGATTATTCTATTCATGTCAGCTGGTCATTACTCATCATGAATATCATGATTTATCGGGGAAACTTGACTGATTATACTTGGCATTTCCTGATAATTATAATGTCCATGTTACCATAGTTGCTAGGAAAATATTTTTATACGGTAACAACACCCTCATGTTATACTTTTTACATGTCCTGTTATACCAGTATTCTGCTCACTAACATTATATATCCTGTTATACTGGTATCCTGATTACACATGTTGACGTTGTTACCGTGACTATCACCAACTTATCTGCATATTAAATAATCTTGATAAACTAATAATATGACATTAAATAACTTACACTGGGATTGGGGAGATTAGTAGAGGAGACAACCTCTGTATTTTGGGTGGACCCAAATATAGGTTGCGCAGCCGACAGAGGGTTCCACTGCAGGGTTCCCGTGGGGTGACTGACACCCTAGTCATGTTCCTGTTCTTATTTCATGTTACATGACTACCTTGCGGTAGGTCCTGGTTCAGTGCCAGGATTCTGGGCCGTGGTCCCGGGTATGCACGGGACTTACCTAAAGCATGGATAATATCTCCAACTGATCAGTTTTAATAACATAGGGCTTTGATTGACACGTGTGATAGGAGTAGTATGGGATGCGTCTATTACATGTGGCAATTGGTGTTCGCTGACATAATAATAATAATGAACTATCTATAATGTACTATGGCTGATCATACAGACATTTGATACATGTATGTTACGGTAGACACCTGGTTGTACTCATGACTTGATAGTATACTGGACCCTAGTAAGACTGGCTCTATCCACCTGATATATAGACTATGATGGACACATGATACCTGATTGTATACTTGACTTGACACATACTCTTCTGTGTGCTATCCATATGACTGTTTATTTACTTTATTCATGTCATTTCTTAGTCCGATATATATTTTCTTTATCTGCTCACATGTTATATGCACGTGCACTTTCTCTTTTATTCTTACACATTCACTAGGAGTTCTGACTCCCTGCGTTTGCATATCCAGATCTGTGGTTATTTATTACTGATCAGGTATTGGGAGAGGATCACATGCATCTGGAGGATCCTAAAGTTCTCTTTGCTTGATTCTCTAGTTTCGGTATCTTTCTTGCTATTCTTTACTTTTGTTGTTTTCATGATTCTATGGCTTGGACTCAGTCTTTGCTTCAATCTTTTATTCATCTGGCATCATGTGGACATTTATATGTAGTATTGCAGTAATATTGTTTTATGATAGTAGATATTTATAGCTTGTTCAGGTTACTTTAAGCTTAGCGTGTATACGTGAGGTATTCTCCTCGCGTATATACGTCGTCGACTCTCGTCGCGACTCCATTTTCACGTATCTTTGGAAGCGGGGCGTGACAAATGGTCTTGCTCTCTTCATCCCCCCTGGCTTCACTAATATTGAAGAAGCTGCACATGTCCATAAATCGGCTCCTCAAGTTCTTCATACGGTTGGTGATCGAGGCTTTACATGCACAGAACATAGAAGTTTAGGAATCGATATTAGATAGTGTAAGGTTGATCAATTCTGCCGCTATAGCAAGTGGCTATGCGGGTCATGATCCGCAAAGAAGGACTGCGATAGAAGCTTTAAGTAAGCTCTTTCTAAGTTACTAGAACAGTTAAAATATTTTCTTCTTTGTTTCCTAAAAAGAAAAAAAAAGTGTTAGTAGTAGATGAGGAGAAGAAGAAGGTAATATTGTTTGGAAGTGTATCTAAACTAAGTTAAAAAAGAAAAGAAGAATAAAGAGAGAAGAAATGTTGGTTTTGCAGATGTGTTTCTAAACTCGAAATAAAGAAAAAAAAGAATCTAAAGAAATACTTACTTACCTCCTTGAAGCTAGCTTTGCCTCTGATCCGTATCGACGACTTACCTTAGCTTAAAGGCTATCATAGCATGGCATATAGGATCCTTCCCAGTCCTATCGATCGATCAAATGAATTTACAATCAGAAACAAAAAGCAGAAAATAATTCTAACTATTAGAAATAGATGTCCATCACCATAAGCCATCAGTAGCACTTGCAAGAGTAAGACATAATCGAGACTATCAGATTCATTGGATTACAATCAAGTAAGGAAGGTAAGCAAAGCAAAAATAATAAGAAGAAGAAAAACAAGGTTTTGATTAAATAGAAAAACGATGAAAGAAAAGAAGAAGTTTACATATCTCTTCTCTAATCTAAGCTATAAAGAAAATAGAAAATTACATAAAGAAAAATAAAAACTTAAGTTATACTAGAAGTCTAAGCCTAATTCTAACTCTCTGCTGGAGTGGTGCCCTTTGCCTCTGAGTTTGCAGGTATTTATAGGTAGAATGGAGAGAGGGGAAGCTTTTGAAGATAGAGGGAGCAAACACTCCCCCGTCTGTTGCAACAAAGCCGCACAAACACGGCATTTGCCGCATTTGCGTAGCCTGAATCTTGCCAATTGGCGAGATCCGAGGGCGTGTATCTTCTCTCATTTGGATATCTTCTTTTCTCCACTTTGTTTTTCTGTTTATATTCTGGATTTGGTGATATATTATTGATCTTCAAGTTAACCAAACGGATTTATAGAAATCCGATTTTAACTGATTTTTATTTGGTGTTATCTTTTCTAATTTGTTCTGATCTTTAGCTTATCTTCTAAAGATTTGCCTCAATCCTTGATTTGAGTTAATTCTGAATTTAATTGGGTTATGGGCTCACTTTCTCTCTTTCTTCATTAGTAAAGGCCTGCACATCATTTAAATATTAAAAAGCAGAGTTTATTATACAATAAATATGAAAATATGATAATAAATATGCAATATTAATGACCGATCAGTTTGCAATGATTGATCCACTGAAATCCACTTCAAACTTCTTGTTCACCGCATGGGCAACCATGGAGAAAGCAGAAGCCTTAAAGTTTTTATCAATTTTGTATCCTTACCTTGCTAGTTCAGCTAGGTAAGGAATAAAAAAGTCATCATGTTTTTCCTTTTATATTTTGTTTTGTTGTGCCCTGTCTTCTTCCCGGTGTTCTTGTTCTTCGATTTCTTCACTAAGGAACTCACTTCCGGCTTATCTCTGCCCTTGATTTCTTAGAACTACAAGAGTCATCCGATGAGTGCCTCTCACTTTGAGATGACAATGTTGTCTCACTGAATTGTGGAGATGGTCCCCGGATTGGTGCTAAAATCTAAGTTTGTAGGAATTGTGTGAAAGGTTCAGGTGCAGGAGACTTCCTCCAACCATTCCTACATAGTGTGGGTCCACTAGTTGATGATATCCACCACCATAATATGGAGACAAGCTTCCCGCTGGACTCATGTTCATTCCCATCATCATTTGGTTAATGGCCCCATACCCATACGATTGGCTTGCTTGAGTACAAGGACCCACAAAACCTCCCATAGGCGGGGTACTCTAAACCCGAGAGGCCTTGGATGCAGACTCTGCGAACCCTGTAATGAGTCATCAATACCTAAAGCATTCGAAAAATTTTAGCAATAAGTTAAGCATTAGCAAAAAAAAAATTATACAATGAATCCAATATCACCTATACTCAATTGTTAGAAGTAGAATAGAATTACAATGGAATAACAAAGTCAATCGTTAATTATATATCACACCAAATTCAACACAATAGTCAAGTAAATACAACCTTATAAGTTTGAACACATAAATGCAGTTAATTACTAATAAACTAGTCCTCTTCCATGTTACTCTCTATAGTGTCTCTTCTATTATATTTGTCACAGTAGTCGACCCACATCTCCAAAGCTATTTGCTCTCTTTTTTGCATTCACTCATTCCTAGCGGCCATTTGCTCTTTAGTTGACATTGAATTTAAGAACGTGACAACATATTCATCATCCTCATCTATAATCTCACCTGGCTCCTCCACTATGTTGATTTATTCATTAAAAATTTGTCATGTATCAAATATGTGGCAGCAACGTAAATGTGCAAGACAGTGCAAGCAAGCACAATATCCACTTGGCTTACAAATGGATGATGAGGCTTGGCAGAGAGAATATTGAACCTATTTTTCAAAATTTCAAATGTAAACTCTATCTTAGTTCGAAGGAAAAAGTGATGTAAGTTAAACAACTCTCTCTGATATTTTGGTGTACGGCCTGCTTGTTCCTTTATGTAATACCTTACGGATTGATAAGGAGAAATGAAACATGGCATGGTACTGTAACCAGCGTCGCATAAATAGTACTTGCCTACATATAAATTAATTTTCTTTTATCTTTAGCTTCATATATTAATTAACTGATTCAAATTGAGTTAGTTAACACATACCATCATACACTCTTAGGCCATTTGGTGACGGTAAGGACAAGACATTCTTAAGTACAGTGAAATCATTAGCTGACCTCCCTGCCAACACATATGTGAAGTGTTTGTTTGGTAAATCTACAGAAAGTATATTTTGAGTTACACCTTTACGATCTCTAAAACGGGCCACGTATTAAGTGGGCACCATGACATCAATATGTGTACCATCAATCAAATCAATGCAGTCTTACAAAAAAATATACGAGTATAACAACTCTTACTATCCATTCTAAAGTATGAGAAAGATTTGTCAACAAATCAATTACTCACATACCGAAAATAGGGGTACCATAATGTGCGACTGTCCACTTCCGAAGGAGTTTTATTAGGTGTTTGCTCCGTAGAATGCAAATTGTACCTAACAAATTATTAAAATATCTACTTACTGTTTCAATGGATCTAATAAAATGTACACTCATCACTCTATTCTTTGACTTGTGAGCAACAATGTGAGAAATATGGCTAATTGCTCCTCTACTAGTACATGAATATTATCTCGCAGTAAGTTATTATCCCTCTTTATTTGTGTCAAATGGAAGAAGCCCCCTTACGCATCCAATGATAGTCTACACAATTGCTGCTAGTTGAGGATGCGGTGCATGTGAGCGTGCTTATATAAATTTCTAATATCGTATGGCTCATAGGAGATTGGCATTGGACACTGATGATATATTATGTGGAAGTACATCACTAATATTATAACAACTGCCGACGCAACAATACAACACAACCACACGATTTGCTCTTCCTCATCATCCATCTACAAATTATTAGATATAAAAACAAAATGACATTTGATATAATAAGTTCATATGACAAATGGCTATTACAAGTTAATATAACAAGTTCTAAAATATGGTTCATATAACAAGTTCATATAATTTTTACGATACATGGAGATTCCATTTTTATTCTATTTTAGAAGCTAAATATCCAATATATGCATAAATTTCTAAGTTTTGTAACATTTCATATATTACAATTTACATGAATGAATGTACCACATATGTAATATTTAATAATCATCAATTTATCAAATATATAACTGTTGATATCCATCATTTATTCAAATATATAACAGTATCCATCAATTCATAAAATTGATAACAATATCCATAATTTCATCAAATATATAACAATATCCATCAATTCATCAAATATATAACAATTTATATGCAACATTTTACTTAAATTAATGGACAAATTTCATATATAGGCACAAAAATTATATATAGGCACAAAAATTTCATATAAGAATATCGACTTTTGATTAATGTTTAGTGAAGAATATCCACTTCTGATTAATGTTTAGTGAAGAAATACCTTGCAGCGAGGAAGAGAGAAAGAAGGAGATGGGGAAGAGATAACCACAGCTACAAAAACCATCACTGAAAGCCTTAACAATCACAAACAGCAACAACACCCATAGAAATAGGCTCAGTTGTCCATCATTGTCTCTCTCACAAAAAAAACCCATTGTTTCCCCCTTCAATCTGACAAATTGGGACAAAATTAGAATACAAAATCGAAGCAAATTCTGAAAAAAAGAAGCCTCATGAGAGAATTAGCTGGATCTAAGATGGAGGGGGGAGGGAGAGAGAGTGACAGGAGTGAAGAAAGAGATGAGAGCGATGCGGGTGGGGGAAGAAGGGGGGAGATGAGGGCGGCGCGGGTGAAAAGAGAGAGATGAGAGTGGCGTGGATGAAGAGAGAGAGAGAGAGAGAGAGAAATGAGGTGAGATATGAGAACGAGAAAGTGAAGAGAGACGAAGGAGGACAAGTGAATAACCCTAACACAATGTTAAATTTTCAAGTAATTTATTTCAAATTTGAGAGGAAATCTGACACATGAAAATTCCATTTTTCAGCCCACCTATTTTCTAGGCAAACAAATACACACAAAAGAAAAAGTTCATGGGACCCATCATAATCTTAAAAAATAACCAATTTCCAGCTATTTCTTGGGCAAGGAAATAGCCCCTTATGATCAGACTTCAAGTTCTAGTCCTATCAATGAGAGGGACAAACTCACACAAGCAAAAGTCAAATGCATTTGATGACCTTCCAGCCAGAGATAAAAGGAAAAAAAAATAGACTTGATTAGTTTAATGGTTTAAACTATTTGACACCTAATAAAAGTCCGTGTCTAGGGTGTTTTATTTAAGTGTAGAAAAACTTGTATTTCCAAAACTAAAGATCAAACAAAATATTATTTTTAATGGTCCATTTTGTGCTTTGATTAGTTTGACGGCTTATAATATTTTAAACTTAACAAAAAAATTAGTGCGGAGGAATTTTTAACTGTTAAAATCATTATCAAATGGTTGAATCAAGTATTTATTTGCCTAAAATCATACAGCCGCATCTAAATTCAATCATCCATTTTGTGCCTAGTTAATGAATGGTAAAACAATGATTATAAATACTAATTTCGACCATCCATTTTGTGCCTAAAACATACACGGGGCAACCAATCTTTAAATAATTTACGGGTTTAAATCATTCTAAGTAATGCAATTAACTTTAAATGAACCTTCAATTGGAATTGTTTTATTATTGAATTCGAGTGAGATTAACCATTAAATCATTCTAAGTAATGCAGATTAACTTTAAACGTACGTGTTGTTTCTTAATGGCCTTTTCTTTTTGTCACTCCCCTAGCAACTTCTTTCAGGGCTCTGGCATCATCAAGCAACTTGGCAATTCATTTGGCAATACAACAAAAGAGAGCTCTAGCCACAAATTTTTGCATCTAACACCATATATAGCCCATTGCACTGGGTTTCTTGAATTTGATTCTGTGCAGAATTCAAGCCACTGCCAACAAATACAACCACAACATCACCACTCCATATCAACACGATAGTGACCTTGCGCAGACCCCAGAAGACAAAACTGATAAAATACAAGGTAATGAAGCATTTAGATTCTTCCCTTGTTTGTAGTGTTGTAAATAATCTAGGTAGGTAGTCCGATGAGAGAGCGGAAGCATCCAAATGTATCGACAATGTCCAATCTAGAACCAACAGGAACTGAGATCAAATGTCACTTCATTATGCAGAGAGACAAGCATGAGAGCTCTAAAGCAACAGTTTACTTTTTTTATGCCAACAAGCGCCATCTAACTCTGAAACTAGCCAAGGAGCAGATCATTGCAGCTGTCTAATTGCAGCACAATGGATATCTCACTTGCGCTGCAGATTAAGGTATATTATAGCATATTCATTACAGCAACCATTACACAACAATATCATGGGGAGAGAACTTTTCTCCAACAATAAGTGGATACTTAAATTATAAAATAAAAACAGTGATGCCGTATTATTATATATGATACAACCTTCACCTTTACATCGCAAACTTTCTGTCCTCACAGGATTTCCCGCAGAACAGACTTCAGGCATACAAAGGTGGAATCATCAGCCTGTTTCTTTGCATGTAGCATACACAAGGCATGACCAGCAACCTTCCATGCAAAGGCACATTTGCTACCTTTCTTCGTCTCCAGAGAGCTAACGTGGTTATAAACGATCTGATAGATAGCAAGGGCCTCGTCAAAGATATCTGCTTGGTTCCTCATGCTCTTTTCAAACTCTTCACAGCCATAAAGCATCTACATTTTGTCAAATTCATAAAAATTAACCTTCTCTCAAACCACTACACTAGTGTATCCTCATGCAGATTAAAATACACTTACCAGCTTGTATTTACGGATAACTTCATCGGCTGCTGAACTTTTCAATTCCTCTTCTGTGCGCAATGCTTTAGTCATCTCACCCCTATACTCATCATATCGTTTGCTCCAAAGGATTAAGCAATGCTCAGGAGCTGGCTCCCTGAAGCAAGGAAGTAGCCATACATCTACACAGACCATTGGAAAACAATGACTTAATCGCTTAAGATCTATTCTAAAGAGTAAAGAGTTTAACGATTGGAAAACAATGACTTAATCAAAAGCAATTATTTTTGATAAACAAGCACCCAGGTTGAATGTAGTGTTATTAGTACTATCTATTCTATTTTATGTTGTTTATTTTTTGAAGCTTGCCAGTATTGTGCTATTAGCTTCGATTTAATTTTTTTGTCAGGCTAAGTAAATTATATTATTATAGATAAACAAGTAAGAGGCTCAAATTAGGCACAAAGTATGAGGTGCAAATTGAGTACGAATAGACCAGCCCAATTCATGTTACGTGAATGAGGAACAAATGAGCCGGCATAGTACAGCACAATGTTTGGACGAGGCTGGCTGACAAAATATAGCTCCTCTAAAGTTAGGATTCTGGTTTGGTTTGGTTGGTGGTCAAAATAATAATTGATTGTTAATAATTTAGGTGAAAGAAATATCACTGTCAGGAATTTATGTGTTTTTTGTAATAGTGATAATGAGACTACATTGCATTTATTTGTTCGATGCCCAACTATGCATTTATTTGTTCAATGCCCAACTATTAGGTTAATATGGGATTTATTTTTTTTTAGAGATTGCTTTTTCTGTTACAGGTAGGCCTAGTTCTCTCTGTTCTTGGTGGTCAGTTCGGAGAAAAAAGAGGGTTAGAAGGAGAAATAGATTATTGTGGGATATGATGATGTTGGCCTTAGTATGAGTTGTATGAACCGAGCATAAGAATTGGATCTTTAATCATAAAGCTCTCTTTTATTAACTAGCTTGTTAATCCTGTATTTCGTGAGTTTTGGGCAGATCATTTGGCTTAGACGATTAGAGAAAAGTGGACTCTTTGATGCTCCTTTGTGCTCGAAAGAAGCTGAGGATTTCAGGTGGCTCCTCCACTGGCAGAGCTAATTCATCATGACTGGTCCTGTTTCTGGTGCACTAATTCCAAGTTCGAACAAATGGTGATTCTGCTGATCACTTTACTCACTGGTGGGGAGTTGTCTGATGAGTCTATATTATCACTGATGGCTAAATGTTAAGTGCTGAGTATGTTGTGATTTTCCTTCTTTCAGATCAGTTATGGTTCTAGTAGTTTATTCTGTGAGGCTCTTTGGTGCAGACCTTGTTCTGGGAGTCTTTTTGTGATTTGTAATTGGTTTATTGTACTGATTTATATTTATCTAGTTAATGGCTGAAGCATTAGCTCCATCCTCATATTCTCAAAAAAGATGGATGAATTCTTCCAGTCTTTTAACATGCCGCATCGTTCTGATTACGAACATCATTACCATGCGTTAGTCTGCAGTTGTCTGCCATGTATGCTGCTAAAGCTCTAAAACAATGGTGCCCAGAAATTGCTAATTCTATGATGGTTGCCAAAAGTCTAGCAACCGATATCTGGATGTGATGTATGACTTCATAGTTATATTTGACGGGCTTTTGGCAGTGATATGAAATCAAGATATTAAATAGGACCTAGTTATATACAAGACAATTATGATGTGTAAGTGTATGGGTAACATTTGTTGCCTACATTGCATATGGTGATCACAACACATAGGGGCCGTTTGTTTCGCGTAAAACTCCGTAATCCGTAAATGACTTACTACCCAGTTACAACTACGGCGTTTGTTTGGACCGTAATTCGTAAAAGACTTACGTAACTCAACTAACGCTCACTTGCAGCCCAGTTACAACTCACTTACAGCCCAGTTACAGTTAATTTTGTGGTCATACAAATTTGTAATATTTTTTATATTAATATTAAAAATTTTAATATTTAATTTTTTTAATATTTATTTGCAGTATTAAAACTTTTAAAATCACCAAATAGTTAATTTTGTGGTCAACTTTTTCACTTACGACTTATACATTACGACAACCAAACACCGTAAAGTATAATACACTTTCCCACTTTACAATTTTATATTACTAACCAAACACCGTAAAATTTACATACATGTAACTCATTTACAATTGTAAAAGATTTTACTAATTACAACTACGAATTACGGCCAGTTATGACAACCAAACAGACCCATAATACAGCTGTTGTGGATTAACATTATCATCATAATCTAATCATTCTAACCTTTTGACAATGAAATCTGGAAAAGGTTAAGGAGCAAAGAGCTATATGAAGATTTGACAAACATTGCATGGCAGCAATCAACTTGATGCAACTGTCACTGTTTAACTTGCTTCCTTAGTAACTACATAGAAGAGAGGGGGTTGCGACATAACCTAAAAGGGAAGTCGGTTGGAAGAAAACTTAATTAGGTCATGCAGATTAAGCTCATGCAACCTGGGAGGAACTTTCCAAAATTCTCCTCCACAAAGGGAGAGAGTGGGGACAGTTTGATAGTATAGCTACAAGAAATTACATTCAACTCTAAGCCACATATAAAGCCAAAAAGCCAAATAGAACACATTCCCTATAACTGTTATTAACAATCTGCTAAACAAGAGAACAAATAATAAAAGGTGGGATAAGGCTATTAAAAATAAAACAAATTAAACCCATGCCTTATGGTACAAGGTTAATCTATAGGTTGGAACTTGGGATCTGTATGGAAACTACGATGCCCAAGTGTAAGTGCTACATTTGCACTGTAGGAAGAGAAAAACTCACCATTTAACGGACGATCTTCAACTTGAAATGAACTCACATTGTCATATATCAATCCCAATATGGATGTCGACCGAAAAGAAGGCTTCAGAGGCCTTTCAAGGAAATGTGGTAACTTCTCAGACTGTAGTTGTTTCGGAATTATAACCTAAGTTTGAAAACAAGAAATTAGAGGAGCTACCTGGCTCGAAATTAGCAATGAAACAACAGAGGTGCAATAGAAGCCATGATATTACTTGAAAGCTGTGAAGTGAAACAATTCAGATCTCCTATTTTTTCTTATAATACTAAAACTTGGCCAATAACTTAACTGAACTAACTATTTTGCTGCATTGAATCATTTTTCTTGGAAAATATGATCAATCAACAAACAATAAAAGAATTACAATACCTAGTCAAATCTCAGAGATATATACATTATCAAATTTTATTATTCTCTCCATAAATATGCTATCTCCATGATACATCACTTGAAATCTGCAAAGAGAATCAATTCAGAGCTCCTAACTGTTACTTATAATACCAAAACTAGGCCAATTAACATAACTGAAACTAACTATTTTTCTGCATTGAACCTCTTGGAAAATATCATCAATCAACAAACGACAATAGAATTATAAAACCTAGCCAAACCTCAGATATAGACTATGTCATAGATTTCCAAACCTCAGATATACACTATGTCATAGATTTTATGTTGTGCTATCTACATAATAAAAAAATAAATAAATAAATAGCATATAAATTAACTTATATACCGATGCCTTATTTAATGCCACAGGCTACCCTCCTCAATACCCAGGGCTGTCATGAGGGGTGGGTCCACACAATGGCAAAACCCAGGTTACATACAGGGGCTCTCCTGGTAAATCTTAATATGGACATTAGTAGCCACGGTGAATAGGACAAGAATCTTCCTCATAAGTAATTCAAATTCTCAAAATAAACATAGAAGCACTGGTAAATCTCTAGGAAGAAAGCATCCGTTAAAGAAAGTAAGAATACATGTTTGTTGGTCTAAGACTGCATGGATATGTAATATTAAATCAATTCACTTTTCCCAAAACAATAAAATCTTGCTAATAAATAAAGAGAGAGAAAACAAACCTTCGAACCTTTCTTCGAAGCATCCAAAGCAAGGTAATACTTGTCAACTAATTCCAGAATCATTTTACCCAAGCGTGGCTTTTCTGTGGGATCTAGATTCGGGGTCAACAGCCGATCAATGAAAGCCATCCACGAATCTGAAGCTTCCGACATTGCATAACTGGAATACACAGAATGAAACTAAAATTACACAAATCAAATCATCAAAGCGTATAAAAGAGCTGAATGGACATAGCATACAGCTCCATCATTATATGTAATTTCAAAAATAAATCCTCCATGATTATCATAACTTCAAAATCATAATAATAGCAGATCATGAAGGTTTCTACTTATTTCCCTTTCTTACATGCATACACGAGTTAATCTACATTTAGGGCGTGTTTGGTTGCAAGGAAGTGGGCACAAGTAAGGAAATGGGGAAGTATAATTGCTCACTTCCCTATCTATCCAAACACCGGAAAAGAAAAATGAGAAAACCTTTTTTCCTTTTCTCTTTTCCCTTTTACACAAAATTACTTCATCACTTTCAGGATGCTACAGTTAATTTGTGGTCATGTAAATCTCATTTGTATTAAGTTGTAGCTCAAAACAATTAATTTTGTAATCATGTACATCTCACTTGCATTCTAATTACAATCTAATTTTTATTTTTCTTAATTAATCTTTATTTTAATATTATTTTGCAATCAACTTTGCGGTCAACTTTTCTACTTTCACTTTCACATTGTCATCCAAACACCGAAAAAGACATAACATTTTTCAAACCACACTTCCCAACAACATCCAAACACCGAAAAACTCACTAACCAATTCTCAAGTTCCAAAGGGAACTATTACTACTTCCTCACTTCCACCCCAACCAAACAGCCCCTTAGTGTCAAGAGTCAATCCATGAGACTATCTAAGAATATGATACTCCAGACATTGAAATCAACTGATGGGGATCAAAGAGCTGCTAGAAGCCAAAAGTTTCTTTGGTAGGATTTTAATAATTGGGTTGTTAATTTATGAGTCTTTAGGTATGTTTACTTGAATATTTGGATTTTCTTGTTACTTTTTTTTTTGTCTCTTAGATACTTTTCAACTCAGAAGTACTTTTGTAGTTTTAATAATTCCAACCTTTTATATATTATTAGTTTTGCAATCAATTGTCGGATGGTTATTTTACAACTAAACTTTGTTTTCCATGTGTATGAATTTTTAAGGTTAGGTTTAGGTTAGGATGTGAGAAATTCAGAAAGAGAGAGGAGAAAAAGGGAAGAGATTTAGGTCATGACACTTTTACATAAATCCCCTACATATCCAATGTATTCCTTTAACATTCCCCATCAGACTGGACTACATATGCATAAAAAGTTCAAATTGTTATGCACACCAGCACATCACGTCATATGATAACTGCCGAGAACATTGCAACTAATAGTGACATGAAAGGTCCAAATTGTTCATGAATGATGGCTGAAACAAACCCAGAAGTCAATCCAGTTTTGTGGCAATCATACTTTCACCTAAATTTATCGGAGGCAATTTTTTGAAGCCAGGAGAGTTGATGGGGATCAAAGAGCCAATTGTAGGTTGCTTAATTTACAGTGAAAGTTCATTTTCTATGAAGACAGATGCTGCCGTTATTTCCTCGATCTGGATGTTAAATCCACACTAAGGTGTGAAAGTCGAGATTTTTTTTTTATCCACTATTCTTTTTTCCTTTGAATTTCTTTAAAATCTTCTGACTTACATTTCTAAAATTCTACCTCAATCCTTCATATTTAGTTTCCAACTTATTCTCCTTTAATCTAGTACATCTGATTCCCCTTTAGGAAAAAACAGAGGTTTTGACATTTCTGTTGATTTCCTGCACCAAACAGCCCATAACTCAAATTTGATCCTCAAATTAGCCTATTTATTGTTGCAATTTAATAAAGATTCAATGTTAAGCAGTCCTATTGCAATCCTTGACACTCCACAGAATAGCCATGTTCTTAAATCTACTCAAAATCATTGCAAAGTCCTCTACACAAACCCGAAAGACTTGCCGATCAACTGGGATTCTTGGGCGGGACTGGACATTTTATGGGATTTCATTTTGGGAGTGTTATTGGCTTGGGATATTTTGTGGGATTTCATTTTGAGAGTCTTATTGGTTGTTGGGACTGAGATTGCGACTGGACTTTTAAAATTCCCATCTTTTGCCCCACTATATATAGTTTCACCCACCAAATCCCACAAATTTGTCCCAAGGAAAAAGGTGAGGCTGAAATTTATCTGAGGACTTGGGCTCTCTCTCTCTCTCTCTCTCTCTCTCTCTCTCTCTAGTTTAGTGTCTTTTTAGTAATCGGACACTAGTTGTTTTTAATTAAACATGCACAAATTGATTATATGTTTCAATTATTAATTTAAAATTAATTATATTTGATTATTTAGCAATTGAACATTAATTATTTTCTTAATTTACAATTACAGACATAAATTGTTTTGTATTTTTTCACTTTAGGAATAAGATAGAGCTAATGCTCCAGTCATAAGCTATATTAAAATATAAGCATAAAAGAAGTTCTTACAAGCCAAACTCAGCAACTAGGCAATACCATACTCCACACATCCAAACTCATATCTATAACATATAAACAACCGCATCCTAACTATTATCTAAAGAGCAAAGCCAAAACAAACTAAAAAAACCAAGAAAAACAACAATTCCCACAGAGACAGTCCACTCCCACAAATCATGATCAAACTCAACCATCATCTTCAGTTATTTATAATTTTTTAATAATTAACTATGATCATTAATTATTTTAATAATATTTAAATATGAACATTAGGTACTTAAATTAAAATAGAACAATAAGTTAAAATAAGTAACACCCTCCAAAAAAATTAAGTTTTCTGCTTGGTGTTGTGTCACTAAAGCTTCAAACAATGTATTAAAGAGCCAGATGGAATCTTCCTTGACTTCCCAAACTTCAAAGTCATAATCAAGGCATATAATGAAAGTTTCTATTTGATTCCCGTTCTGTTATGCAGTGCAGTGTGAACAAGTTAATTTATACTTGAGAAAAGTGAGGTCCTCTTTGTTGGATCTCTTATTTTGATTTTTTGATATAACATAAAGTGTATATACTAACATCTTATGAAGTATTTGATGCTACACTATCTGCTTATCAAGATCATATACTGATATATCAAGCCTCATTTATTGAAGACATATAACATTTATAATGTTGTAAATTTGTTTTTTCATGTCTTAGTAGTTGTTGTAAAAGCCTTGAATACTCACACAACCCCTAGTAGATATCCATATCAAAAACCCATTTTTAGCTCAAGTTTGCATTAAAATGCATGTATTAGTCAACCTATTCCTTCTTCCAATCACAACGCTTTTGCTTCCTACAGAGCCTAAACCATCTTCTGGTACCTTTTTCAGTCGACTTATAACATGTTCCAGTTGACTGATGGTTCAATAACAGAAACTAGAATTTCTTAGTTTGACTTGATCAGTCGACTGATGATTTGGACCAGTTGACTGATAGTTCACAGATCCTTTGTTCCAGTCGACCTACCTTATTTCCAGTCGACTAAGTTGTCTGAACAGACACTTATCAGTCGACTGATAATTCTCCCAGTCAACTGATTTGGCAGTTTATAGCTGTTGTTATACTGGTCTTTTGATACCTATTCCCTCCTTTCTAACAGTTATATTCTTGAATTTTTGAATTGTCCAATAACTGATTTTCAGTTACCAATTGCCCTATAAATAGCTAGGGATTCTTGAACTTTCATACATACAAATTCATTTCAAGTTCTTGATTTCAAAAGTTTTGAATTTCTATCAAGAAAACCAAATACTCTCCAATTTTGCCCAACTCCGCTTCCAAACGACTTGTTAGACAGAAGTAGAAGAGAAATCCTATAAGCCACAGCAAAGAACCATTTGCACTTCACATTCAAGGCTTATAAATTCAAAGTTGTAATTGGTGAAAGGTAGAGGTCTTCTCGGCGTAGAGAAGAGGTATACAGAATTGGTAAGGCTGTTGTCAATTAGTGTACATATGTTGATTTTGTAGTTCTCAAAATCAAAGTTAAGAAAAATCTCAAGCGAAGTTGCTTGAGGACTGTATGTAGATCTTGAGGACTGAACCAGAATAAAATCTTTGTATTTGTTATTGTTTTTTAATTTTATTTCTGTGATTGATATTTACTTTTCAAGTTGCTAACTTTTCTTGATAAATTTATTATAAACACTATTCACTTTCCTTTTAGCATTGTAGCTGCCATATACAGGATCCAACACTTGATATTAGAGCAAGATTGAAAAGATGGCAACAGAGTTTCCTTCATCTCAATTCAAGGAAGAACATTTCACATAACGACCACCACTGTTCGATAGATCAAATTACAACTATTAGAAGTGTAGAATGAAGATTTACCTACAATCGATCAACTACGAACTTTGGAACATCGTAGAAACGGCATACGAGAAGCCATGTACAAACTACGATCAATGGTCTGAGGAACAAAAGAAATCAGCCAACCTTGATGCAGCGATTAACGCACTATTTTGTGCCTTGAATAAAAAAGAATTCAACTGTGTGTCAACAACCACATCAACATATCAAATATGACATACATAACAGGTAACACATGAGGCACAAAAAAGTTAAAGAATCTAAAATTTCTATTCTTGCTCACAGGCTCGAACTATTCAAGATGGAGAAAAACGAAACAATCACTGAAATGATTACTAGATTCACCGGCATCACAAACTCTCTAGTAGCCCTTGGAAAAAAATGCACTCAAGTGGAGAAAATAAGAAAAGTTCTTCGAGCACTCACATCTGATTGGAACAAGAAGACCACCGTCATAGAAGAGACCAATGATCTTCCACCCTCACATTGGAGAACCTTGTTGATAACTTGATGGCTTATGAAATCTAACTAGAAGATCAAAAGAAAGATGAACCAAAAAGAAAGCACTTGCTTTTAATGCATCTTCAAACACGAAAGAATTTGATAATGAAGAAGATGACATTGAGATGATCTCAAGAAAGCTTAAAATATTGAGGTAAGGTAAGCTCAAAAAGAATAAAAATACTAATGATACTCCATTATGTCTTAAGTGTAATAAACCAGGCCACATGAAGAAAAACTACCCTCTTTTAAGCCGAAAGTCAACTTCAACAAACAGAACAAATTCAACAAGAAGGCTTTTCAGGCATTTTGGGACGATAGTAATTCTTTCTCGTCAGATCAAGAAGTCACCGAATCGGCCCACATGTGCTTCATGGCCCAAGAAGATGAGGTATGTGAATTCATAAATTATGATGAACTTCTTGATGCATTCCATGGACTATTTTTTGAATTTAAGAAGATAAGTGCAAAAATAAAGATTTGAAAAAGGAGAATGATATTCTGATTGAAGAAAATAATTTTCTTAAATCAGAAACATCGTCTTTAAATTCAAGAATTTCTGATTTGGAAAAAGACATTTCTTCTTTCAAAGAAACATATGAAGAGATTTTGAAAAATGTGACCAAGTTTAACAAAGGAAAAAGAAAGTTTGAAAATTTTGTTATCTTCACAAAAAGTTTCAAATTGGGATTGATTTTTCAAAAGAAAAAAGAAGATTTCTCATGCATATGGTAGAACTAATCATATTTCATCTCATCCATTTATTAAGAAGAACAATCTTTTAGAAAGACCCAAGTACAAATATATATGAGTTTCTAGAGATTTCAATTCTTTTGACAAGAATGCTTATATTACTTCATATACGAACACTGTTTGCAACTCTATTCATTATATTTATATTAACAAGAGAAAATCAAATTTCAAATGAATTTGGGTTCCTGAAGGTTAATCCTTTCGGACCCTATTGGATATGGGTACCAAACAAGTTTGTTTTAATTTTTCAGGTACCCCAAAAGGAAAGATGGATACTAATAACAGTTTTATGCAGTAACTGTGTTTTATATGACTATTTGCAAACTCTCTTTTTATAAATGACAAAGGGAGAAAATTATTGGTAACAAACCAAACAGTAACGCAGGGGGAGTATGTGTTGTTTGTTTTCTCACATCATTAATACAGGGGGACAATTAGGTTGTCATCATCAGAAAGGGGAGAATGTTGGATCTCTTATTTTGATATTTTAATGATAACATAAAGTGTGTACTAATATCTTATGCAGTATTTAAAGCTTCACTATCTGCTAATCAAGAAAATATATTGATATATCAAGGCTCGAGTGAAGATTTATAGAAGATTTATTGATGACATGTAACATTTATAATACTGTAAATTTATTTTTTCATATCTTAGTAGTTGTCGTAAAAGTCTTGAATACACACACATCCCCTAGTAGATATCCATATCACAATAAACCCATTTTTTTAGCTCATGATTGCATTAACATGCATGTATTAGTCGACAGATTCCTTCTTCCAGTCGACTAATGCTTCTACTTCCTACAATGCCTAAACTATCTTCCGGTACCTTTTTCAGTCGACTGATGATTCAATAAGAGAAAAATAAGATTTCTCAGTTTGACTTGATCAGTCGACTGATAGTTTGAACCAGTCGACTGATAGTTCATAGATCTTTTGTTCCAGTCGACCTACCTTATTTTCAGTCGACTAAGTTGTCTGAACAAATACTTATCAGTCAACTGATACTTCTTCCAGTCGACTGATTTGACAGTTTATAGTTGTTATTCTGTCTTTTGATACTAATTCCCTCCTTTCTAACAACTATATTCTTGAATTTTTGAATTGTCCAATAATTGATTTTCAGTTACCATTTGCCTTATAAATAGCTTGGGATTTTTGGACTTTCATACATACAATTCATTCCAAATTTGTGACTTAAAAAGTTCTAAATTTCTGTTAAGAAAATCAAATACTCTCTCGTTTTGCCTAAAACCACTTCCAAATGACTTATTAGGCAGAAATAGAAGAGAAACCTTATAAGCCACAATAAAGAACCATTTGCAATTCACATTCAAGGCTTGTAAATTCAAAATTATAATTGGTGAAAAGTAAAGGTCTTCTCGGTATAGAAAAGAAGTGTACAGAATTGGCAAGGTTGTTGTCAATTAGTGTACATGTGTTTTATTAGTTCTCAAAATTAAGGTTAAAGAAAATCTTAAGCAGGGTTGTTTGGGAACTGGATGTAAGTCTGAAGGACCGCACCAGAATAAAATCTTTGTATTTGCGATTGTCTTTTTAATTTTATTTTTGTGATTGATATTTACTTTTCAAGTTACTAATCTTTCTTCATAAGTTTATTATAAACACAATTCACTTTCCTTTTAATGTTGTAGTTGCCATATACAGGATCCAACACTCTTGTAGTTCTTATAGAAAAATGTATATATATGGCATAATGTGATTCCTCAACAAGTTGTGTCGAACAATTAAATAACATCTTACCACAAATAGGTGAGAAAAATGTATATGGCATAATGCGATTCCTCAACAAGTTGTGTCGAATAATAAAATAACATCTTACCACAAATAGGTGACTGGCTACAAGCAAAAACTGAATCATCATGTGCCATTATTAGTTGTTTCTTTATGCTGGGTGTTGGTGAATAAAATACCGACTCGGCTGTTTAACCTAATTTGATTAGAAGCTTGGTCGTGATCTTTTAGGTGGTTTTGAGTTCCCTCTTTGAGGAAAAAAACTATCACAAGCATATTGGAGATTTTTCTAATAGGAGCATGGTTTCCTGTTGGAGATACTTTCTGATTGTTGAGGTATTCTATTAGTGAAAATGTTTCCTATTGGGGAGAGACTCTCCTATGCATGAGGATTTCTTAATTAAAAGAAGTGATTAACCTCAGGCATGTGTTTCAGGTTCAAGAAAAAAACTATATGTAGCTTGTACGCATTACCTCTCTCTCTCTCTCTCTCTCTCTCTCTCTCTCTCGCGCGCGCGTATACCCTTTTGTGACAGTTCTATATTGGGTGCATTGGGATTAGGGTTTGGTGAAATGATTTCTTCACATTTTGTATTTCTCAAATTATAGTGGATTATTTTCCCCGTTCACCCCTTAATGTAGGTCATTTGTATTGAACCACGTAAATTATGGGATGCATCCTCTTGTGCTTTGTTTTCTCAGTATTTGTGTACTTCTCCTTACGTCAATTATGTGTAACCTTGCAATTTGTCACAACAAACTGGTATCAGAGCCCTTGGACTTGTCAATCTAGGCGTCAATTGTTCGCAGTCAAGTTCAATAAGGACAAGTTTAATGGTACTTGGCAAATCAAAATGAACACCATATTTATCCAACAAAAATTAAACAAGCCACTTTCAAGGAAGGAGAAGAAACAGCGGAGAGCCCTAACAATAAGTCATTTGTATCAGAGAAGTTAGATGAAAGAGCCCGGAGCTTTAACATAATTCAATTAGCCATGCAGAGAAACGACGAGACTTTTCTTACAAGAAGATGACCCCTTCATTATAGAACAGACCTCAATAAATCTTTGGCAAACTGTTTGATTACCACACAGTGTCTCTTTCTCTTGCGCATTCAAGAAGGTACACAAATTAAGTCTCTTATTACTGAATTTAATTAAGTCAGTGATGAGGTAGTTAAGATAGAAATGAAGATTGACACTGAAGATCAAGCTTTTCTATTAGATCAAGCCTTTTTGTTAGTCTAATTACTTTCTCCCCATTAGAGTTTTGGAGAGGCCATAATGATGATGACGTTGAAGATCCAAAAGCCATTGAAGACCTATTCGAACAGAAGAAGAAAATTCTGAGTTAGATTTGATTAGAAGTAGTAGTAGTATTTTCTCTTATTAGTTTTTTTATTATTTCTTTTAGAAGTTATTTTATGATTAGGAGATTCTTTTAGGAGTTCTTTTAAGATTATGAGAAGGACATTGAGTAGTTCACCTGAATTTTGTTTATAAATATTCTTGTACAATAATATTTGAAGTCATTTATAGGGGTGTCAACCCGGCTGGGCCGACAACCCGCACAGGCCCGACCCGGCTCACCTGACAACCAGGCTAGACCCGACCCGGCTCACCTGACAACCGGGCTAGACACGGACAGGGCACGGCTCCCCCACAGGCCGTGCCCAAGTTCGTGTTTGGCAGCCCACGACACGCTCGGGCTGGGCCTAACTCGTGCCTGGGCTGGGCACGTGCCCTGAACCAGTCCGGTCCGAGCAGCACCCTCCATCGTCCTCTGCCACCCCCTCCTCTGCCGTCCTCCGCCCCATGTGTCGTCCCCTCCCTCCGCCCGCCACCCCCCCAATGCCTTGGGAAGTAAAATGTCAAAAATTTGTAAATGCCCGGGTTCGAACAAGAACCTCAAGACAAGTGTAAGTGAGACAAATCTAATGACTAACTACAACCAACACTTGTGTAAATAGAGAAAAAAATATATTTAGTGTATGTAAAAAAAATTAAATATCCGGGCTGGCCTGGCCGGGTCCTGGGCCGGACGCGAGTCCCCATAGGGGACCCAGCCCAGGCCGGCCACCGGCCTAGCACGCGGGGAAGGCGTGACACGACCCGCCCCCCTGGCCCGCCGGGTCCGGCCCGTTTGACACCCCTAGTCATTTAACTATTTAAAATTTTGAAACCTTATTTTGGTTTTATAAATCTCTATGTGCGAAGCATAAAGTGGGAAAGAAATTATCCTGAGTGCGAAGCCTTAAATTTAAATCTATGCGTGCAATGAACAGAGTGGGTGATTAGTTCACCTTGGTGGAAGCTCAAATTTTATCTTTTCCATAATTTCCTAAATTAGTTTATCCCAATCCCACCACAAACCCTAGTTTTCCCCTTCCGCCCTGCATCACATAATCTATGGAAACTAACAGCCAATGAGTGTCAAGGAAATTAGGAGCACTTAATAAAAATAAACTTAACAAGAAATTAATAGGTGATTCAAACAATTACCAATCTAGTTCAGCTTTGTTCGCAGAGAAGAAGGTCAACAATATTAGACAAAAAAGTGTAGCCTACAACTACTGTAAAAGAAAGGGGAACATCAAGTCTGACTTTCTTGAGTTAAAGAACAAAGAGAGGCTGGATGATCAGGAAAAGGTATTGTTTAGTGGGAATTTTTCAGGATGAGGTGGATTGTCTTCCAGCAACTATTCAATTTCAAGGATAGTCAGATACTCAGCTTTAGATGCATGTAACAACAATTCCGAGAGAATTGTCTACGCATACACTTCTGTTCAAAGTGGAATTACTTTGGTGAACAATTATGCACAATGTAAAGTAGTCACGCAAGGACCAGCCAAGATTCATTCGCATGATGGTAGCATCATTACTCTTTCAGATAACTGTCATGTTTTAGATTCTAAGTTCAATCTCAACTCTTTATAAATACTAGATCCAATAGAGTTCATGTAAAGTCAGAAAGAGGTTCTGATGAGGACATCACCAACTCCTAGTTATTTTCTTATGTCTTAGTTTATTCTTGAGTAGTATCATGTTTTATGTGGGTGTTTTGTAGTACATCGTTTAGCCCCTAAAAATCTTTTTTGTAAAAGCCCATAAATAGGTATCAAACTTATTTTATTATTAGACAATGATTAAATAAAAAATTTTCCAATTAAAATTTTTTAAGTGTGCTCGAGTTTTGATTGTGAAGCTCGTGGCGTAAGGGGTGTAAAGCCCGTGGTGCAAAGGGTGCGAAACACAAATTTATCTGGTTCTTTTCAAAAATCATAATTCCTCTTTTCTCAAAACCCTAGTTCTTCTCTTTTCTTTGAATTGAAGGTGATTGTGATCCTGTATTACATTAATTTGAAATCAGAGCTTAGGCTCCAATCCCCTTCAAAAATTTTCCTCATCTCTTAAAACCCCAGTTCTAGATTTGAAATCCTAGATCTAGAACAAACCCTAAATCTATTCAAAAAAATTACACTGTAGCCTAAAATCGAAAAATTTCCTTTCGAAAGTCCCAGAAAAATCAAAATCAACATTGTACATCTTCCATCTCCCAAAAATAAAAAAAAGAATTTATAAACATTGTTCATCTTCTTCCCCTCATCCCCAACTTGAAAACCTTAATCCAGGGTTCCGCCGTAGCCCTCGCCCTCCACCACCACCATCTCTGTCACCTCCGCCACCGAACGTCGTTGTTGCCACCTTCCCCCACCTCCGCCACCCACGGTTCGTCTTCTTCCTCTCCTCCCATCTTGAAAACCCAAATCCAGAGTTTTGCCGCCGCCCTCTCCCTCCGCCACCACCATCTCCATCATCTTCGCCACCGAACGTCACCGTTCACCACCCACCGCCTCCGCCACACACTCCACCGCTCACCACCTCCTTCGAGCTCCATCAAAACCCATCGACGTCACCCTATCCTCCATGTGCTCCGATCTAGATGACAAAGCCGAGGGTCAACCTCGCCACAGCCGACCATTCCCAGTCGACCACTGCCAGCCCCGCTGATAGTCACCCTCGTGTGCCCTAGCCGCCAGCTCAGGGAGGGTTCTTAATGGATGTGGATCCTCTCTAGGACCTGCTTTAATTACAACCCGCAACTTAAGTTGCAGGACGCATCGAGTCGGATCCAGCCAACCCGACCCATTAAAGCTCGGAACTGACCCGCTCTTCGCTGACGTCACCAAGTCAACTGAACTCAGCAGAGTTGACTCGCGATTCAGTTCAATACAACAACATGCACAGTTTTGATTCAGAGTCTGTTTCGAAGTCCGATTCGAGCTCTGTTCGAAGCGTTGAATTCGTGACCTCCACGAGCCCGTGTTTGGTGTCAGTACTGTCCCTGCAGCAGAAGATCAAAGTTTCAGGCCACATTTTCAACCTAATTTGAGCTCAGTCCGAGCCATAGAGATTCTTGAGTAACCTCTGATCATTATGCACTAAATTTTATTTATTAGATTTTACTTTTGTGGCAAATACATATATAATAATGGTGATGAGAAGGGGGTTGAAAGGGACATGTATGCAGCTCTCCCATATTTTCAGGGTATTAATGATCAAGATGGGTATGAAAAGAAAGAAAACCAACTTGAAGATTTATTCAGATATTTCTCCTTGACACCTGCATAGAAGCGCCACTACGCCCAAATGAAGCTGGCTGGAGAAGCTTATTGGTTGTAGGATAGTCATATAGATTATCGAGATTAGCTTGTCTTACAAGAGCTTCTTCATACTCGGTATACTCCACACCTTGAGGGGCCACAATTCAACGATCTGATCGCTGAATGTAAGAAGATTCTCGCTGGCATGGTGAAGATGCTAGAAACAAAGGCAATAAAGATTGTTGAAGATCCAAAATCAAAACCAGAACTTGTTGCTGAGCTGGTAACACTGCAAGTAGAAATTTTCTCACGGCCCACAAGTTGAAGTTTTCTCACGGCCCACTTGTTGCTGAGCCTATTGAGACCCATGTAGATCTTCTAGCAGAGCCCACCTTGGAGCTAGTACCTTCTTTGACAATTATGAGGGGCTCGGTTTTCTTTGGATCACCTGATGTGTATGATCACTTGCAGATCTTTCTCCAAGAGCCAGTTTCATATGAGATTGATACCTTGATACGTGGTTAGATGTCAGTGGAACAGAGATGACTTGTCATGTTGCGTGTATCTTGCTCGAGCTTCCGTAAATGTCTACCTATTTGTCACAAAAGCCAGATCCAACTCCACCACCTTGGTTTCAACGTGATGTACCAGTGTTGCTGCCACGACCACCACTTGACCCGATTGAGATGCTTCTTGAGGGGAGCCCTCACTCGACAGGGTCAAGTTTCTCTCATCACGGGGGAAATGATGAGGACATCACCAACTGTCAGTTGTCCTCTTATGCCTTAATTTATTTTTGAGTAGTTGTCTTTTTTTTATGTGGGTGGTTAGAAACACATCGGTTATCCCCCAGTAAAAGCCTATAAATAATTATCAGACTTATTTTATTACTAGACAATGATTAAATAAAAAAAATTTCAGTTAAAAATTCTTGAGTGTACTCTTGAATTCAATGTGTGAAGCTCATGGCGTAAGGGGTGTGAAGCCAGTGGTGCAAGAGGTACGAAATTCAAAATTTATCTAGTTCGTTTCTCAAACCATAATTCCTCTTTTCAAAAAACTCTAGTTTTTCCTTTTTCTTTGAATTGAAAGTGATTGCAATCCTGTATTATATCAGATTCTTTGGACATTCCCAAAGATGCATATATACCGCTCAAAGCCAAGATGGTTGGTAAATAATGTTCTGAACGCAGATATTATGTGTCAGATTTTGCAAGCTCATCATCTAGTCCAAAGTTTAGTATCCATCAGTGTTTGGAAAGGCGAAAGTGCGAGGCGAAGTGTTGGACCTCCTTATAAGGAGAAGCGTAAGCCTTAGAGCGGAGGTGTAATCCTCATGATTCTTTTATACTTTATTTTCTAAAATTTATAAATATTAAAGAAATATAGAATGATATAGTATTCTACAAATAGATAAAATCAGGTCAAGACGTTAATCAAGAATGAATTAAGCATAGTTTAGAAAAAAAAACATACGGTAAAATAAGTTGGATGGAGAAGAGCCAAATAGCACTTGTCTTATTTACATGCACACAGGACGGAAGAGGGGAAAGGTAGGATTTGTGAGATTTGAAAAAGAAACTAGGGTTTGTAGAGGGATTACTCAAGACCACATAGCTAAAGAGCATATAAAAACATAAATAACAAACCACAAACCACATAACAGATAAAAGAAAGTGATATTAAAAATAAACGGAACATGTAGTTTCCCTAAGGGAGAATTCAACTGCAAATAAAATGACACAGAGAAACTAGAAATCAACCTGAAATTAAAAATCATTGCACTACAAGTTATATACAAGAGAAAAATTGAGATTGAAATATTTATCGAAAAACATAAGCTAGATGATCACTAATGCAATGAAAGAAACGTAGCATCTTATAACACCAAATGTTGTAGATATGAAAGCGATATTATGAGAACACTAAGTGCAGGATATGCACTCATTTTATTTAAACTAAAATTTATTTTTTCTTTCTGAGCCTTTTTTCGGTTAAACTGTGTGCTTCAGCACAGAAGCGCTTTGTGAGGCGCAAAGTGCATACTATAGATAAGCTTCAAGTAATGAGGTGTATGCTTTTAAGGACAAATCGGTTTTAAAGCCTATTCAAACATCTTGAAAATGCCCTCGAAGAGATTTGCCTTGAAAATGCCCGGAGGCGAGCCTCGAAGCAAGCCTCAAAAAGCCTTTTCAAACATCAGTGTGCATAAGAAAATGACAACATCCAGTCTAAAGCCAACCTTAGTTCACATACTGTCCAACTAGACATCCACTGCATCTACGTTAAGTGATGTCAATATCGGGAGACCGGATTCATGTTCCTATTCCAATTAGGATTTAGTGAATCATTGGGTGTTATCGAACAAGGTCTGAACTTCTGTGATCTACATCCATTTGAGATGCATGGCGAGGCGAGGCATATCTAGAGAAAGTGGAACCAGTTAAGTGAAGCGCTTCAAATTGGCTACATTTTTTAGTCAAGGTGACGATTTATTAGGTTTAGGTGACTCAAATACCGACCCATCCAATTTACCTAACTTGATTAGGAGTTTGAACAACATATTTGAGGTGGCTTTGAGTTTCCTATTCGAAAGACAATCATTACATACTTACCTAAATTGATTAGGAGTTTGAACTCATATTTGAGGTGGTTTTGAGTTTCGTATTCGAGAGAATTATTACATACATATTTTAGACTTTTCTATCAGTGAGAAGGTTTTCTATTCGTGAGGTTTCCAACTAGTCAGAAGGTATATTATTTATGAGACATTCCTTTTGCATGTAGATTTCTTCACAAGGAAAGTGATCTAGTTCAGGCATGTGATTCGGGTTAAAGCTTAAAACCTAAGCATGGATACGGGCATGACACGAAAGCGGACATGTGACACGAGAATTCCTCAAGTAGGGCACAAGGACAGGTAGCGTGACACTAGGATATATAGAAATAATAACCAGGAGTGCATATATACATGCATACTTAGACATGTTTGCATCTAAAGTACAGAAATCAAATAAGATGACAGTAACATATATGCTAAAGTTTTTAGCCTATCAAATGCCTTTGCGAAAAGAATAGGCCTTTTCTCTAACTTTCTATATGGTAGTTCAATGTTTCAGCGCTTATATAGAAACATAGCTAAACTTATAATAGTTTTATGCAAATTCATATTTTGATGGCGTTTCCCCACTATATTATTTGATATATACATGAAGGAAAAACATATCCAAAATATATAATGAGACAAAGAAGTGCATGAGAATTGAGAAACATAGGACATGTTCAAAAAGTAACCGACATGTGTCCTAAGTAAAAAATATGTTATATATTAAGAAAATGTTTGGAAAGTGTCTCAGAAGTGTTCGAGAAGCATCAGCATCTGACACAAGCATCGAAGTGTCCGACACAGATACGACTTCATGGTAAAAGTGTCCAAGCTACATAGATTAAAGCTATATATATATATATATATATATATATATATATATATATATATATATATATATATGCTTCAACACTTTTGGGGCATAACTAACTTAGTTATCCCCACCAATAAAAAATATGCAATAAAATTAGCAGATCCATTTTTTAAATCTTAATGCACAAATTTTGAAAGTTTTATATGGCAAAAAAAATTCATTTTTTAGGTCATTTCCTATGTTTTAAGTGGTGACAATAAATGGTTTTCTAATAATTAAAAATCATTCATTTTACAACCACTTGATACATGAGAAAACAGTCTCCAAAGCATATGAACTTGCTGTTTGTAAACCTGTTAGAACATTAAGATCAAGATAAACGGAGTGGATCGTTCAAAATTTTGTATATTATACACTTTTATAGGTAGGCATGACTAGTGATGCCACAGGAGTATTAAATCCTCTCCCTACACACACACACACACACATAGAGAGAGAGAGACTTGCGTCCTTCAAAAGGATTTGAGCTCGAATCCTTCCAACTCAAATACAACCCTCCTATATTCGAATACAAGATTCATTCTGTTGAAGTTAAGCTATATTATTTCAAGTATCTATAAACCAAAAATCAAGTGTTTTGAATACTTTTTTCCCATCCATCAAGCGGCGCAAAATGGACGGCTGAAAGCAGTGAGTTGGTTGATCTATGTCTTTAGACATACAAATTCTCGATCCGGCCATTTGATTATGATCTAAACATTTTAAAACCCCTACAACAACAACTAAGCCATTCAAGTATTTGGGGTAGGCTACATGACCCAAAAGAGAATTACGCCGGATCGGGCACATGGATCAGCTTTCTCCACTCATTCCTATTGAGCAATATGCCTTCACTAAGACCTTTAGCCTCTATATCTTGTCGTATTACATCCATCCATTTTTTCTTCGGTCTCCCCTGCGCTCTTTTAACTTGCCCTAATTTGATACGCTCTGCTGGCCGGGCTAACGCATCTGTAGGTCTACATCGCACATGACCAAACCATCGTAGGCGATTTTCTCTCATCTTCTCTTCTATAAAAGCTACACCTATCTTAGAAGGTTATTTAACACCCCCTATAAACCAATTTTTGTTAGGTTTTAAATGTTCTACACCGTTAAACAAACCAACTCACTATTTAGGCCGTTCGTTTTTCCCCTGCTTGATGCATGGGCAAAAAGTATTCAAAACACTTGATTTTTGATTTTTAGATACTTGAAATAATATAAATTAACTTCAATGAAGTGGATCTTGTATTTGAATCTCGGAGGGTTGTATTTGAGTTGGAAGGACTCGGTCTCAAATCCTTTTGGAAGGACGCAAGTCTATCTCTCTATATATATGTGTGTGCTTGTGTAAAGAAATAGAAAACCCTAAAAAATCATTATTCCAGATAAAAGAGAGTTACAAGATATATATATAGAAGACAAGGGTAAATGAGTAAATATGGGTAATAACTCAATAACTCAAATGCTAATAACTTAACACTCCCCCTCAAACTGGAGCATAAACATCTAACATGCCCAGCTTGTCACAAAAATTAGAATACACCTGAGGTGAGACAACTTTGGTAAGTAAATCAGCTAGCTGTTTCGAAGATGGTATGAACTGGAACATAACCACCTTCTTAGTCCAAGCATCTCTGACAAAGTGACTCACAATCTCAATGTATTTGGTCTTTTCACGAAATACTGTCTGAGCAATATAGATGGCAAACTAATTATCATAATGCATAGGCATTGGTCCAGGCAGTTTGCATCAACAAATTTTTTAACCACACTATGGCATATGATGTATGAGCCATAACTCTAAACTCAGCTTCAGCACTTGAGCGAGTCACAACATCTTTCTTCTTGCTCCTCTAAGTCATTAGATTTCCTCCAACAAAGGTGCAATAGCCAGTAGTAGACTTCCTATCCCCTTTATCACCAGCATATCCTGAATCAAAGTATTCAAAAATGTGTACATGTCCATATTTCCTATACACCACCCTTTTCTTGGACAACTCTTGATGTAAGCTAGAACCCTCATCGCAGCTAACCAATGGGTCTCTCTGACTGATACATGAATCTACTCAGAACTCCTACAACAAAAGTTATATTTGCCCTAGTCATAGTAAGATAGATCAGCTTCCTAATCAATCTCCTATATCTCCCTGGATTATCAAGTGTATTACTGTCGTCAAACTCCATATTGGCTTTAGCCTTCTTAGACGACAGATTTTAATCTCCCCTGAGCAACATAACCAAGAGATTGCTCCATATAAACTTCCTCCTAGAGATCCTAATATAAGAAAGCGTTCTTGACATCCATCTGAAACAATGGTCATGACAAGTTAACAACAATAGAGAACAGAATCCTGATAGAGTTCATCCTGGCAGCTGACAAGAACACTCAAAATAGTCGATGCCATATGTCCGACCTTATATATATCCACATATCTATCTGGACGGTACTTTAAAGCAAAAACCCAGCGACAACCAACAATCACCGCATCTGCTGGCACTAAAACCAACTCCCAAGTTCCTCTATAAGCGAGAGCTTTCATCTCTTCATCCATAGACTGTTTCCAGGCAGTTACCAATAAAACCTCTGTATAAGACCTAAGTATAGACTCAGAAAATAAAGAGAGCAAACTGGTAAAAAGTGGGGTTTAGGTGATCATAAGAGATGAAATTCGAAATAGAATGATCAGTGCAAGATCGTTTACCTTTTTGAAAAGCAATAAGAATATCAAGACCAGAGGGAGAAGCTGATGGTGGAGGAGGACCGTCTATCTGAGAGGGATAAGTCGGACTGGTTCGGAGGCAGGAACCTTTGGGCGATGACTGTAGACATATCTGAAATCTCAAACTGGCTTTAATGTAGGTGGATCTGTAGTTTCTGCTGGCGGCACTAGCAAAGCAACAGTAGAAGCAGGTGTAGGTAATGGCACAGACAGTGAAGAAAAAACAGTCTCAAATATGGTGACAAAACCTGTGTAAAGAAATATGGAACAGACTCAAAGAATATAATATCAGCAGATACCAAATACTTCCTGGTGGAGGGATTATAGCACCGGTATTCTTTTTGTGCTTTAGAATACCCATCAAAGACACACTTCATAGATCTAGGAGATAGCTTATCTAGCCCTGGAGACAAGTCCTGAACAAAACAAGTGCATCCAAAATCACAGGGAGTCACAGAGAAGGGGGTTTTGTTAGCATAAAGACAAGAAAATGTATAACTTTTACTAAGAACAGAAAAAGGCATCCTATTAATTAGATAACAAGCACTTTAACACAGCATCAGACCATAAATATTCCGGAACACTCATATGGATCATTAAGGTTCCAGCAACATCTGGAATATGTCTATGTTTTCTTTCAGCAACTCCATTTTATTGAGATGTATGAGAACAAAAAGCCTGATGAATAATTCTATTTTTGGAACAAAAACTAGAAACATCCATTTTTACATACGTCAAGACATTGTCAGTACGGAGCACACGAATGAAAGTAGAAAACTGATTTTTTTATTTCATTAAAGAAAGACTCAATTACACTGGACACTTCTGATCTCTTTTAGGAGATACAACCACGTCATGCGAGAGAAGTAATCAACAAAGAGCAGAAAATATCTAAAACTTTAATAAATGACACACGACTAAGACCCCAAACATCAGAGTGGACCAACTCAAAAGTAGAACTACTACGACTGTTGACTCGACTCTGAAAGGTAGCATGATGATGCTTATCTAAGTCACAAGACTCATAACCTAAAGAAGAGATAGAAAACTTAATACGAATAACAGACCGCATTTTTTGTACCGAAGGTGACCCAAGAGCCACTGCCACAGTAAAACCGGATCAGGCTGACCTGCAACCAAGCTTGTAGGCGTCACTCGATCGTCCAAATAGTATATGCCTCCTCGCTCATGTCTCAAACCAATCCTCCTGCCAGTTGACAGGTTCTGAAACGCACAATGAGAAGAGAAAAATATTATTTTACAGTTACTTTGCTTAGTAAGCTGACTGATAGACAAGAGACTAACAAAAAATTGTGAAACATAAAGAACATTAGTAAGGGTCAAAGATAGAGTACCTAAACTACCTCATTGCCTAATACAGGTAAATAGGTACCATCAACACTTCTAACCGAGGGTGGGCAGTGGACATGTTTAAAGAAACAAACTTTTGTGTAATATCTGTCATGTGGAATGAGAACCAAAAGTCTAATATCCATGACTTTTGAGGTATATGCGTGCATACCTGAAACAGATGCACAAGTCATTGAAAGATTGTTCTGAGAGAACTCTAACTGTCGAAGTCGATCATACTCCTCCTGTGTCAGTAAAACAGTGGAAGATTAAGGAAGAGTGGAGGAAGTGGATGAATAGTCCTGAGGAGTGCTACGCAGAGTAGAAGAATCAGACTCAGATAGCTGAGCCCACTCAGGTTGACCAAATTTCTCCCAGCACTTCTCGGAGGTGATTATTGTGACCACAATGTCTGCATTGCTGAAGTCCTTTCCTAGAGGCACTATGTCTGCCTCCATACGAGCCACGTCCACCTCTAAAAAATTCATGTCCTTATCCTCCAAAATCGCAGCCACAATCACGACCTTTGTCACGTCCAGAAATCATGGCAGATTGCTCAATGGATGGTGCAGAGGAAATATCAGCCCAGTAGATACTCACATAACTCTCGAGAAGGTGGCAATTAACGAGGGAATACTATCTCCTCCCAGAATCTGGCCCCACACCTGGAATCGTAGTGAAAGGCTAAAGCCAAATAGAAACTTTGACATTGCGAGATCCTGACAATACCCCCTCAGTGTTGCCGCATTAGTAACAGCAGGTTGATGCATCTCTAACTCATCAATAAGACCCTTGAGTTCGTCATAGAACTCAGGCATAAATCTGTCTTCTTGCTTGAGCTCAAACAGGCGCTCATAAATCTCAAACACCTTTGAGGGATTCTTCTCATTGACATATATCACCTTCAGTGTATCCCACATGTCCTTAGCAGTAGTCAGGAACATGACACTGCCACTAATCTACTCCTCCAGACTACTGAAAAGCCATGTCATCACAGAATAATCTCCAGTAAGCCAAGTCACATACGTAAAATCTGAATCAGCAGGTGGGGGCTCTAGAAGGTGAGCTAATTTGTTCTGAGCGCCAATGAACCAATGAATATGCAGAATGTTTGCGCCAATAATAGGTAGTTGGAGCCATTCAACTTCACCGTAGTCCCCAACATTGTCTTGAGAACAGAATTCTAAACCATCGGAAAGACCATAGTGAAAAAGGAACTTGTAGTCTCAGACATAGTAGCTAGTAAATAAATCACCAGAAATCAGTAATAGCAGGAAATAGCAAGCAAGAGAACCAAGCAACTTAGTTATCAGATAGAGGCATAGACAGCTAAAATTGCATCAAGAAAACAATCTCTCAGCTTGAAATAGCCAGATCAGTACATCTAATTTTTAAACAGGAAACAAATTAGATCTCACCAGAGAAGTCTTGTAGAACATTCAAATAACCAGATCAGACGTAAAAATTTAATTTTTAAGCAGTAAACAGATCAGATTTCACTAGAGAAAACTTGTAGAGGATCTAAATAGCCAGATCAGATGTAAAAAACTGATTTTTGAGTAGTTATGGCCCTCATTGAGACCTCTAGAGAAGGCAGGAGGAGGGGTGGCACCCTTTTTAGGGTTTGGAGGCAAAGTTCTAAATATCGGATATTAAGATCGTATCTGATGGGGGGTTTTCATATTGGAAATCGGATATCGAGGGAGATATCAGGGATACGTGCACGAATCGGGCACTCATATCAGACACTATATATAACGAAATATTGATAACTAAAAGTTAGTTTAGTATCATAGATATCATCTACTTAATAAAAATGATGTAATAGGCATGCAAAGACAGTAAAAAAATGTAAATTTGCACGCAATTGTGCAATAAATAAGTTATTTCATATCGGAGATATATCAGGTGATTTATCGGCCGATATCGGGCGACTTATGGCTGATATTTCAAATATCGGCCGTTTTTTGCTGCAAACGATATGACAAACTATTTCTCAATATCGTATCGGTAGCAGGCAAAAAATGAGATATCAGACGATATCACGGCCGACTCGGCCGATATTTGAAACAGAATTTGGAGGGGGCGGCGGCACTTGGAGAACGGGGCGACACATCTTGTATGGGGTGGCGGGACTTGGAGAAGGGGCGACACCTCTTGGAGGGGGTGGTGGCACTAAGAGGAAAAGGCGTCAGCAATGTGGAGGTGATGGTGGAGGAAAGGAAGAAGAAATTTGTTGAAAGGAAGAAAAGAGATGGTGAATTTGAGGATTAGGGCTTCTCTGGCTCTGATACCATTTAGAGAAATAGAAAACCCTAAAAGATCATTATCCTTGGCAAAAGAGAGTTACAAGATATATATAGAAGAAAAGGAGGGTAAATGGGTAAATAAGGGTAACGACCCAATACCCAAATACTAATAATTTAACAATATATATAAATATATATAAGAGCAAGGGATATTAGGTTAAACTCATATAAGCCAATATGAGCTACACCTAGATAAGAAAATTGTACCTTAAAAGTCATCTAAGATCTCTTAGATGGCACGTCAAAACTCCAATCTCTCTTTTTTCACGATCCGACCACACATTATGATTTTTATCCTAAGATGTATACATTTAAAAAATCATGTGGTTTGGAGTTCGTTTGATCATGTATCAAATGATTTTTCAACAATAGAACAAATGCAACCATTAGATCGATGATCAAACGAACTATAAATCATGTCATTTTTATATGTATGTCTTAGGACATAAAGATCATAATGAACGTCCATATCGTGAAAAAATTATAAAGAGTTTAGACTTTTAAAGCGTCATGTGAGAGAGTTCTCTTAGATGACATCTTAAGCTCATATTCCTCGTATGAATATATATATATATATATATATATATATATATATATATATATATATATATATATAGAGAGAGAGAGAGAGAGAGATGACCCTTTAGGATTGGTTCTTATAATAAGGTTTGTAAGAACTTTGCAATGGGGTATTCTATGGATGATCCGCTCCGTTCATATTAATGACTAAAAAAATCTCAAAATCACTTGTTTTATTCATAAACTATTTAAAGTATGTAGAGCAACACGAACAGAGTGGATCGTCCATTGGATATCCTACCGCAATGTTTCTACAACCCTTAGTTTAAGAACCAACTGTAAATTATCATATATATATATATGACTTGGCTACTTCCGAAAGGATTTAGGCATAAATCTCACTCAAATTCAATATTACGGCATTCAAATACAATATCCACTCTGTTGAAGTTAATCTATATTATTTAAAATAATTATAAATCAAAAATCAAGTATTTTATAGTTTTCTTGTCTATGCATCAAGTAGGCACAAAATGGACGGATGAAAGTAGCATTTTATTTAAATATTGACTTTAAACATACAAATTCTTGATCTAACCATTTGATCATGATCTAAACATTTGAAAGCCATCACATACCGACTTTTGTCAGGTTTCAAATATTCTACAACGTTACACTAACCAACCCACTATTTCAGCTCTTCATTTTGCACTTACGATGAATAAGCAAAAAGTATTCAGAACCCTTGAATTTTTTTAAGTGCTCTTAACAATGTAGATTAACCCAAACATAGTAGATATTCTTGTTCATTTGAATGAGAAAGATTCATCTCCCTATCCTTCCCAAAGGACCCAAGTCTATGTATGTATGTATATTCTTGTGCATTTTACTTCACTCTTTGAGTTTATCTTTCCTCACGCTCTTGTATTTACTCTTTTGTGAGTTTATGGTTTGGGAGAGTTTTGTACTAGGTGTTGGCCCAAAGGCCTATCACCCTAGTTTTGATGATGATCAACTCATGAAGTTATGATTACTAATGATCTTGTGTTTAATTAGTGACAGATTCATTATCAAGATCTTAGTAGGTGCATAGCTCAACAAAGGATAAAATGTCAAGATTTGGAGCTAGCACGGTGTGATCCAAGGAGCTTTTGGATCAAGCTTGGACCAAGTCAAGAAGATGAGAAGCCTTCAAGTGAAGACTTCAAGAAGATGAAGACTTGTGTCTAGGTATAAGATTTTGTTTTTGCTTTAGTTAAAAATGTAAAGGATAGAATAGTTGGTGGATTGCTCAAGTATATATCACACACACACTCTTGATTTACTTGTCTTTTCATAAAAGAATTTTCAGATTTAGAAAAGACTCTCATTTTGGAAAAACATAGTTTTGGTTTTTGGTATTCAAAGTTATATGTTTCAACCAAAACCTTATTTAGAGCTTAATGTCAAAAACAAAGATATTTCATCTTGATTGTGTAGTGGATCATATCCATACACACTATGCCTTAAAATGAATTATAATATCTTGTTTTTGTATTTTAAAGATGTTTTGGAAAAACAAAGTTTAGAAAACATGTTTTGGAAAATACAGTTTTTATCATGAGCCAAATATTTCCAAGTTACAAAAATAGTCCAATCTTTTATAACATGCCTTGATTTTGTGCAAGCATGTTTGTATATCAAAGTATATTGGTTAAACTATTTTTGTAGATTTTTACTATATTTATGGGATTTTATTTCAACCAAAAGACCAAGTTTTTAAATCCCAGAAAAATTGTTTCAGGCTTCAGCTAGTCGACTTATACTAGCTTATAAGTCGACTAACCCTGAAGTCGGTCGACCGGGTCGGTCGACCGACGTGCACGGACGTGCACGTTTGATCTGGCAGTGTGCCGGGCGACCGGGGCGGTCGACCGGAATTCAGAGACTTGCTCTCTGTTTTTCTGGGTCGACCGGGTCGGTCGACCGGAGGCTCCAACGGTCGGAGTTTTGACCGTGGGCGGTCGACCGGGCCGGTCGACCGGCAGCTCTGACAGACTCCAACGGCTAGTTTTCTGGCAGCCTATAAATTGGGGTTTTGTCATTGTTTTGGTAGAAGATTTTAGGAGAGCTTTGAGCCAGTTTTTCCCATTCTTTTAAAAGGGTTTTCTCCACAAATTTGAGTGCAAATATTTCCTATCTAAAGGGAAGATTTTATCAAGAGTGTAAAAGAGATTTCTTGAGTTTTTCACCATAGTTCTTTCCTTACTTTCTCACAATCACTTGAGCTATCCATTGCCTTATCTATCCATAGGATTGTGTTGTGAGAGTTTGTAATTGGTGATCAAAGTGTTGTAGATCACCAAAGAATTCATCTTTGTACTTTGAGGAGACGGGCAAGTGTGCTCGTGGTAGTTTAGAGTTCTTGTGTGAACTCGGTGGTTTGAGGTGCGGCCTCGGCGAGCTAGTGAGCTTGCGTGTGTACGGGACTAGGGAGTCCGAGGGCTTGTAGGTGTTGCGGCACCGAGGAGAGATCCATTGGGATCTTGCATAGTGAAAATCCTTCGTGTGTCGAAGGCGGGGATGTAGAGCAAGTGTGCTCGAACCTCAAAACATACCTTTGCGTTTGCGATTGCCATTTCTCTCTCTCTCTCCCTTGTTTATATCTTGCATTCAATTATTGTCTATCTTTATATGCTTGATATATTCTTTTGTGCTTAATTGATATACTTGCGTGGGATTGTTGCTAACACTTGTATTCAACCAAGAGAGCCAACGCGGCACCTCAACCCATTCAAGGGGAATCTAGAGGAGTTTGTCCAGAGCCCTTCACGGGGAATTCGGCAACACTCTTTGGTTAAACGTGGTGTTTAGTGTAAAATATTTAATTAGGTCATAATTAGTTTTAGCTTCCGCATTATTTGGCATTAAGTGACCATTAGATTAGCCATCACCTATTCACCCCCCCTCTAGGTGAACTTACAATTGGTATCAGAGCTAGTGCTCTTGATATTGGGTCTAACAACCTAGAGTTAAAGATCCTCATTTTAGGCTAATCACAATATTTTGTACACACACCATGGACTTCATGTCACCACCCACCTTTGACATTCTTAACATCCAAATTTGGAAGGTTAAGATGTCTTTGTATCTCAAAGCCTTAGGTTTTCATGTATATCTTGCCACTACTAATAATGCATATTCTTTAGATGGTAAGAATTTTGAGGCTAATGCAAAAGCCCTTAATGCTTTAAAGTCTACCCTAGATGATGTTTATTTATCTAGAGTTGCTAATATTGATTCGGCTTTTGTAGTATGGAACATCCTCACCTCCCTTGGCGAAAAGGATCTATACTATGCGGGGAGCGATTCGGACGTTGGAAGCGACATCTCCAACGTATGCTATATGGTCCAAGGGGATAACCCCCTTGAGGTAAACTCCGAATCCGATGATGAGGACATGTCATATGATGAGCTCACTTCATTTTGCCAAATAATTCTTGAAAAATATGACATGATTAAGAAGGAAAATAAAAATTTGAAAAAGGACATTGCTTGCATGCATATAGAACAAGATTCATTTAAATCTAACATTGCATGTTTAGAAAAAGATAACAAAAATTTGAAAAAGAATTTTGATGTCATGCTTAATGAAAAAGATTCATTAGAAAATAAAATGGCATGCTTAGAAAAGGAAAATGAAGATTTGAAAAATGAAAATGTTTCCCTCATGTCAAAATTGAATGATTTATGTGAAGGAAATATGTCTTTGAAAAATAAAATTGATTTGGTGGAAAAACAAAAAGAAGTTTTTCAAGAAAACATTACTTTGAAAAGAAAATTTGTTGAAAAGGAAAAAGAATTTGTTTCTAAAAAGAAAAAGAAAAATGATTCTATATCTCACCATGCTTTACATGCCACAACTAATGAGATTAAGAATTTGAAAAATAAAATGGATGGTTTGAGTTCAACCTTGAACTCTTGTGCATTCAATCATACTAAATTGGAGTCTTTGTTTTCAAAGAAACAAACTCCATCCTTTCATGCACATCATCATGCTTATGTTGCACAACATGATCACACACCTACACATAAGCATACTAAGGTGTACATATGTACACATTGTGGCCGCAAAGGCCATTTAGCAAAGTTTTGTTATGATAATATTAATTCTCTAAATTTTGCTAATTATAAAAGATTTTGGGTTCCTTACAAGTCTAACCCCAAAGGACCCAAGAAAATATGGGTACCAAAACCCCCACCTTTTGCTTTTGATGTAGGTGAGGGCTCTCACAAGACGTGAGAGGATTAGTGCCTTGGTAGTGGATGCAATGGACTTGATGGACATACCTTTGGGATGCATCACTATCAAGGAGCTTTGGTGGGACAACCACCATGTTAGGAGCTTTGGTATTGGTAACAATTTCTAAACTCCTACTTTTATGTACATGCTTTTAATTTCATATGTCATATAGCATGTTCATATTGTTGTGTGCTTCATGTGGTATTTACATGCTTAGATGTAGAATGTGTCAAACTTGCATGTATATATATACAAATAGTGAATTACAATTGATTCATATATAATTGAACTTCATACTCATTTGTATCCACTATATGCATATGTATAGACTAGTTTTGATGATTCTCTTTTATACATGTTTTACCTTATTTTTATGCTTTACTTCATGTATATATATTTTTAATTCAAATCTAATAAATATACATGTATACCCGTGAGTCTCTTGCCTTCATGCAAACATCATTAATAGACTCTTTTAGATTTGGGATATGTATGTGTATTGTTAGGATTGGATTAATCATACATATACCTTGAAGATTAGTGTTTTGATGAAAAATGATTTTTCATGTTTTTGTTAAAAATGTGACTTATGATCTTTTTGAGCTTCATTGACTATTTTCATAAAAATGCTATTTACATGATCGTTTAACACTCACACTTTCGTTAAAAATATTTTGAGCTTTATAGACCATGAGTGCTTAAATTTTTGTGTATCTAGTTATATTTTGTGAAAAACATATGATTTGATGTTATTTGAAGGATCTTTAACTAGTTATTCAAAATCAATTTAAACTAGTTATCTATTCTTCTAAGATTATCCACATGATCCTACTTTATTTCAATTATATGGATAAATTCTTTTGTGATCTAAAAGATTTGATGCTTCATGATTTGAATATTAGTTTATATGTTAGTTTTTGTCAACACTAGGATTTATACTTGTACATATCGTGGGCCACAAATAAATCTATTTATATTTGTGCTTGAATGCTTATTTGAACCCATGAAATGTACTTGTATTGCTTGGTTTTGATGATACATACATTTTTAAACTTGTATTCTCACTTTTTGGATTTGATTTATGATCATGTGCTTTTATTTCATGTATATGTGTATTTTGCCAAACTTTAAGATATACATGTATACCTCTTGAGTCATTTGCCTTTAATGCAAATCTATTTATATGGACTCAATTGTGTTTAAGAGATATGTATGTATACTTATTGTGTTGTCAAAACATACATATATCTTGAAATATAGATTTTGTTTTTAATAAAAAATGTGTGATGATTTAAAGAAATATTGAGATTACATTGACATTTTTGCTTTATTCCTTACTTGAAGGATTTCGTACTAGTTTTAAAACATTTTCATATTAACTAGTGCAAATTCTTCATATGGTACAGTATATGATAAGCTTACTCTTCAATTGGTATCATTGGATATTTTCAATTGGTATCAATATGATTTCTATATACTCACATTTTGATTGTATGTATGAATGCTTTCAAATTCTAATTATATCAATCTCTATTGGTATTATCTTTTCATACATATATGATCTATTTGTGTTTGACTTACAATTGACTCACACTCTTAAAACACAATGTATATGCTAAGCTTAATTCAACTTTCAATTGGTAATTCTTAAAGCTTATGCAATATGTTTTCAAAATTGATATCAAAATAAAAAAAAATTATGTTGATTTGATATCTCAAAATGTGTTTTATTAAGAAAGTTCAAAATTTTGTTTTGATAAAGAAATATTCAAAAATTTTGATTTGTATTTCCTATATGCAAGGAGAGCTTAACATCTCTCTTACATATGGATTCATGTTGAGTATATTATAAATTGAGGAGCTTGACAACTCTTCTTTATATGATATACGTGTGTAGGGGGAGCTTCACATCTCCTCTTATGCATTACATAAATGTGTTATGTGAGTTAGGGCTTGTCATCCATTCTTCATGTAATGCATATGTGTAGGGAAGCTAACTTAGCGTCTTCCTCTTCATGAATGTATATCGCATATAAATTTTTATTGATTGATTTGTATTACCCCTTCTTGATCTCTTTGCTTTTGACAAAAAGGGGGAGAAAATTTTTGTTTGATTTGATTTTACTTTGAACCCTTTGTTGATGAGTGACAAAAAGGGGGAGAAGTATTTGAGTTTATATGCATGTTTTCATTGCTTAAGGGGGAGAAGTATTTGTCTTCCTTGTTAGTTATGCATATATGTTTTGTTATTGCAACTAGGAGAAAAAGGATTTCATGTTTTATCTCCATATATTGCATACATATTCATGTGCTTCATTGAATATCTATTATTTATTTAATATGCATGAGTTAACGGGGAGCTTCTTTGAAGCTTTACTTTAATCCATGCATATATAACTTCATGAGTTTTGTCATCATCAAAAAGGGGGAGATTGTTGGCCCAAAGGCCTATCACCCTAGTTTTGATGATGATCAACTCATGAAGTTATGATTACTAATGATCTTGTGTTTAATTAGTAACAGATTCATTATCAAGATCTTAGTAGGTGCATAGCTCAACAAAGGATAAAATGTCAAGATTTGGAGCTAGCACGGTGTGATCCAAGGAGCTTTTGGATCAAGCTTGGACCAAGTCAAGAAGATGAGAAGCCTTCAAGTGAAGACTTCAAGAAGATGAAGACTTGTGTCTAGGTATAAGATTTTATTTTTGCTTTAGTTAAAAATGTAAAGGATAGAATAGTTGGTGGATTGCTCAAGTATATATCACACACACACTCTTGATTTACTTGTCTTTTCATAAAAGAATTTTCAGATTTAGAAAAGACTCTCATTTTGGAAAAACATAGTTTTGATTTTTGGTATTCAAAGTTATATTTTCAACCAAAACCTTATTTAGAGCTTAATGTCAAAAACATAGATATTTCATCTTGATTGTGTAGTGGATCATATCCATACACACTATGCCTTAAAATGAATTATAATATCTTGTTTTTGTATTTTGAAGATGTTTTGGAAAAACAAAGTTTAGAAAACATGTTTTGGAAAATACAGTTTTTATCATGAGCCAAATATTTCCAAGTTACAAAAATAGTCCAATCTTTTATAACATGCCTTGATTTTGTGCAAGCATGTTTGTATATCAAAGTATATTGGTTAAACTATTTTTGTAGATTTTTACTATATTTATGGGATTTTATTTCAACCAAAAGACTAAGTTTTTAAATCCCAGAAAAATTGTTTCAGGCTTCAGCTAGTCGACTTATACTAGCTTATAAGTCGACTAACCCTGAAGTCGGTCGACCGGGTCGGTCGACCGACGTGCACGGACGTGCACGTTTGATCTGGCAGTGTGCCGGGCGACCGGGGCGGTCGACCGGAATTCAGAGACTTGCTCTCTGTTTTTCTGGGTCGACCGGGTCGGTCAACCGGAGGCTCCAACGGTCGGATTTTTGACCGTTGGCGGCCGACCGGGCCGGTCGACCGGCAGCTCTGACAGACTCCAACGGCTAGTTTTTTGGCAGCCTATAAATTGGGGGTTTTGTCATTGTTTTGGTAGAAGATTTTAGGAGAGCTTTGAGCCAGTTTTTCCCATTCTTTTAAAAGGGTTTTCTTCACAAATTTGAGTGCAAATATTTCCTATCTAAAGGGAAGATTTTATCAAGAGTGTAAAAGTGATTTCTTGAGTTTTTTACCATAGTTCTTTCCTTACTTTCTCACAATCACTTGAGCTATCCATTGCCTTATCTATCCATAGGATTGTGTTGTGAGAGTTTGTAATTGGTGATCAAAGTGTTGTAGATCACCAAAGAATTCATCTTTATACTTTGAGGAGACGGGCAAGTGTGCTCGTGGTGGTTTAGAGTTCTTGTGTGAACTCGGTGGTTTGAGGTGCGGCCTCGGCGAGCTAGTGAGCTTGCGTGTGTACGGGACTAGGGAGTCCGAGGGCTTGTAGGTGTTGCGGCACCGAGGAGAGATCCATTGGGATCTTGCATAGTGGAAATCCTTCGTGTGTCGAAGGCGGGGATGTAGAGCAAGTGTGCTCGAACCTCGAAACATACCTTTGTGTTTGCGATTGCCATTTCTCTCTCTCTCCCTTGTTTATATCTTGCATTCAATTATTGTCTATCTTTATATGCTTGATATATTCTTTTGTGCTTAATTGATATACTTGCGTGGGATTGTTGCTAACACTTGTATTCAACCAAGAGAGCCAACGCGGCACCTCAACCCATTCAAGGGGAATCTAGAGGAGTTTGTCCAGAGCCCTTCACGGGGAATTCGGCAACACTCTTTGGTTATACGTGGTGTTTAGTGTAAAAGATTTAATTAGGTCATAATTAGTTTTAGCTTCCGCATTATTTGGCATTAAGTGACCATTAGATTAGCCATCACCTATTCACCCCCCCCCTCTAGGTGAACTTACACTAGGTGTATTACAAATAGAGTTTTGTTTGAGAGACTTCCCAGATTTGTGGGTGTATTAGGAATAGTGGTTTCTCCTCTGCCTGTAGATGTTAGGCATGCTTGTTGAAGCACATAAATTTGTGTTCTTCCTCTTATTATTTAGTTTTTTAATATTTTGTGTTTCCTCGTAGTTTGTTGTAATAATTTAATAGTTTTTAAGAATACAATGTGTTTTGTGATAGCGATGGAAAATTGACCAGTTATACCTTTACCATCTTGCATCATCTATTTTATTTTATAATTCCCCTTGTCGCTTTTCATTTTCATTTGTTAGTTCTGGACAACACAAATGTGTCTATGATTAATAGTATGTTTAATAAACTTCAAAGGCTCCACCTGACCATAATTACCATTATAAATACTTTGCACTCATTTTTTTATGAACCATATCAATGTTTCACTTTTAATTTTCACTTTTAATTTCCATTGGAGAAATTCCACAAGACTGCTTCATGCTAAACACACAAGAATAGTGATACCTTCCACTTGTGCTTGTGTTGCCGAAACAGGTTTTCAATGTGGCATGTTGAATAAAGTGGATTTTTTTTATACCTTTTGAATTAGTTAGTTACCTAATTAGAAGTCATATTGTACTTAACTAATTAGGAGTCATATTACTATATATTATTAAGAGTCTTACTTGTAGTATAAGTTATAATTGTATTTGCCTACAAATAAGAGTACAGACAGGACTCACCAATTGTCTCAGGTCCTTTTCTCTAAAATTCTGATATTTTCTTTTAACCTGATACCTTTCCCATATTGAATACTTACATTGTTTTGACGTGATTATGCTATTGAAAACCTCTTTGTTTCAGATTTACCAGCATGTTTTTAATTTTGAAGCCGACTGTTAAGGATTATTCCCACACATTATCAACTGATGGAAACTTGCTCCCTTCTAGAGAAAAAAGAGCTCAGAAATCATTGAAGAAACTTTTAGTGAACCAACAGCATTTATAGGACCAAAAAAAAAAACAGTGCAAATGTTATGCAAGTGAAACTCCGAAATATGTAATGTTTATGCTGGTTAATATAATAGATTCTATAATAAGGATGACTGTGTAACCGATATGCTGCCTTACATGTAACATAACTAACCCTCTGACTTGCCTATCACCGTGCATAATTCAATCAAGAAATAATCATGGAACATTGTAGATACCTAGGCTTGAATCTACTGATTAGAAAATTATGAAAGAGAGCTCTTTCCAATTCTGCACTGGAAAATTCAGTAGGCTTCTTTTGCGGTGACAGCTTCTGCTTGGAACATCTCCACTTCCATGGTTCGCTTGCTTTAAAGTGTTGAAGCAACTGAAAACATAATGGTTAGACACAATCAATATAACAAAATGGCACAAGTATAAGCATATGCCTAGAAGAACTCACATGAACATAACAGATCTAGTATTCGCAGAACTTACAACATACGTAGTAAGATAAACCCTACTGTAGCATTAAGGAATCCTATAAAATCAATTTCTTAAAATTTATGGACTCCCTTGTAAAATGGACAACACATCAGAGACCATGTACACCAATTTTATTATTTAATGCTCCATAACTATATAAGTATACACAAAGAGTTCAACGTAACCAACAATTAAAGAAAGGTTCATAAAGCAAAATTTAGTAACAATGTCATATATATGATCATTGACTCTGCTTAGATACTTTTCAGGTTAAGTTTTTAAATATTCTAACATCAGGCACTTCGTGCACCACCAATTATTTTGTTGCAATAAAATGATGGTTTAGGTTTTAGTTACAGATGCCGAATAACTTTCATGTTTGGACATTTAATACGTTAAGACACATAACTTGCATGCGAGTTGGCATGTGCCAGAATCAGCCAGATTAGTATACCACATGCTAATATTATATACAAGTTAATGACACAGTTTTTTCAATATAAGTCCCCAGACAGTGATTAAATTCATTACACTAAGCAGGAAGCAGTTGAAAGGATGTTAGGGATTTTATATGTAACCACCGTGATTATGTTTGTGCATGAACATCTAACCAGTAGTTGATCTCAGCTCATTGACTATCTCTCCTCTTTCATATAGTATATCTTGAATGCCTAATGGTGCACTTAAATCAGGTCAATTGGTGCACTTAAATCAGGTCAATTGAGCTCAGCTAGAAGAAGAATCCATAAGTCATTCGATCGTACATATTGCAGGCGCGGGATACAAGTGCATTGGTACACTGCTAACCAAGGTGTCTGTAAACCCAAATCAAGTTCTCTCCAGATTTAGAGACTTACAGTAATAAAAAACTTAAACTACGAGACTGGGGACCCGCTCATTTTCTCTCCTACTATTCTCTGTCTCCTTAAAGAAATGCTACATAAAAGGAAAAATAACTTTTGTGGCTTCAATCTAAAGACTTGGATAGCCGGTGATCAAATTCAGGAGAAAACCATTTTCTCTTAGCTTTTCATAGATTCGCAAACGATCACAAGAACAGGATAACCAAAGGAGAAAAAGAAATCACTGCCCCGGCACAAGAAAAGAGAAATGGAAAAGGAAAGGGAAAAAACACCACCACCACAAACAAACCCAACAAGAAACCATAGAGCTTTGACAGGGTCAGTAGTCTACTACAACACGCAATGTGGTACCAATTTATTAAGCATATACAATTAGACTGATTTTGCACCTATGAAGCATGAACTAGGGACACAGGTAGGACACAATACGGACACGATACAGCTAGTTGCAATAAGTAGGACATCTGTGTAACATAGATACGACAAAATTAAGTACATACACATCTGTGTGTATCTGTACACCATGCACCAAAAAAAATACGGGATGCGACTACATACATGATACACATAAGAATATAATAAAAAAACGCTTTGCATGTAGGTTCACGTTCATTCATTATTTATAGCGTGAATTTGTAAAACAATAACAGTTAAAAGAGAACATTACGAAACATTTACCGATTTGTAAAAAATCAATAATTAGATCAACAATCAATATCCTTTATTAAGAATTCTTCTAAAGAAACTAAATAAGTTTTATAAATGCATTGCATCTTGAAATAATAAAACTATAAACTCATCTTTCAAACATTAGATTTGCTAGACTAGATAAGTGGTTATTGGGTTATTGGGTTTTTATCAATTATCTCATATCAATCTATTGTATTATATATCTTTGTTTTGCCTCTGATGAATAACAATTAAAGGTTTATGTTTGCTGACATGGTATCAGAGCAGTCTTAACCCTAATCCTAACCATTGTCTCCTCCTCTTCCCCTCTTCTTCCACTCTCTCCAGATTTGATCGCTGCCGACTCATAACCCTCTCGCCGCCGCCAACTTCTCGAACAAACCTCGTCGAGTCCAACTGACCCTCGCAGGGTCTCCCAGGCCATCATTGAGGCCTCCCGGGCCCTCATGAGGCCTCTCGGGCCCATGACGAGGCCCTGCTGGACTTCTCTGAGCCTCCGTTGTGGCAACATGAAGCATCACTTGCCCCTATTGACTTCTCCCGCACCCTTTCCTGCCTGAGTCGACCTCCTATGCCCTCATTATGACCCCCTGAAGCCTCGTTGACCCTAGCATGTCCTCCTGTGACCTTGTCGAGCCATGTAGAACCCTCACGCGAGGTTGCCGACCCTCTTAACCCTCTCATGGAAGGTTGTCGAGCCCTACAACCCCATTGCTTGACCACGTCGACCTCTGCGACAGTTGTTGATGATTTTTCTGCTAGCTGATGGTATTTTTGATGTCTTACAATCTCTATTGAGGCCATCTACCACCCATCCACCATCTATTGCCCTCTGCTGCTCTAGCTAAACCCCCACCAGGAGTGAATTGTTAAAGTTTCACTACTACTGGTTGCTCTCTCTAGCTGACTATTATTGTTAGTCAGATAAAACTGATGAGATTGATTTGTTTTTACTAGTGTTGTGATTGATGTGCATTGTTCTTGGTCTTTATATGACCTTTATGTGATATACTTCCTCCTCTGATTTATTGGTTGACTTGTGACCGCTACATGTTTTTCAGCTATTTCTGGGTACTATAACTGGTTGTGATGTCGGATGCTACAAGTTCCTTGTCCTTGTCCTCTCTTGTACCTCCATCCTGGCTATCTGGTGACTCTTCTCTTGTTCCCTCGCTACTTATTCTGATTCTTCTGGTGCTCCTACTATTCAGATATCACAAGATGAGTATGATAGACTGCGTCAGCTCGAGTTCTCTCACACAGGTCATTCATCAACTCATACATCCTCTTCAGATATGGATGTTTATATTGCTTCTCCTCACAGACCTTACATATTAGATTCAGGAGTCTCATCTCACATGACAAGTATTAAAGACAAATTCACCTCTTTACATCTTTCCAAACAATTTTCTTATGTAAACATTGTTGATAGTACACAGTCTCATGTACTTGACAATGGGATAGTTCAGGCTACTACATCTTCGAATCTAACAAACATGTTATATGTTCTAAAATTTCATGTTAGTTTGTTATCCAATAGCCAGTTTACCAAATAAAATAACTGTAGTGTAACTTTTTTTCTCTTCTTACTGTGTCTTTCAGGACCTGCCAACTGGGAAGAGAATTGTTCGAGTCATAAGAAAGAAGGCACGTACTATTTGGACGACGAAGTGTCCCTCACTAGCTTAGTTGCAGGTTAACATGATCCGATCCTACTCTGACACTGGCGTCTGGGTCATCCGTCATTGCAGTACTTAGGTCAGCTGTTCCTGTTGAGTATTATGTCTCTACATTAGGCTGTGAGTCTTATGAATTGGGCAAGCATCATCATGTCTCGTTTCCGAGTCGAGTCAATAACCGCAGTAGTTTTGTGTTTGAGTTAGTTCATTATGATGTTTGGGGTCCTTGTCATGTGTCTTCATTTAAAGTTTTAGGTATTTTCTTATATTTGTTGGTGACTTCTCTTGCATGAAGGCTTTATTTGTTAAAAAAGAGGTATGAAATTTCTGGTGTCATCGAACTTTTCTTTAATGAAATCAAAAATCAGTTTCCCACATCTAATCCATGTGCTTTGTATTGATAATGCCTTGGAATATATGAAAATGATGTGTTTATTTTCTACTTTAAGAATGGGATCACTTGGTACTCTTGCTCTCACACGTCACAACAGAATGAGGTTACTGAACGCAAACATAGACACATCCTAAATGTTGCTAGAACCATGATGATACATATGCATGTTCTAAAGTATTTGTGTTCTGATGCTGTGTTAAGTGCTTGTCATTTAATTAATAAGATGCCTTCTTTTATTATTCATGGTAAAGTTTCATTTTATTTTCTTTATCCTCACAAAAGTGTCTTTTCTATTACTCGAGCTTTTTTGTTGTACATGTTTTGTTCAGGACTTGTCTCCAGGGTTGGATAAAATGTCTCTACGGTCTATCAAATGTGTCATTGTTGGATATTCTAAAACTCAAAAAGGATACCGGTGCTACAATCCTTCCAACATGAAGTATTGTGTCTGCTGATGTCATGCTCTTTTAATATGTTCCATATTTCTCTCCACAAAGTGCAATTACTGTTTCAAAATCATATGTTGCACGGACACATTAACATTGAAATGGACGCAGACACGTGACGAATTCTTAAAAATACACATGACACGCGTGTCAAATACGTCTCGGACACGACATGGCTCCATGATAGGAGTGTTTGTGCTACATAGTTGAAATCTATCCCACTTCCACGGTCTGTTCCATTATCTGTACCGGCTCTTGTTCCAAGTGTCTCTTCGCCAGTGTCACCGACAAACCCTATAGAGCCACCTGCACCAAAGCCTTATCGAGATTTCAGATACCACTACACTCACCGGCTAAAAGTTCGCGCCTCTGAATCAGTCCCAGCCAACTCCTCCCCATTGGAAGTCCACCTTCTTAGCCATCAGCATCTCCCTCTAATCTAGATGTTCCTATTGCCTTCCGCAAAGATAAAGTGTCTTGTACTGATCATCTTATTTATCATTTTGTTTCCTATGATAGCCATAATTACTCTTTTTGCCAGTCTGCCCCGTCTTTATTTTTATCTATAACCAGGTCATGTGAGGCTATATTGATTCCTGCCTGGAAGCAGGTTATAGATGTGGAGATGGATGCTCTTGTTTCTCGAAAAACGTGAGAGTCGATCTCTGCACCCATTAATGTTGTTGTGGGTTGTCGTTGGGTCTATACCTTGAAGTATCGCTGAGATGGCTTTGTGGATCAATATAAAGCCAGATTTGTTACTAAGGGCTACACACAGACATAATAGTGTGGATTATTTTGAGACCTTCCTCGTTGCCCGTCTAAACTCTATTAGGACTATGTTCTCTGTTGTTGTTAATATGGAGTGACATGTGTTCTAACTGAATGCCAAGAATGCCTTTCTCTATGGAGACTTAAAGAAGAAAGTTTATATGAAGCAACCTCCAGGGTATGTTGCACAGGGGGAGAATATTGTCTGTAGACTCGGAAGGCATTGTTATCTCTGGTATTAAATTTGCTCACTGTCATTCAGATCACTTAGTATTTGTTCGTCGTACGAAGTCTGACTCGTGATTCTGACAATGTATGTTGATAATGTTTTGCTAACTGGGAGTGACTCTTTGGACTTAGCAGAAATAGAGGAGCATCTTAAGCCTCATTTTGTGACGTAGGATATGGAGAAGCCAAAATATTTTCTTGGGATTGAAGTTGTTTATCAAAAGCATGGGTTACTTCTATCTCAGAGAAAGTATGCACTTGATCTCCTTGAGGAAACTGATCTTTTACGGTGCGAACCTGCTAACACTCTAATGGAAGCAAATGTGAATTTACGATGTGATAGTAGTCATCCTCTTGACCCTGGACAATCTAAGAAGTTGATTGAAAAGTTGATCTACTTGACAATTACTAGGCCATATATAACCTTTGCAGCTGCAATACTTAGTTTATACATCAACCTAAAGAGGTTCATTGGACAGCTGCTCTGAGTATTCTTGCCTATGTCAAAAGTTTTCTTGAAAAAAGTTTGTTTTACAAGAAGTATGAACATGTTGACATCTTTGGCTATTCTGACTCAGGCTATACTGGTAACAAAGGAGAGGAAAGTCCACTATTGACTACTAAACATTCATTGGAAGAAATGGTGACACAGAGGACAAAAAACAAGATGTCAAGATCCATGGCTCATACTGCTTGTGAGATGATATGACTAAAGAACCTACTGTTAGAGATTGATTTTAGACAGTCTAATTCTATGTTAATCAGTTTGCTATCTATATCGCACAAAATCTTATGTTCCATGAGAGGACTAAACATATAGAGGTTAAGTGTCATTTAGTTAGAGATGCGCAGACCAAGAAGGTGGTTTCTCTCCCATTTACTCCATCAAAACAGTTGGCGAATCTTCTCACTAAAGCAGTTTCACCAAAGGTGTTTTCTGTCTTATGTAGCATGGTGGGCATTATTGATATCTATGCTTCAGCTTGAGGGGGAGTGTTAGATTAGATAAGTGGTTATTGGGTTATTGAGTTTCTACCCATAATCACATATCCATCTATTGTATTATATATCTTTGTTTTGCCTCTCATGAATAACAATTAAGGGTTTATGTTTGCTAACAATATTTACTTTTTAACTTCAAGCACTTTTGAAACAAATGTCTCTAACACATATATGATATGTTGCAAATTTTAGGATACATCAAGAGGAGTATCTAACACATATCCACCAGGTATCAAAGTGTGCAAGCATCTCACATGGATACGTCTCCTTCATTGAAATATCCATGCAACATAGTTTTGCACAAAATAGTCAAGGATATATATTATTCTAACACACATGGAATAGATATCTTCATGAATTTTTTTAACAATCCAGCTAATGCTTGAAAAACTACCATGATAAAGATCATGGAGTAGAGAGGCTTAAGCAAAATAGATAGATATAGTAATTGTTAAAATATAAATACCTCAACCCTTATCTTAACTTCGGAGTTTTGATGTAGTGGCATGGAGTTTAATATGGTATCGAGCAACCCAAGTTCAAATCCTACCGGGTGCACTTTTAAAATATAAATTTAAAAACAAAAATACAGTTAGTGCAAAATCTCAGGTTTTGGCCCATAAAAAGGGAGCTCGACTTGCGGGGGCATGTTAAATACCTTAAGCCCCATCTTAACTTTGGAGTTTTGATGTAGTGGTAGGGACTTTAATAGTAATGAATATTTATCTATGAATAGAGCAATGAATTCATAATCAGAAGATATTATGTTATTAGTAGATAGATCAATGAATTTACAATTCAAAGACAGACATCATGGAAAGGAATTAGATCACACAAAACAGGTACCTAATTAAAAATAATAATAACACTGTAAATTTAAGTACAAAAAAGAGATAAATAATATCATAAGTACATATTTATACTATGAAAACAAAAAAAAGATTAACCGTTTCCAAAGCTTGTTATTCTATGCCCAACAATCAATAGTAAAAGCTGACCTGTGGGTTCCTTGACACCCAATATAAGTCACCATCAAAATCACTATTGGCCATTTCATCAGCCAATGACCGAGGCCCTTTGGTGGGGAAGAAAATAGCATATTTGCAATTTCCCACAATTTTCTCTATACCTCGGATGTATACTGCTTTTAACACATGTATATCACCAAAATGTAGCCCAGGATGCTTGTAGACTAGAACATCCCAGAAACCTGCCCGTTGTCCCTGCATATTAAGCAATTATAAGAGCTTAAGGTGCTTAAAGTACACTGGGGACAGTACTTGCTACTATGGATTAAAGTTCTAAGAGTAAAGTGAATCACTGATAAAGTAACAGATACAAGGACTTGTAATAAGTTGAGGTTCTAACTATTTCTAGATACTTTAAACAAATTTCAGATGACAGTACATACAATATGATACAAACTTCATCAGGTCCCAGTGTCCCAGTTGGGTCTGCCGTTCCCATCAAATTATAAGAATCGCTCACAGGAATTCTTCCTGCCTTGAGGCTTTTTAACTCCTCTCTCATCATCACTAACAGTTGAGACTGCAAGTATGGATCATCAAGGGATATTCCACAGAGGATCATTCTCGCCGGAAGAAAGTCATCCATGTTTCCATACATAAGTGCAACTGTTAACACTTAAGACTGATAAATTAGCACCATGCAACATTCTACTGCTAACCAATTGTTTAACACACAGTTGAATAAATATAATACTGATAATATACAACCCTGCTATACACCAATAAAAGATAATATACGACTGAATATGCAAGTAATTGTACAGGTTTAGCTAATATATATTCACAATATTGTATTTTCATTTAGAAGGTACCTCTCAGTGCAGATCTTTTCGTCAATCTAGCATCCACGGCGCTCCTAATAGCATTCATTGTTAGATCTAGAAAGTATTCTTTGGGGACACCTCCATAGTGAAGTAGCGCAATTATGGATTTGGACAAATAAGTTCTCCGAGGCAAATTGCTATCAAAAGGGTGAAAATTTGAAGTAAGGTGCAAAAGAACATTCATGATCCCTAATGCTAAAAGAACAAAAGGAAAAATCCGACAGTTGCTTCACGCAAACAGTACAGCTGTACAGCCAAAAGAAGTGGTTTAAGCATTCAATTTATAGAGGTCTAGTTATAAGCACACAAATATATCTACATATGTAATAACAGAAGATTGCTACGAGCACCTTGATCTTCATTATGCCATTGAAAATGATACAAAGCTAAAATCAATGCATATAATATTCAAACATAGTAATGTCAGTATTATTTTAAAGTTCAGTGCAAGAGATGTGCATATCTGTAGATGGGGACATCAACTCTCCAGCCATGACTTGGAGACCAATTTGGGTAGAGTTATTTTAGTAGTGTTTTATTTTTTTTTTAGTAGTCTTCTATTATATTTCATTAGTTTTCTAATTTCTTCTATTTATTTTATTTATTTAAGGTATGAGTAACGCACATGGATTTACCTATATATACTCTTGAAGAATCTGTTTTAAAGGCAATAAATGAATGAATGAGCTACTGAGAAGTTGAAACCCTAATTAGGGTTCTTTTGAATCTTTATGTGAGAGGCGTGAAATGGGTGAGCGAATCAACTCCGTGTGAGGCCCGAATCTTCATCTTTTCCCCAGTTACAATAAATAGATTTGTTCTTTTTCAATCCCACCACAAATCCTAATTTTCCCTTCCGTCCTGCGTCTCCTATTCTAGGTTGCCACTCATATGGAATTTGATTAGGAGCCACCAGCCAATGAAAGGTCTTGAAAGATAGGGCAGGCATTCTTGAGGTTGGGGGGGGGGGGGGGGGGGGGGGGGGGGGGGGGGTGGGTGGGTGATATTGTTAGTTCCTTGCCATTTTGTCTGAAAATACTAAAAAAAGTTTTTTTTGTAAAGGTTTTTGTTGACTTAACTAAAAGGTCCATAATTTAGAGCCAGGACCTATGTTGAGAATTTTTAAGCCAAATATATGTGAAATTACAATAGTCTGGCTATTTGAGCAAAGAAAGTAATATACTCTTAATACCCGTGTTAATGATAAAAAAATGTGAAAACCACCATGCAACAATTCACATCTAGATTAAGCCTACCTCGTGGCGACAACCTCCAAAGAATTGGAATGTTGAACTGATGAGATGTTGGGATCCGGTTCAACTTTAACCATTGAAGGTCTTACACAAATTGTTTCTGGTGGAAGCTATAAATAAAAATGTAAGAAGTTAAATTTTAAGAAAACATGGCCAATAAAATATCAGATAGCAAGAATGAATCCCCTAGAAAAGGAAAAAAAAACACTTATATGCCAGTACGTTAGATAATACAAAAATACATCTGAAAGAAATGACCACAAAAAGGTAGAAGGTTGCATTTGCTAATAGACACATGTGCTTATCTCTATTTGCTGCTTGGTTCTGGTCCTACTCAGTATAAAGGATGGTAACCTGGCTTGATTGTAGTGGACGAAATAATAGGTTCAAGGTATGTGTACGCAGAAGAAAGAACCCCCGATATCGCGGAGAGGCTAAGGCTTCCTAGCTTTACCCTAAAACAAAAAGAAATAAATACCCCTTAATTACACAAATGTAGGTTGTCCTAGTCCAACAATTAATTAGTCAAGCACCAATTGGTGTGGAAACGTAGGTGACAATCCTAAATTATGTGGATCACAGACCAGTTTAGACACATGAAGTCATTTCTGATGAATTTTTATTAAATGTATATAAGATGTAGGCATGCAGCACATGTAAGATTCACCTCTCATAAATAACAACAATGCAAGTTTCTTTTGGTATCTATGCAGAAAAACAAATTTATCAGCCCCTACGAATGATATTATTCTCTTCTGTGGTAAGAAAGTGTCTATTTTCAAGAGTGGGTCCCAGAACTAATTAAAGGGATTTTCACAATGAGTTGATTTATTTGAGATTGAGTTGAGATCTTTCTCAATTTCACAGAGTTATCAAAACTTCTTATAAGGAGTTTGGTAATCTAGAGTTTGTGTGAGGGAAAGAGGCGGACAGGTGAGGGAAAGATGTGGACAACTCTTTGGAGGTGAGGGAAAGAGAATTATGGAAATTTGAGAGTTAGTTTGAGATCTCTCTCCTTTCAATTATATTATATAGATAATGTTAACACAATAAAACCCCAACTTACTTTATATATATATATATATAGGGGTTACTGTACCTCAGCCGACGGCTGAGAGAGTTTCTCAGCCGGCGGTGACGTGGCTGAATATATGCCACATATCGGCCGCAGAGTGTTGGCGCCAAAAAAATCAAAAAAATCCCGCCTAAACAATCGTAAAACAAATTGAAAAAATACCCCTTTTTTACTTCTAAACTAGCATAAACTCATCCACAAACAAAATTTACCTACAGTATTTTCAGCTGAAATATATCTACAGTTATATAATTCTACTACAGACGAAACATGATATCGTTTAGCACTCCGACGACAGACGTTGTCTTTTTTCACATGCCTCATGTAACAGAATTCTTACCATTTTACAAAGTCTGCGATCGTATTCGCAGTCAGTATAATAAAACTTTCGAACATTGCGACCATCGTCGCAGAATTAATACAATATAACTTTCAATTTTATATGACGACTGCGGCACTAGTCGCAGTCATAGTATAAAAAAAACTTTTTTATATCACGTCTGTGACCCTAGTCGCATTCCTTTTTTATATCACGTCTGCGACCCTAGTCGCATTCCTTATTCCCATAAAAATAACAGACGAAACATGCTATCGTTCAGCACTGCGACCTCGTTCAGAACAGCGACCAAGGTCGCAATCTTTTTTCAGCACTGCAACCAAAGTCGCAATCCTTTTTCGTATGCCTTATGTAACAGATTTTTTATAAGTTTACAAAGTAGATTAGCGTATATCACATCTTATAAAAATACTATATTAATTACACTGAATTAAATAAAGTAATTAATATTCTATCTACCGTGATACAACAACAGTCTCGAAAAAAGAGATGCACTAATATTAATCTCGATAAAGGAAAGATGGGCACCATACATAATCTAAAGATATAGGGAAAACATTCTATAAAAAGTTAATTTGTACTTCACGTAGTAAACCTCTGGAAAAAAGGAACTCTTCAGATTCTCCCGCCATAACTCTTCAATTAAATATTTAATTTTTTTTTACCACTTCTTCCCATACTCAACCGTCACCTATAACAATTATTATTACTATTCATATTCTTTCACATTCTTTACCTTTATATAGTGCTTGTAACTAATATATTATCTCATATCTAAAAACTATATTTTTGCTCTTCCTTTTCAATTTGATTTCAAAAACTTCTAGAAAACAATTCATTCTTGAATCATATCTTCCCCATCTTCTTCCTCTGAACACTCAGATTTCAACTTCAATCATTCCCCCCACCGGTCCTCTTTCTTCAGGGTATTCTAGTGAATCTGATACTAGTCTGGACTTCACTCCTTTTGACTATATCACTACATCAAATAATATTTTAACTGATCCTCCTCTTCATGAGAATGATGAAGTTTTCATGTGGGTTAGTGAGGAGGAAATTATTCCTCAGCCACTTGACAGAGACATGCTTGATGAAAGCATGTCCTCTGATGCTGGAGGCTCGCTTTCTCGACACGAATCTGAGGAAGAGCTTGATAGAGACGATCCATTCTGGGAGTTTATCGATGAACAAAAAAACCCTCAAAAACAGGAAGATGATGAGGACGAAGAGAATGAAGACGACTAATCTGCTTATGATGGTGATGACGATGAGGATTAGGATTTCCTGATCTTCTGATATTCAACGTTATTTTGTCTTCTGTTAACAGCTTTTAATGCTCTTTTTTTGTAAGGTCTCTTTCTGACCATATTATGTTATAAATAAAATTTATAACTATCTGTAAAAAAAATCTTTCATATTTTAAAATACATATAAAGTATGCCGTATAGTTATTATTTCTGCATCTTATCTGCGATAATGGTCGCAGTACTCATATAATAATTACATATGAAACTGCGACCATGGTCGCTATCCAGTCATAAAACAGTTTGATCGTTTGCATTCAATAAAGTTATAAACAGCTGCCATGGTCGTAGTCCAAAATTAAACTATATAAACAGATAATACTGCGAACATGATCGCAACCTCTCAAATCAGTATATTTCACTGTATATTTCACTGTATATCACAAATTAGAGAACTGTGACTGCTGTTCTTAAACACTGCGACCATAGTCGCAGTCCTACTTCGCATGCAATAAGTAAAAAAAAATCGTAGTTTATAGGCGGCTGAGACAACAGTTACAGTGAAGAGCAAACATATAAAACCATACGTAAACTGCGACTATAGTATCAGTCCTTAGTCACCGTTATTACATTTAACTTAACAAAAAAAATTATCCAAAAAAAATGCTGTCGTGAGTACTGCGACCATAGTCGCAGTCCTTGATCGCATGCTATATGTAAAAAAAATAATAATTATACATTATATGCGAAAAAAAGTAAACTGCGACTATATTAAAAATCAGTAAATTTCAAATCAGATAACAAAAAAATTAATAAAGAAGCATTCAAATTAGTTTCGTTATTTGATAAAAAAAATGGTGGCAGTTTAAAAAAAATTCATAATTTATACATTACATGCGAAAAAAAGTAAAACTGCGACTATATTAAAAATCAGTAAATTTCAAATCAAATAACAAAAAAATTAATAAAGAAGTATTCAAATTAGTTTCGTGACAGTTTGGCCGCAGTTATTAAAGATAATTGTGACACATCACCACAGGGGTATTTAGTAATTTCAACGGTTTCAATAGGCGGGGCGTCCTTTCTAGTGTGGCTAATAATGTGCCACATCACCGCAGGCTGAGAGGGCGTCGGCTGATATACATTTTTCTCATATATATATATATATATATATATATATATATATATATATATATATATATATATATATATAGTTAGACTTGTGTCCTTCCAAAAGGATTTGAACCCAAATCCTTCCCACTCAAATTCAACCCTCCGACATTCAAATACAAGATCCACTCCGTTGAAGTTGATTTATATTATTTCAATTATCTATAAACTAAAAATCAAGTGTTTTGAATACTTTTTGCTCATCCATCAAGCGACGCAAAATGGACGGCCGAAAGTAGTGATTTGGTTAGATCTGACTTTAGACATACAAATTCTCGATTCGGCTATTTGATTATGATCTCAACATTTAAAAATCCCTACAAACTAATTTTTGTTAGGTTTCAAATGTTCTACACCGTTAAACTAACCAACTCACTATTTAGGCCGTCTGTTTTCCCCTACTTGATGTGTGGACAAAAAGTATTCAAAATACTTGATTTTTAGTTTATAGATACTTGAAATAATATAGATCAACTTCAATGGAGTGGATCTTGTTTTCAAATGTCGGAGGGTTGAATTTGAGTGGGAAGGATTCGGGTTCAAATCCTTTTGGAAGGACACAAGTCTATCTCTCTCTCTCACACACACACAAGAGATGGGTATGGACTATTAGGTAGAGGACCCAATAGCCCAATAACCCAGTAGTTTTTCCCTCAAGCTGGAGCATAGATATCAACCATGCCCAATTTGCTACAAAAGATAGAAAACACCTTTGATGAAGCCACTTTTTAAGGAGATCCGCCAACTGCTTTAAAGATGGAGTAAACGGAAAAGAAACCACCCTCTTGGTCCACACATCTCTGATCAGATGACAGTCAATCTCTGTATGCTAGGTTCTCTCATGAAACACAAGATTTTGTGCAATGTAGATAGCGGACTCATTGTCGCAGAATATAAGCATAGGTCCAGACTGTCGAAATTCGAGCTCTAAAAACAGATTCTTTAACCACACATCTCACAAGCAGTATTAGCCATGGCTTTGTATTCAGCCTCTGCACTGGACCTAGAAACAACATATTGCTTCTTGCTCCTACATGTCATAAGATTTCCTCCAACAAATGTGAATAGCCAGTAGTGAATTTCCTATCTCCCTTGCCACCAGCATAGCCTGAGTCAAAATAACCAAAGATGTGAACATGTCTATACTACTTGTACATAAAACCTTTTCCAGGAGAGTTTTTGGCATAGGCAAGAACCCTCAGCGGTCCAATGAACCTCAGTAGGCTGATGCATAAACCTGCTCAGTACTCCAACTGCAAAGATTATATCAAGCCTAATAACTGTCAAGCAGATCAACTTCCCAATCAACGTTCTATACAGTCCAGATTGTCAAGAGGATGGCTACCATCACACCATAGATCCACATTGGCTTCCATTGGAGTGCTAGTAGGTTTGTACCCCAAAAGGCCAGTCTTCTCAAGAAGATCAAGTGCATACTTCCTCTGAGACAGAAGTAACCCATGTTTTTAATAGGCAACCTCAATCCCAAGAAAATATTTAGGCTTCCCCATATTCTGTCACAAAATGACACTTGAGATACTATTTTGTTTCTGCGAGGGAAGGAAATCACTTCCAGTCAGCAAAATATCATCAACATATACTACCAGAATCACTAAGCCAAACTTAGTACGATGAACAAAAACTGAGTGGTCAGACTGACGAGCAAAACCAATACCAAAGATCTTCAGGTTGAGCTTTTCAAACCATAGCTTTGGACTATATTTGAGGCCATAGATTCTCTTCCTAAGTCTGCAAACAACATTCTCCCCAGAGCAATATACCCAGGAGGTTGCTCCATATAAACCTCCTCTAAGTCCCCATAGAGGACTTGACATCCAGTTGGAATAAAGGCGACTCCATATTAACGGCCACAAAGTACAAAACTCGAATGAAATTAAGACGAGCAACTGGAGAGTGTCCCAAAATAATCCACACCATATGTCTGTGTGTAATCCCTTAACAACAAGTCTGCCCTTATATCGATTCACAGAGCTATTCGGTCAGTATTCAAGATATAGACCTAACGTCAACCAATAACTATTGCTCCGTTGGGAGGAGAGACCAAATCCCAAGTACCTCGAGAAACAAGTGCATACATCTCATCCAAAGCATTCTTCCAGGCCGGTACCAATATTGCCTCATCAAAAGACATAGGAACAGAAACAAAAGACAAAGACAGGGTAAACTATCGAAAAGATAGAGTAAGACGGTCATAAGAAACAAAATGGTAAATAAGATGATCAGTGCAGGGCCTTTTATTTTTACGGAGTGCAACAGGAACATCCAGATCAAAGAAAGGTGACAATGGCTGAGGAAGTGGACCTTCCACTGGAGAAGAGGAGTTGGTCGGGACTCGTTTAGGGGCAGGAACTTTTTTCCGATGAGTATAGACGTATCTGAAATTCAAAACATGATTTGGTGCAGGTTACGCTGTATTGTCTATGGGTGGCATTGACGAGGATACATCAGGAGCAGGTGCAGGCAAAGAAACAGACAGTGGAAGAGGAATAGACTCTAATGCAGTAAGAGAACTCTGTAAAGAAAAATATGAAACAGACTCGAAGAACGTGACATCTGCAGACAGATAATACTTCCTGGTGGAAGGACTGTAGCCCCTGTAGCTTTTTTGGATTCTAAAATATCTAACAAAAACACATTTGACAGACTGAGGACACAAGTTCAGAACAACACATGTACATCCAAAGACACGAGTCATAGAAAAAATGCTTTTGTTCGGATAGAGATAAGAAAATGATACTTGACCATTAAGAACAGATGAAGGCATCATATTAATCAAATGGCATGCACTTAATACAGCATCAGATCACAAATAGTTGGGAACACGCATATGTATCATCATGGTTCTAGCAGCATCCAGAATGTGTAGATGTTTGCGTAGCAACGCCATTTTGTTGGGATGTATGATAGCAAGATGTTTGATGAATGATCCCAATTTTAGAACAAAAAGTACACGTCATTTTCATAAATTTCAGGGCGTTATAATTGTGAAGAACACGAACACTAGAGACCTTAGACCTCTCTTTAGTAAATACAGCCAAGTCATGCGAGAGAAATCATCAATAAAAATAAGAAAATACTTAAAGCCTTTAACTGAAGGCATACGACTATGACCTCACGACAACGACTATTGACTTGACTATGATAAGTAATACAGTGATGCTTACCCAACTCACAAGACTCACAACCTAAACAGAAACTGAAGACTCGATAGATACCACAGACCGAAGCGTTTTCATTGATGGATGACTCATACGCCAATGCCAAAGTAGAACCAGATCAGGTTGACCTACAACTAAGCCAGTAGGGGTCACTCGGTCCTTCAAATAGTACATGCCTCCTTTCTCATGCCATGAACAAATCCTCCTCCCAGTCAACAGGTACTGAAAAACACAGTGTGAAGAAAAATATGTTATTTTGGAATTATTATATTTGGTAAACTGATTGATGGATAATAGGCTAACAGGGAATTTAGGAACATATAGGACATCAGTAAGAGTTAATAGTAGAGTAGCTTGAACCACCCCATTTGCCTAATACAGGTGATTGAGTACCATCAGCAATATTAACAGAAGGAAGTTTATTTGAAAATTTAAAAAAAAAAACAAGCTTTTGCCAAAAAAATGTCATGTGGGATAAGGCTCCTGAGTCTAGAATCTAAGGCTTTTGAGACTCATTATAGGCATTCAGACCTGAATAGGATGCAAGAGTTGTTGAATGACTGGTCTGCGATAACTCGAGCTAACGCAGCCTATTATACTCCTCTTGTGATAGAATAACAGTAGAGAGCCAGAAGTGCTAGAATGAGCATTTGTGAGAGCATAAGTATGAGTAGTATCACTAGGGGAGAAGTGTCAGCATTAACTAATTGTGCCTATTCAAGGCGACCAAATTTCTCCCAGTACATCTCAGAGATGTTCCTCCCGCAATGCTTATACTTTCGGGGTCCCTTATCAAAAACACTCTGTCTGTCACCATAAGAACCATGTCCACCTCCGAAATCACGGGTGCTGCCATGACCACGACCTTTGCCACGTCCAGAAACCATGACAGACTATTCGACAGATGGTGCAAGGGAAACATTAGCTCCAGCAGATACTCGCATAACTCTTGAGAACGTGGCAGTCAACTTGGGAATACTGTCTCCTCCCAGTATCTAACCCCGCAAATAGAATTGTAGCAAAGGACTCAAGTCAGACAGAAACTTCGATACTGCGAAATCCTGACAATATCCTCTCAGTGTCGCTGCATTAGTAACATTAGACTGGTAGACTCTTGATTTCTCCATGGAACTCGACCACAGATTGATCTCTCTGCTTTAGCTCAAACAGACGCTTACAGATCTCAAACACCCCTTGAAGAATTTTTCTCGTTTTCATTAATCACCTTCAGGGTATCCCACATCTCCTTAGCAGTGGTCAAGAACATGACACTACCACTAATCTTCTCCTCAAAAATGTGAGGAGCCTGGTCATAACAGTGGTTACTTCATGTGGCTTCAAGAGATTCGAAGGTAAGGTGGAGTATAATGCATGTATATAGTTGTTTGTGAAGATATTTGTGGACACAATAAAAGCTTTATGTTAAGTTGAAGTCATAAACCTCCACCCGAGATGGAAGTAGAATAGTGTCACATGGGATCAACCCCAAAGGTGATCACATGTTTATGTTCTCATAAGGTGTGGTGGTTAGTGTTGCATAACTAATTTTAAAATGAAAATAAAGATATGATTAATTCGAAAAACGACACCCAGGTGATCTCTCACCCACTCTCACAAATCAGCATGCAAGAGAATCATTTTGAAACCACATCAGCATGCTTCATAAAAAAATGCTTTAATTTAAATTCATAGTCTACCTAATCCACTACAACTCTTGGCCTTATATAGGCCCACACTTAAGATTTCACTGATCACTACCGATGTGAAACTAAAATAAAACCTAAAACAAATAACACAAATAAGAAACTACATAAATAAACTAAGTTATACTGATCCCCATCAATACTCCTTGGCTTGAAAACATTCATCCTCGATGAATGTAGTTGTAGGTACAAGACAAGCACAACGGGAGAAACTAAACCGCATCACAAATTCTCAATCAGGCTAAAATAGTGGTCGTGGGATCAGAATTGATGCATCATGTCTGAACCATGGTGGTGAAGGTGGAACTGGCTTCCGTGACAAAGTGGTTGCAATCAATGGTAGCTCGAGCAAGATACAAGCAACATGACGATGCAAGTCATCTCCGCTGAAGACTGAACTGATAGTACTCTGCACCATAAGAGGCTTGATCTCCTGTGAATTTGTCTGTTGTAGAAAGATCTGCAAAGGGTCGTATGTGTCAAGTGATCTCAGAGACAATAAAACTCTCATAACTGACGAAAATGGCAATAGCTCCATGGTAGACTCTGAAAGTACACCTAGACGGGGGGTGAATAGGTGTACGGCTAATCTAATGACAAATAATGTGAAATTTAAAAACTAATGTAACACATTTAGTGTAACCAAAGAGTGTAGCCGAATTTCCGTTGAAGAGCTCTGGACTAACTCTGCTAAATTCCTCTAAATAAGAGTTGAGGTGCTATATGAAGCTCTCTTGGTTTAACACAAGTATGGCGCACACACAATCAAACCAAGCATGTAAATGATATGAACAATATGAAATGATGCAATGCACAATATAAGAGAGAGAGTTAGAGAAAGTGGATCAAACGCAAACACAAGAATATGTTTTGAAGTTCGAGCACCCAGCTCTACGTCCCCGCCTTCACACAGAAGGATTTCCACTAACTCGTCCACACAGGGCTTCCCACAGGGAACCTCCACTGAGGATTTGGGTAAATACAATTTAGGAGTACACAACTCCTCTCTCAACCAAATACAACCTCTCACTAGAGGCAAGGCACAAAGCCAACACAAAATCAACCTCACAAATGAGGGATAGGCACAAAGCCAAACAACCACAATCACCTCACACTTGAGGGATTCCAACACAACCTCCACTATCACCTCTCACTAGAGGGTTACCAACACAATCACCTCTCACTAGAGGGATATCACAAATCAAGAAGGGTTTACAACTTGGTGGTCTCTCTCAACCACAAACCAATTTTCTCACAAAAATAAGATCCTATAGATAGGATAGATAGATAGGCTCAAGTGTGAGAAAATAAAGAGTTTGAAAATCAAAATCACAAAGAAAAACTCTAGATAGAAATGTAAATGAAGATCAAATAAATTCCCAAAGACTTTTCTTTTCTTTGATTTTTTCAACCCTTTAAAACAAAATAAAGATCAAATCTTTAAGCCCAAAACTCTTTAAAAACTTGTTGTAAAACACTTATAAAGGTGAGAAATTTTGCTCTTCAAAATCTTGTTTAAAACAGCCAAGGAATGGGGTATTTATAGCCCCAATCCAAATCTGCCCGTTGGCAGCAGGCAAGGGCAAATTTGCCCTTCCGGTCGACTTGCCCGTTGGCAGCAGGCAAGGGCAAATTTACCCTTCCGGTCGACCGCACGGTCGACCGGCCAGCGGTCAGATTTCTAACCGTTGTGCCACCGGTCGACCGCCCAATCGACCGGGCCTGGATCCAGAGAGCAACGGCTCTCTAGCCGGTCGACCGGAGCTGGATATAGATAGCAGAGCTCTCTGCCGGTCGACCGGGGCCATTTCCAAAGAGCAGAGCTCTATAGACGGTCGACCACCCGGTCGACCGGCCCACCAGCCTGGCTGCATGCAAGTCCTGTGCACATCGGTCGACCGGCAGATTGCCAGTCCAGCCATTATAGGATTTAAAAACTAGGGTTTTTATCTTTAATTAAATCCCATAAAATCACATAAATTTCACAAAAATCAGTTCTTATTAGATCTTTGAAATACAAATATGTGTGACAAAAAATCAACACATATTACAAACTATTTGAAAATTTTTGGGTTCTTGAAAATTTGCCTTAAAAAAAACCGTATTTTTTAAAACTTGGATTTTGAAATGGAAATCCGATTTTTTCAGAACATATGTAAATACAAAAACATGATATTTAAACAACTTTTAAGCATGTTGTATATGGATTGAATCCAATATACATAAAAGGTATTATATCTATGTTTTTGACATTAAATCCGAAAATAAGTTTTGTTTAAATACAAAACTCCAAACTCATGAATAGGCTTATCAAAATAAGTTTTTCTAAGTATATGAAGCATCGATGTATATAGATCAAATCTAATATATATTAAACCATATAAACTTGTTTTGATCCTATCTATTCATGAAAACCAAGATCGGTTAAACCGAAAATCAAAAACCAATAAACTTAAAACTTGTGTGTGTATAAAGTGAACTTGAGCATATCAACACTATCTAATCTTTACAATGATCTAAACAAAATCTTAAGCTAAACAAACTGATATCTTCTTGTCTCTAAACCGACTCGATCCAAAACCGATCCAACAAGCTTGACTCCATCCGAGTGCTAGATGTGAACTTCACGCTCGAGCTCTTGAATCACCATGTGAAAGCTCCAAAATACGTTTGTTGAAGCTAATCACCTACTAATATCTTGGTTAAATATCTGAAACTAAATATTATAAGATTATTAGTAAACTATAACTCCATGAGTTAATCATCATCAAAACTAGAGTGAAGGGCCTCTGGGCCAACAATCTCCCTCTTTTTAATGACAAAACTCATGGAGTTATATATGCATGGATTAAAGTTAAGCTTCAAAGAAGCTCCCCCTTAACTCATGCATAGCAATAAACAATAAAGATATGTCATGAATGCTCAACATAGATATGCATAAACATGCATAAAATAAGGAAATGAAACAAACATGATCTTTTATACCAATGAAATAAACATGCTCTTAATACCAATTTTAAAATAAACATGTTCTTAAAACAATATTGTTCTTGATACCAACAAAAGATGCTCTTTATACCAATGGTAAAAGATAACAAATTTAAACACATATACACATATGCATATAAAACTCCAAAATATCTCTCCCTTTTTGTCAACTCATCAACAAAGGGGTACAAGCAATAAAGGGCATAAATAATATGAAATGATGCAAGGCACAATATAAGAGAGAGTTAGAGAAAGTGGATCAAATGCAAACACAAGGATATGTTTCGACGTTCGAGCACCCAGCTCTACGTCCCCGCCTTCACACAGAAGGATTTCCACTAACTCGTCCACACAAGACTTCCCACAGGGAACCTCCACTGAGGATTTGGGTAAATACAATTTAGGAGTACACAACTCCTCTCTCAACCAAATACAACCTCACTAGAGGCAAGGCACAAAGCCAACACAAGATCAACCTCACAAATGAGTGATAGGCACAAAACCAAACAACCACAATCACCTCACACTTGAGGGATTCCAATACAACCTCCACTATCACCTCTCACAAGAGGAATACCAACACAATCACCTGTCACTAGAGAGATATCACAAATCAAGGAGGGATTACAACTTGGTGGTCTCTCTCAACCACAAACCAATTTTCCCACAAAAATAAGATCCTATAGATAGGATAGATAGATAGGCTCAAGTGTGAGAAAATAAAGAGCTTGAAAATCAAAATCACAAAGAAAAACTCTAGGGAAAAACTCTAGATAGAAATGTAAATGAAGATCAAATCAATTCCCAAAGACTTTTCTTTTCTTTGATTTTTCCCTTTAAAACAAAATAAAGATCAACTCATTAAGCCCAAAACTCTTTTAAAAACTTGCTGTAAAACACTTGTAAAGGTGAGAAATTTTGCTCTTCAAAATCTTATTTAAAACAGCCAAGGAATGGGGTATTTATACCCCCAATCCAAATCTGCCCGTTGGCAGCAGGCAAGGGAAAATTTGCCCTTCCGGTCGACCGCCTAGTCGACCGGCCAACGGTCAGATTTCTGACCGTTGTGCCACCGGTCAACCGCCCGGTCGACCGGGCCTGGATCCAGAGAGCAACGGCTCTCTGACCGGTCGACCGCCTGACCGACCGGAGCTGGATACAGAGAGTAGAGCTCTATGCCGGTCGACCGGGGCCATTTCCAGGGAGCAGAACACTCTGGACGGTCGACCGCCCGGTCGACCGGCCCACCAGCCTGGCTGCGTGCACGTCCTGTGCACGTCGGTCGACCGGACCGTTCGACCGACTTCTGCCTTGGTCGACCGGCCCGGTTGACCGGCAGACAGCCAGTTCAGCCATTATAGGATTTAAAAACTAGGGTTTTTATCTTTAATTAAATCACATAAATTTCACAAAAATCAGTTCTTATTAGATCTTTGAAATACAAATGTGTGACAAAAATTCAACACATATTACAAACTATTTGAACCATTTTTGTGTTCTTGAAAATTTGCCTTAAACCAAAAACCGTATTTTTCAAAACTTGAATTTTGAAATGGAAATCCAATTTTTTCAAAACACATGTAAATACAAAAACATGATATTTAAACTTTTAAGCATGTTGTATATGGATTGACTCCAATATACATGAAAGCTATTATATCTATGTTTTTGATATTTAATCCGAAAATAAGTTTTGTTTAAATACAAAACTCCAAACTCATGAATAGGCTTATCAAAATAAGTTTTTCTAAGTATATGAAGTATCGATGTATATAGATCAAATCTAATATACATTAAACCATGTAAACTTATTTTGATCCTATCTATTCATGAAAACCAAGATCGGTTAAACCGAAAATCAAAAACCAATAAACTTAAAACTTGTGTGTGTATAAAGTGAACTTGAGCATATCAACACTATCTAATCTTTACAATGATCTAAACAAAATCTTAAGCTAAACAAACTGATATCTTCTTGTCTCTAAACCGACTCGATCCAAAACCGATCCAACAAGCTTGACTCCATCCGAGTGCTAGATGTGAACTTGACGCTCGAGCTCTTGAATCACCATGTGAAAACTTCAAAACATCTTTGTTGAAGCTAATCACCTACTAATATCTTGGTTAAATATCTGAAACTAAATATCACAAAATTATTAGTAAACTATAACTCCATGAGTTAATCATCATCAAAAATAGAGTGAAGGGCCTCTGGGCCAACAGACTCCACGGGCAGATCTACAACAATCTGAATAAGACTCTTCCACTTCCATAGGCCGAGGAGTTACTTCTTGCAATGTCATTAACTCAACAACTTCTGGCTCTGGCTCATCCAGAATGTCAGGCTTTACAAGGACTGTAGGCTCTGTACTTGTCATTCTTTGCGGCCTGGCTTACTAGAATCTTTAGGATGTCATTTAGGATCTCCCGAAACTCAGTGAAGGGATCTATGATTTGTTGGTTCTCAGACTCAGGCTCTTGTTCAAACTTGGGCTCATATACTATATGAAGGTGCAGAGCATGCCAAGCACGAAAAGACTCTACAAGAGAAACTAAGATCGACATAACCTATGATTATCTTTCCACTAATAATAAACTTCTCCATCCAACCTAACTCAGGCATAACATCATTTTTCCTCAGTTATCAGTTCAAAAGAACTAAAAAATCCTCAAGTTGGCTTTCCAAATATTCATATCCATAGCGATCATCAGAACCCTGAAAATACGAAAATGCCGCATAAATATCCCGTTCGACTTCCTTGTTATCACCTCAGCATGTATATCTACCGCAAAAGTAAAAGCTTATAAAGAAAATTTAATGCATAAGCTCAAAAATTACCCCAAAGATCTCAACGACTCGAAAATGGCTCGAGTCAACAAAAAAACGGGGCCTTAAGCGCCGAGGAACTGATGTAGAAAACTGTAGCAGCACAGACAGGGGCTTGTAGAGGCCGGATCTGCTACCCAAAAGCTGCAAAAATCTTCTATTGGCTCCGAAATTGAAACACAGATATGACGCTTAAGACGAAACTCGAATCGGACTCTGAACGGGCCTGAATCGGGCTCTAAAAAAAGTGTTGTGATACTGTTGTGAACAGTAGCGGCTCATGTCAGCTCAGGTTGGAGTCAGTGCGTCAATTCAGAGATGGCGCAAGGTCAGCTCGGCTCAGAGTCAACTGAAGGAAGGCTCGGGTGGTTTGATTGGCTACAGGTTAGCTCCGCGGGTCAAACTGGAAGACCAGTTCAGACCCGAATCCAACGGGTTGATTGGCTACATAGTTGATTCTTAATGCTTCTGACTTGTGGGATGATCTACCTTTATTGGGCCAATAAATTTTAGATGATACAACAACAACTAAGCCATTTGTCCCAAGTATTTGGGGTAGGCTACATGAACCAAAAGAGAATTACGCCGGATCGGGAATATGGATCAGCTTTCTCCACTCATTCCTATCGAGCAATATGCCTTCACTAAAACCTTTAGCCTCTATCTCTTGTCGTATTACCTCCATCTACGTTTTCTTCGGTCTCCCCTGCGCTCTTTTAACTTCCCTTAAATTGATACGCTCTACTCGCCTGACTGACACATCGTTAGATGATGTTTTATAATATTAAATTGTTTAGAAATGTATATCTATATTATTGTTGTGAATTGTCAAGGACATGACCTTGTGACCGTTATTGGGTTGTGGTGGTAACTCATGTGATTTATCATATCTTTCTGAGGCATAAAAAAATTGGAGATCAATCAGGTGGGCGGCAATTAAGACATTCGTGGGTTTATTAATAGGTAAGGAACTTGTTAGTTAACTCAGACTTTAGAAGATTTCATTTCTACTAATTCTAAGAGTTTTGCGATCTTGGTAGCTAAAGGAGTCTTTAATGTCATAATTTAAGCATAAAAATCTCCTTGATTATATAATCATTTATGATCAGAGTTACATAGAAATAGTTGTGGGAGTTGTAATAGAAATATAAGTCATAAGTTAAGTCCGATTCAATAAAGAAACTTAATTTGAATAGGATATCTGACACAGGACAACAAGAAACTGGTGTTGGCCCAAAGGCCATTAGCCCAATATCCCGTTGAATATTTTGATGATAACAAACCATATTTAGTTATGTATTTAACAACTTTGTTTAAAAGTATTTCAGGTTAAACAGGTTGATTTGACGGCTCCACTATCAAGACTCACAAGTTTGGACGCCGCTAAAGATTTGCATCCCTAAGCTAAGCACATTAGAAAGCTTCGTGAACAAGTTTTTGAAGAAAAGACCAAGTCAAGATCAAGACAATGAAAAAGTCCAAGTTTTGTATTTTTACTTTTCTTTTAGACTTTTTGTCAAAACTAGATGTTAGAAGTAGATTTATGGGATTGTCACTTACACACATTTCAGTTTGATTTATGGCTTCAAAAACAATTTCAAGTTCTATTTCCAACTTAGTTTTATAGCTAACATGTTTTTGGAAATTTGTTTTTAGAAACTTTAAGTTTTGGAAAAATCGATTTTTGAGAAAAACAAGTTTTTATCAAGAGAAACTTTATCAAAATGTTTTAACTTGTTAGGGTAGTGACATATGGTCATACTCCTATTTTTACAAGGTCCTAAACCCCAAACCACAAGACCAAAACCAAAGTCCCAAGTTCTGGTTTTCTGCAGTTCTGATTTTTCAGAACTGACAGGAGCCGGTCGACCGACGTGCACGCTGTGCATGTGTGTACGTCGGCCGACCGCTCGGGTCGACCGGAGCACTTACAGTGCTCTCTGTTTGTTCGGGTCGACCGGGGCGGTCGACCGTGGTCCCCCAATGGTCAAAAATATGACCGTTGGCGGTCGACCGGCCCGGTCGACCGTCAGCTGTCAGAAATTCTGACAGACTCCAACAGCTCTATTTTTTCTGACAGATTTTGTTGGGATCTCACCCTAACGAATCTCTCCAGCCTTTTTGCCCTGTTTCTCATCCCCTATATATAGGAGGTCATTTCAACTTGATGGGACAATAATTTTGAGACAAGATTTGACAAGAGATTTTTCATAAGCTTTTCAAGCCTTTCATTTGAGAAAAGTTTTTCAAAGCCAAAATTTCCATACACCCTCTTGAAGCTATACCTCTACTTCACTCTAGATATTTGCACTACACAATCCCAAATTCTACATCTACATATTGGTTATAGGATTGTGCTAAGTGAGCGATTTTCGATCAAGTGTGATCATTTTTTCTTGTGTGAAGTTGTAGAGGCATCGGCCTCAAGGCGAGCTAGTGTGCTCCGGGTGGTGTTGCGGCATCACAAGAGATAGGACAAGTGTGTCCTTGTATTGGCGATCTGGTGGGATCAACAATAGTGGAAATCCTTCAAGTGTGAAGGCGGGGACGTAGAGCGTGGCTCGAACCTCGGAAACATATACTTGTGTTTGCGTTTGCTCAAATTTTCTCTAAACTCAACTCCTTTATTTCTTGCACTACTTATTGTGTTTATTGCTAGTCTTTTAATTTGAGCAATTTGTTAGTAGAATTTTTAATTCCGCATTATTGCCACATTTCATATAGCCATCACCTATTCACCCCCCCTCTAGGTGATTTCAATTGGTATCAGAGCCTAACCCTACAATTAGGTTTAACCACCTTAGGGAGATCCTTGTTATTTGGCTATATTAGTTGCATTTTTCATTTATTGTGCTTTATATTATTCATCCATGGCATCACTTGACTTTTCTAGCATCAAGTCCCCACCAAAGTTTGATGGCTTGAACTTTCCCATATGGAAGGTCAAGATGAACCTCTTCCTTAAGTCCCTAGGAGTTAGGGTTGCTAGGTCCATTACAAAAGAATTTATTGAACCCCTCACCGATGAGAGCTCATGGTCCGAGGACACCTCCAAGGATTATGAAGCTAATGCTAGAGCCCAATATGCATTAACCCAAGCCTTAAATGAGGATGACTTATCAAGCATCATAAATTGCAAATCCGCATTTGAAGTTTGGAATATTCTTATTGTGACTCATGAGGGAACGTCACAAGTCAAAAGATCCAAGATTGACTTGTTACGTTCTCAATATGAGAATTTTTACATGTTTGATAATGAGAGCATTGATGACATGCTCACGCGTTTCACCAAGATCACTAATGCATTATCTTCTCTAGGTGACGCAATTGATAATGACCAAAAGATTCGCAAGGTCATTAGAGCTCTTCCCAAGGCATGGGAAGTAAAAGCAACCACCCTCAAGGAACTCAACGATAGGGAGGAGATGGACTTCTCCGGCTTCATCAGAAATCTCAAGACGCATGAGATGAAGATGAAGGTAAGAGAAGAAAGGGAGGCACCCAAGAAGAAAGCACTTGCCTTCAAAGCCACTCCAACCATCCATGAAGAGGATGACTCATCGGATGATTGCGATGAAGATTTTGCCATGCTCATCCGGAAGGTGGGCAAAATGTTCTACAAGAAAGGGAGGCAAAGCAACTTCCGAAGAGGGAGACCTCAAGGAAGATTTGAAAAGAAAAGAGAAGAACTCGGTCCTTACTTCCATTGCAAGAAGATCGGACATCTTATTGCCGATTGCCCCGCTCTCCAAGCCACAACCTCCAAGAACGGCCATAAGAAGAAGAAAGCGATGGTGGCCACGTGGGATGACACGGAGTCGGAATCCGAAGAGGAGAACGACGCCGCACACATGTGCTCATGGCACATGGAGACGATGCTTCGAAGGTAACAATCGATAACACTTTGGATGAGGATGAGTTGACTATGAATGAGTTAGCTCAATTTTTCGAAGAATTACAACATAGGTATGAGATTTCTCAATCTCATAATAAGAAATTAAAAAGGGAAAATGAGTCTTTAAAAGATAAAATTAATGTTATTGAAAAGGAGAAAAATGATTTATCTTGTGCTTTTAAGAAAATAAAAATTGATTTTGAAAAGTATAAAATAGCTTGTAAAGGAAAAACTTCCATTGCATCATGTAATAAAAATGATTTTGTGGAAATGCAAAAACGAGTTGATGTCTTAGATTCAACTCTTAAAAAGTGTGCTTTTGATCTAAATAAATTTGCATCTAGATTTCCTAAGGGAGTAACCCAATGGAAACACACTCACCATGCACATGCACGGAAACATGCACACACACATAAGCATGCATACATGTATGGTAGTGGTAGAATTTATATTTGCACGCATTGTGGCCGCAAAGGCCATTTAGAAAAGTTTTGTTTTGCTAAAAATAATGTGCCAAATAAATATGTTTGGGTTCGTCCCGGTACAAATCCAAAAGGACCCAAAAAGATATGGGTACCAAAAGACCCACCAAATTTAGATGATGCAGGTGGATCTTCTTCCTCCAAGACTTAGGGGGAAACGGTGCCCGGGTGGTGGATGCAACTAAGCTCAAAGAACACATCGTATTTGCATCGCTATCATGGAGGCACCTATTTTGGAGATTACCCATGCTTGGTAACTTCTCCATTTAAAAGTTTTTGTTTGGTTATTTATATACACATGTATAGGATTGTTAGTTTACTTTTATGATACATTGATATATGCTAGTGTAAACTTACATCCCTATCATGATTGTGTATATGCCATGTTTTAATATCATTTCTTCTATACCATGTCCATTGTATGTCCACATGCCATGCCTAGACTAGCTTATTTATACATACACATTGTATTTTCAAAACTAAGAAATAAATTTTGTAAAATTTCATATTCAAGCAAATACCTTAGAGATGGCAATTGCGCACCTCAACTCATATCTAGAGGAATCAAGAGGATGAAGTTCAGAACCCGTCACCGGGTATTCGGCTTCAACATCTCTAAAACTTTGTTTTTGTATGAAAATTAAATAAAATGTTTTGTGTGAATATTTTGGTTGACATGATAACCTAATGAAGATTTAAAAACATTGTTGTATTTTTGTTTGTTATATATATCCTACTTTATTTATTAAATATTTCCTTTTTAAATTTTTTTTTGGAGCTCTTTCTATTCTCAGCTTTTGGGCAAAGCCGGCCGACCGGCCCTAACCCCGGTCGACCGCCATTGCCTGAAAGAGAACAAATTTTTGCTCTCTGTTGCCGGTCGACCGGTACGGTCGACCGCTCTGAGTTCAGAGCTCTCGGGTTTTTCGGGTCGACCGGCCCGGTCGACCGTGCGTCGAGTTCAGCCCCAAATCTGCTATTTATATCACACTCTCTCTCACTTTCCTCTCACCAGACCGACGAGCAGTTCTTCCCTCTTTTTCTCCAAAATCTCTCCAAACCCTAAAACTCCCAAATTCCTTCAAAATTCAAGTTGGAATCACTCTTTGTGGGTTGGATCTTCAGTCTCAAGGCTTCCTCACCACCAGATTTCCAGGATTTCAGATCTAGGGTTAGGGTTTTCTCACCTTCAGGTAAAAATCATCTTTTTACTCTAAATCTTGATATCTAGCTCCTAGTTTTCCTTTCACTTGTCAAAGATTTTTAGGTTTCTTTTGTTTAGATCAAGCCATATCCATCCACCCTAAAAATCTAACTAAAAATCACATTTTTCTCCCATAATGTCAAAAAGATCTAGGTCTGAGAAGGGAAAAAGCATAGTTCCCTCATCTTCCACCACTCCAAAACCTAAAAGACCTTTTGTGAATGAGCTAGCTGAAAATCGATACATCATAATTTCTAAGAAAGCTGTTATTTCGAGGAGATGCGTTATTCTAAAAGACTTTGAACATCTCCACATCCCCCGCATCCTAAAAAGAAATTCTTTGGATAAATTCATGGCCATTAGGGAACCTGTGTACCCCTCCTTAGTGCATTACTTTTATGCTAATTTTGCTTTTGAGGGAAATCATGTGAGGTCTCGTGTTCTTGGGAAGGATATTGACATTCCCCTATCCCAATTTGCTGATATTCTGCATCTCTCCTCTGGAGGAGCTGATGTTTACACCTTTGATCTCCAAGATTTTGAATATCCGGACGGTGAGTCTGCGCTCACCGCTTCCACCTTGTTACACGGGACTGACAATCCCGGTTTGGTTAGGAATGAGGAAGTGAACAAGTTCACGTTCACCGCCCAAGTCCTAGCCAAATTTGTTTTCTATAACATTTTACCAAAATCAGGTGAATATAGCAATGCTAGAGGTCCTGTTCCATTGATCATCTATTGCCTTCTGAAAGGCATTAAGATCAATTTCCCACATCTCATTGCCTCTCACATGGCCTCTGATCAGATTCGCATGTACGGTAGGCATTTGCCTTATGGCATGCTCATTACATATCTCCTTAAACATTTAGGATTTGATCTTTCTTCGGAGACTCCCTCCGAACCCTCTGTGAACTTGGACTGCACCCTTTTGAAGAGGATGCGGGCTCAGATTCGTCGAGCCCCTCCTGAGCAGCCCCCTCCAGTTCCAGTACCAGGATCTTCATCTGCCCCAGGGTCTTCTTCGGCCCCAGGGATTTCCTCTACTCCCGGTGCATCTTTATCTCCTGAGTTTCAGTCTTTTATTTCTTCGGAGATTCGCTCTCAGTTCCAGGAGCAACAGACTTGGATTGAGCAGCGTTTTGTGCAGCATGACGCAGCTTTTCGTGCGGATTTGGAGCAGCGAGATACAGCCCTTCGCGCGGATATGGACTCGCGTTTCCAGGGAATACGCAATGACATGACTTACTTTGCGAACGCCATGAGATTCGTGGATTCGCAATTTGGGACACTATTTGCGAAGTTCGACATGCTTGGTCCAGATCCCACGACCATTTCTCGTCCTCTTCCTTCCTCCGGCCCTCCATTTCCAGTCAGAGATCCTACAGTGACTCCACCTCCACACCCAGGAGTTGCTGGTATCGATCCAGAGGAGGCAGGTCATGATGATGATGATGATGATGATGAGACGATGGCAGAGGGTGACGCTGAGGAGAGTTCGTCTGAGGAAGGCGATGCTGAGGAGAGTTCTTCTGAGGATGATGCTGCTGGTGGTGCTGAGTGACCTGCCCCTTTTGATGATGTCAAAAAGGGGGAGAGTTATTTGTTGAGAGAGACTCCATATTTTGTGTACTTATATTTGTAGTATTTTTCTGTTGTTGGACACTTTATCTTGTATTTATGTTTGTGTGGACATGTACTTGTTATGCTTTGTGGAACATGTACTTGTTATGCTTTGTGGACATGTGTGTTTCATTTCTATTTTATGACATGAGTATTTTTTATCTAGCATGGATATATGTGTTGTGGATGTGTTGTGAATTATCACCCACCATATTTTTTTTGATATCTATCTATGCCTGAGTATGATTCTTTTTATATGCATGTGTTGAGGGGGAGCTTCATTTGAAGTCTCTACCCAAAATATTTGTGATAACTATATATGTTTTGTCATCATCAAAAAGGGGGAGATTGTTGGCCCAAAGGCCATTAGCCCAATATCCCGTTGAATATTTTGATGATAACAAACCATATTTAGTTATGTATTTAACAACTTTGTTTAAAAGTATTTCAGGTTAAACAGGTTGATTTGACGGCTCCACTATCAAGACTCACAAGTTTGGACGCCGCTAAAGATTTGCATCCCTAAGCTAAGCACATTAGAAAGCTTCGGGAACAAGTTTTTGAAGAAAAGACCAAGTCAAGATCAAGACAATGAAAAAGTCCAAGTTTTGTATTTTTACTTTTCTTTTAGACTTTTTGTCAAAACTAGATGTTAGAAGTAGATTTATGGGATTGTCACTTACACACACTTCAGTTTGATTTATGGCTTCAAAAACAATTTCAAGTTCTATTTCCAACTTAGTTTTATAGCTAACATGTTTTTGGAAATTTGTTTTTAGAAACTTTAAGTTTTGGAAAAACCGATTTTTGAGAAAACAAGTTTTTATCAAGAGAAACTTTATCAAAATGTTTTAACTTGTTAGGGTAGTGACATATGGTCATACTCCTATTTTTACAAGGTCCTAAACCCCAAACCACAAGACCAAAACCAAAGTCCCAAGTTCTGGTTTTCTGCAGTTCTGATTTTTCAGAACTGACAGGAGCCGGTCGACCGTCCCGATCGACCGACGTGCACGCTGTGCATGTGTGTACGTCGGCCGACCGCTCGGGTCGACCGGAGCACTTACAGTGCTCTCTGTTTGTTCGGGTCGACCGGGGCGGTCGACCGTGGTCCCCCAACGGTCAAAAATATGACCGTTGGCGGTCGACCGGCCCGGTCGACCGTCAGCTGTCAGAAATTCTGACAGACACCAACAGCTCTATTTTTTCTGACAGATTTTGTTGGGATCTCACCCCAACGAATCTCTCCAGCCTTTTTGCCCTGTTTCTCATCCCCTATATATAGGAGGTCATTTCAACTTGATGGGACAATAATTTTGAGACAAGATTTGACAAGAGATTTTTCATAAGCTTTTCAAGCCTTTCATTTGAGAAAAGTTTTTCAAAGCCAAAATTTCCATACACCCTCTTGAAGCTATACCTCTACTTCACTCTAGATATTTGCACTACACAATCCCAAATTCTACATCTACATATTGGTTATAGGATTGTGCTAAGTGAGCGATTTTCGATCATTTTCTTCTTGTGTGAAGTTGTAGAGGCATCGGCCTCAAGGCGAGCTAGTGTGCTCCGGGTGGTGTTGCGGCATCACAAGAGATAGGACAAGTGTGTCCTTGTATTGGCGATCCGGTGGGATCAACAATAGTGGAAATCCTTCAAGTGTGAAGGCGGGGACGTAGAGCGTGGCTCGAACCTCGGAAACATATACTTGTGTTTGCGTTTGCTCGAATTTTCTCTAAACTCAACTCCTTTATTTCTTGCACTACTTATTGTGTTTATTGCTAGTCTTTTAATTTGAGCAATTTGTTAGTAGAATTTTTAATTCCGCATTATTGCCACATTTCATATAGCCATCACCTATTCACCCCCCCCCCTCTAGGTGATTTCAACTGGATCTATATCTTTGCTTCAAATATGTTGATCTGCAAATTTGAAGGCTTTTGGATGGGATTTTGGGATGAAATAGAGTTAGAAAAGATTATTAGATGTGATGGAGGGTTAGGGAATTGATTTGGGATTCTTTTGTAGAAGAAATATGATAAAATAACATCAAAGCAATCTATTTGAGTAGAGAATTTTCTACATCAATTTGATTAGTTTTCTCTAATTTTTGAAAAGAGAATAATGTAAGCCTCAAATTTCTCCCCTATGTTTCGTGTCACACCCTCAGTAACCAGACTGGGTCATTTTCTTAAAACTTTTGCCATAAGGTTTAGTGTTTCTTATAGTCCACTACATTGAGATATAACCACAATAGTTAAGGAACAATCAAGAGTTTTTCGAAGTGATCACAAGTTCTTTGATCTTAATACAAGCTTTTCCTATGTATGTATGCAGTGGGTAATTTTCTAAGGCATTAATTCACGCACCAAATTTGTGAAGATAAGAAAAGCAAATCACAAAAACACCGACGCAAACACAGAGAATTATGTGAAAACCTAAATGAAAGAAAACCACAGAGAGAAATTCTACTATAATAATGGCGATTACAATGGTGTTCTCAGGTCTGTTAGGATTTCTAGGTCAATTGATCCTCCCTTTTCACGTTGGAAGGGATTTACTATTTATATAGGTAGTGTTTATTGGATAAGGCTACAGAGTTCAACTCAGTTTGAACACTTAATCGCTTCTCAGGGGCGATTTAGAACTAAACATCAAGGTTTGAATTGGATAAGTGAGAGTTCATTTCTATCTGGTTCTCTGCATCCAGTTGTTGATACGGTTGACCTGTTTCAGAGCTGTAACTGTCGAATTCAAGTAGGAATTTGATTATAGATAGTGATACATGTAACAGATTTCATCTCTTTCCTCTAACTACCTGAACTGCACGGAGTTGAATCGAATGGGGACTCCCGGTCGGAAGTCCTAGAAGTGACCACGTGTCGCGCATCTGCTTGGTGCTGGATGGACACGTGGCGTAATCTCAAGGTCGAAAACTGGCCACTACAGATGCCTCCTCTGTTTCCTTCTCTTTAGAGAACATCGAAAACTCTCCCTAGGGGGCTATAGGTTCCCGGAGGCTCTGATAAAGAGGGGGAGCAGATAGAGAAGGGAACTTTGTACCTGGACTCGGGCCAATTTGTTGTCGCTTCAATTTTTGTCTTGTAGTGGAGTGTGTGGCTCTACAGCTGGCAGAGCCTTAAATATGTGTCCCATCTACTGCAGCGTCCATCAAGTTACCGTCACTTTTGTGGGACGCAGCGCTCAAGGTAGGTACTTCATATCTTACATATCTGAAGCGATAGTTTTAATCTGTTCATTGTAACACGTGTAGGGCCCTGGTCGAGCGACTGTTCATTTCCCTAGGGTTTATGAAGGCAATGCTCTGAGGTCTTGGGAATTTTCCCCAAATCTCTGCATCTTCTTTCTTGCCTTCTTCTGATCCTTCACAGATCTCAGCCATTTTCCTCATTTCTGTCGCGATGAAGGGAGAGAAATCCAGTACGATCAGCGGTGCAAGGAAAGGGCGGGCCGCAGCGAAGGGAGAAGGGAAAGAGAGCTTCCCATCGTACCAGGATCGGGATGGACTTCAATCCAAAAACCTCCAAGCTTCGTAATCAAGAGGAGGTGGATAAACATCTGGCAAGCTATGACTTTCACTTGAACCCGGGGGAAAATCCAAGGTTTGCCCTAATGGTGTTGACGTCTCTTTGGTTCCGCCTAATAAAGATGGTGTATATATGCATCCCCAGGTTCTGGCACTAGGATTAAGACTATCAATGACAAGATTTGTCCGCAGCGTTCTGATTTTTACAGGGTCGCCCCCTCTCAGTTGTCAGTGGTGGCCTGGCGTACAATTCTAGGGTTTGAGGCCCTATGTGCTTTGTACGTTCTCGAGACATGTCAGCGTGAGGTCTTCAGCACCGCGTACTCGCTAAGGAGGACCACTCAAGGCGCTCGCTACTTTGTCCCCCAGAGCATGATTGAAAATATTATTGTCAACATGATCGACAACGGCAATGGTCTGTGGGATATCGTGGTCTGGATGACTGGTCCGTGGGAAGCCGAATCGAAAAATGAGCGTGGAGCCATCCTAGTTGTTTGGAACTAGGACCCCGGCACTCGCAGAGGGATCTTGCCCACTGGTGATATCGAGGTGAAGTTGAGAAAGTTGACGGCCATCAACTATAACAGTCGTAACCGAAGTTGACTACTGGAGCCGAACAGACATCTAGAGCCCCAGTCATCCCGAGGGTGCCTACTTCGATAAGAAGCAGCCTACTCCTGAGCCCGAGGAGCCAACTCGGGAGGAAAGCCACCCTGCCTCCGAGCTGGGGAGCCTGCTAGGGAGGTGAGCCAACCAGCTGTCAATCTTGGGAAGCCGAGGAAGGACGGTTCCCACCAAGAAGGGGACTCTCGCTCTCTTCACGTCTTCCGCGCCCTGGGGTAAATTCTTGATTTTTTTATTTTCTTTTTGGGGAACTGTTTCTCGACGCTTGTCTCTCTTGCAGAAAAAGTGTCGACTTCAGTTCGTTGAGTCTGATGATGAGGAGATGACGAATTTGCTCAAAGCCACGACCCTCCACCCACAGCTGCGGAGCAGTCCTCGGTGGCCGAGGAAGCTCAGGCTGAGTCCTATCGTGTGGAAAGTGCTCGGGGGCTTCGCCTATCATCAAGGCTACTGAAGAGGTTGCGAACGCGCCCCTGGAGATGCCGATGGGGCCTTCTACTACTGAGTTGCTCCCTGAGGATGGAATTCAGGCAACGGCACCCCTTACCCTGGATAATGCTGAGCTTGAGTTCCCGCACGGGCTTGCTAGGGCGGACGTCACTGAGCATATCCTCAGGCTGCAGATGGTGCGAGGATCGAAGATAGTGTTGGCTCCTCAGGGCCTGCGGCACAGTCCCCAGTGTTGCCTTCGAGACGGACTGTTGCAAATACTGAATTAGAATTGTTTCTTCAGAGACGTTGAGGTGGCCCTCGAGTATGGTAACTTCCTCGGGGGGCTTGAAGAACTCAAGGCCCTGCCTTTGAAGGAGTGGAGGCGGCATCTAAATAATGAGGTTTTCAATGTAAGCAATGCGACGACTTTGTCTGGAGGTATTTGTTTGCATGTCTAACTTTGGCTTCCATTTCAGAATGTCATGCTCATCTCGAGGTTGTTGGATGACCATCGGAATGCCTTGAGGGCCAGGGAGAGCGAGTTTGTTGATTTGCACTGGGGGATGGAGGAGCTCAGTGCTGCAAGAAAGGCAGCGACTGAGGAGAATAATCAGCTCAAAGTAGATTTGGGCCATGAAATGGTGGCTCGCTCGAGTCGAGAGGAGCGGGTGCAGCTTAGGGGGGAGCTAGAGAAGGGCTCTAAGATCCTGAAGAGGAACTCCGAGCTGCAACAAAAAGAGTTTGCGTTGCTGGTGGCTCGTAAGGGCTTGAGGAGATGCGTCTGTGTGCCGAGGGGGCAAAAGCTACCCTGAGCTCGGAGCGGGAAGCCTTCGAGGACGCGAAGGAGTGCCTTAAAGATCATTTGAGTCGAGCGATAGCCCAAGGTGAGCCGGAAGCGCGTGAACAAGAGGTGACGACTCATTGTCAACGAGCGTCGAAGGTTTTCAAGTTCAAGAAATATAAAGAGGAATACGAAGACGAAAAACGAGGTGCGCACCCGAAATACCCACTTGAAATTAGAGCCTTCCTCAGGAGTCGAGGCCAGAATCCTCCTGAGAGCAGTGTTAACCCTGCTACAGTGGAGGACCCCTCTGAACGCTCCGTCCAGCGATGCAGCGCCCTTAGCAACGAGCTCTCCGCCAACTGCTCCCACTACTGGGCATGCGGCTCTGGCTGCCCCCGAGAAAGCTGCACTACCAGCTTTTGCTTCTAAGCCATCTCACAAAGACAAAGTGAGTGTTTAAGGGTTTGCCTTGTCAATTTATCTTGTGCCATTTGTAAAGATCAAATGTAATCGTTTTTGAATGGAATAATTGAATCTTCAGCTTTCACTCCTTTTAAATGTCTTGTTTCCATTGTGTTTCAAGACCGTTGTGGATGCCGGCCTAGCGGACCCTTTTTGCCTGGCTTCTGACTTTGGGGTTCACGATCAGAGGGGAGCACTTCGAGGCAGCGGATGTCCCTTGCCCACATAGGCTTTGATGGGCTGGCTGCTCTTCCAGGGTGGAGCTGCCCGAGGAGGCCGGAGATTCTGTCCCCATGGGAGAGATGAAGAGGTGAAAATAGATCTGGATGATGTGCCTGAATCGTTGCTACTTCTTGAATGCATAGTGGAAGGTCGTCGCGGGTGCGTTCCATGGGATTCCTGGACTTTCTTTCCATGTAGAGCTCGCGTTGCTCGATCTCCTTACCACCATTGTTTTAAATATCGGCCGATATACCGGTATATCGGCCGAGATATCGGTATTTTATACAAAACGATACGATAAGTGTAAAAATTTATCGGATATCGTTTTGAACCGATATTGGCCGATATATCGCCACGTGGCCGATATATCGGCCGATATCCGAGATGAAATATCCGAAATATCGACCCTTATAGTTACTTATTTGGATAATAATTATTATTTTTTACTTGAGAGATTGTTTTATTTTATTCTATGTTCATTATGGTATTTCAATGATGCTTTTATATGATGTTTGGATAATAACTTATTTCTTTTAATAATGTCTTATATGTATTTACTATTGATATATCAACTGGTATTTAGTACCATATCGCGAGATACCACCTGGTATCCGGTATCCGGTACATAATTTTGCCGACCGGTATATCGCCGATATCCGATATTAAAACACTGCTTACCACTCAGCTGAATCGCGAGCTCCTCCCATAATGTAACGATGGCAGATCTCCAAAAAAGGATAGAAGGAGTGCTTCTGAAAGAGGGCGAGCTGCTCGAGGCGAGTGCTAAGTTAAGGGAGGAGAAGTTAGACCTTGAACAGAGGCTCCTGAGCCGGCCTGAAGAGTTGCAGAAGGCATGGGAAGTGTATGATCTTCAGAAGAAGGTTGTTGTAGTCCAGTCGAAGGTCTCTTCTCTTCGGGAGCAGATCGATAAGGATCTTGTGGAGAAGCTGGCGCTCAAGCACGAAGTCCATTTGCTAAAAAATAAATTGAAAAATCGGGATAAAAATGTGGAGTTGAGAGCTGAAGGTTCTTGTCAGTCAGATTATTATGACGAGCTTTGGAAAACTCATGAGGCGCTGCTTAAAGAGACTGACGATGCATTCTTGAATCATATAACTTAGCCCGAGCAATCGAGTGGAGGGCTCCACTGGAAGGCATGGGAGTGTGAACCGCGATCTCGAGGGGCCTGGCTTCGGACCCAGGGGCTTGGGTAACCAGTCGGGAAACCGTTCTCGTTCAGACCAGGAGCTTTGGTGGCAGGCGCGGGGGCCCCGTCGCTGGTCCAAAGACTGAAGCGGTGGTGTAGCACCCCGTACCCGGGATACGTACCCAGATACGAGTCCCAAAATTTTTTCGACCAAATTGCTCAATTTTCTTCCTGTATGTGTTTTTGAGTTGTTATTACTTATATTTTTGAGTATCGGATCTGGATTCTCAGACCGAGAGTAAGCCCTGACACGGACCGGGAACCCGATACCAGCCAGTAGCCCGATTTGACTTTCTAGTAGTCCGATTTGACTGATTTCAGTTTCAGAGACTGTTTTCTAATATTTTAGATTTTTCATGATTTTCTGAAATTTTCTGAAATTTTCTGAAATTCTCCAAAACCGGTGTCGGTCGGCATCGCTGACTGATTCCCGGATTTTTAGTTTTCAAATGAGTTTGAATTTTTAGAAACGGCTTTCACAGTACTTCTTAGAATTTCATTTTCTATCTAAATACATTTTTTGAGATTTTTCTAAATTTGTCAAAATTTGACCGATTCTGGTGTCGGCCGGTATCGCCGGAAGATTTCAGGATTTTTAATTTGAAAAGTACATCGAATTTCTCAAATCCGATTTCACCGTGTATCTTAGAATAATATTTGCTATTTTTGAGAATTTTTCGGTACGTTCTGAAACAGTCAAATTTTCACCTTATTTAAATAATAATATTTTTACCGGCGATTTCTTTTCTGGCTTTTCCCTCCTCTACTCTCCTACTTTATGCTACCAAGAATTATAACAAATAAAATAGGTAATAATAAAAAATTTTAAAACATTTTATTTCATTTTTCCTTATTTTTTCAATTTTCTTTCTTTTCTTTCTTTCTCTTTTCTTTCACCTTGATATTCCCCCCTTAATCAACGGCTTAATCCTCGCTAGCCGTCGCTGCCGCCCGACAGCCATGGGCTGCGCAGCCCTATCACCCATCCCCTAAACTATCAAATCTTCCTCCCTCATCACCTATTAAACCACCAACATCACCATTCATTTCCAAAGAATCAAAATCCAAAAGAAAACCAAGCTTCATCTCCTTCACCTTCAACCCACTCACGCACCCACTTACCACCGCCGCCTCCACCTTCACCACCGCCACCACCGGCCGTCCCTAGGCCGGCCATCCCCTCCCCACACCTCCTCTCCACTTCTCCACTTCCATCAACCACAAAAACTCCACCACCACCTCCAATTTCAACCAAACCCATCTCACCTTCACTTTCATCTTCTCCAAAATTCAACATCATCACCACCAAATTCCCTACTCCAATCAACCCAACACCACCTCCTCCTCCTAACCCCCAACACCACCAATCACCCACCACCACCACCACCACAACCACCATCACCACCTCCACCAAACAACAACAACAACAACAACAAAACTACCCACCTTCTCCCCCCAAGCCGCGCGCGCGCCCTCCTTCCCGGCGCCGCCGCCGCCGCCAGGCCGGCCGGCCACCGCCGGTGGCCGACCACCCCACTCCCTCCTTCTCCTTCCTTCTTTCTTCTTTTCTTTCTTTATTTCCTTCATTCAAACTTCAATCATTCCCTAAATAAACACAAATTTCCCTCATTCCAAAAATACCCCTCCCCTCATTCCTTTATTACTTCCCTCTTATTTACAACTCTACCCCCCCTTCCATTTTAATTTCTATTTTCCTTTTAAAAACACCATATTTTCTCTCTTTTTCTCTCTCTTCTTCTTCCTACAACTTTCTCTCTCCTCTCTCCCCTCTCTTTCCCTCTCAAATATTTATATAAATATTTTAAATTATATATTTTAAAATACAATTACGGGCTACTGGATTCTCGTGCGGGTCGCCGATTTTTCGGACTTTTAACCGGTATTTTGCCCCAGTTTCAGGCGAGTGCTTATCACTAATTTAAAAATAATTACCATTGTATTATAACATGATATTGACATGTGGATATATTAAAATGCCTAATACTTGCTATGGTAATTTTAGTACATAATTGTCATGCTATATTTAATTCCGATAATTGCCATGCTATATTTAATTCCGATAATTGTCATGCTATATTTGATTCTGATAATTGCCATGCTATATTTGACACCGGTATTTGCTATGCTATATTTGACACCGGTATTTACCATGCTATATTTGACACCGATGTTTGCCATGCTACACTTGACCCGTGACGTCTGACACCGACACTTGACATGTTACACTGATATGTTATTCATGACTCCGGCACTTGGTATTTACACCGGCACTCGATATATAGACCCGGTATTTGATATGTCATACTTGACACCTACACCTGACACATGATATATGATATGCTTTCATGTGGTACAAATACCTGGACTTGACATCTTCACTCTTGACCGGACACTACCACCCCTGATACCTGTATTATATGGACATATTCATGACTATTACTTTTACGGGGACTTTGCATGACTATTATATTATTACCAGATATTTGGTACTCCTGAACTCCTGTACTCTTGTATCCTTGAACCCCTGAAACAGGGAGGCTCCTGACATTTCTCCTGATATTATACTCCTGTTGACCCCCGTAATAGGATAACCATGGATATTGTACATTTGTGAATACCCCCGCGAACATTATTATTTTAGACTCTGTTATATTTAAACAACTTACACCGGGATGGGGGAAATTGATGGGTATCGATATACCTTCTGTGTTTATAGTGGCCATACATATGTTGTACAACTTCCTGTAGGATTCGACCTCGAGGCCACCAGGCGTTTCCGAGGGGTGTACTGGCACCCCTACCCCCTTGCCTGCCTGTCCGGGTGTGCTATAATCCCCTAGGTATATCCTGTGGGGAACGGTGACACTCTATTCCTGTTCGGGCGTATACTAAGACCTTCGGGCATATAGTAAGTCCCGGTGCCTAGCGGTACGTTCTGGCTCAGTACCGGATACTCCTGGACCGTTATCCCGGGCATGCACGGGACCCATTCTAAACATGGTTCGTCGTTCCCCATCAATTTCCAATAACCAGCCTCGCTTGATTTGTATGCGGAAGTATATGGCACCGGTCTTATACCGAAACATACAAATTGAACGAGTCTTAATAATAACTTGATAAATGACTTAAGGTTACATGAATTCTGTTACTTGCTATTTATGGTAGTTATTCCATGCTTGCCAATTTGATTACATGACCTGCTACACTTACTTTATCTCATGATTTATTATTTATTGTGATTATTCCATGCTTATTGATCTTGATACATTGTACTTGGCATGATGCACTTACTTTTATTTATACTTGCCACTTGGCTTCTTTATGCACTCGCTGGGTTGCCCATTAACAACCCTGAATTTGTATGTTCAGATTTGACAGGTTGGACCGAGGTAGACCCATCAGCTGAGGATCAGGCCTACTTCGAGGAGCAGGCGGATCAGCCGTAGCTTCGTCCAGTCTTTTCCGCTCGCGAGATTCTCTCTTCCAGCTCGTGAGTTTATCTTTTGTATCTTGTACAGTCTACTTTTGTACTACCTGGTGATGTAATATTTATGTAATATTATGTCACAATTTGTGATAACTAAGTACTTGTACTGTTTTGTATTGGAATGTATAATACCACGTATTTCCGCACTCTGATCCATGTATTGTGATGTATTGATGCTTAGCGTACATACGGGATGGTTCCATCGCCCTGCGTATGTACGTCGCAGTGGCGTCTCCGTACCCGCCGGGATCGGGGCGTCACAGGTTGGTATCAGAGCCTAGGCTTTCACACCTTCAATACAGCCAGTCTGCAAATTAATGTTGTGTTAATTTGCGACTGAGTCACATGAGTCCTTGTTATACATTCCAATTACAAGTACAAAGTTATCTATTCTTTCCTTGAAATCCATCCCTTGATTTCTGAAATCTCATGAAGTTCCTTATTTCATCACCTTTTTCAGTCGGCTCGAATATGGAGAGGCAGGGGACACGGAACGGTCCCGGCACTTCCCGTGAAAGTCCGAACGGGGAGAACGACATGATGAGGATACTCCAGGGGATGATGGATAGCCAGCAGCAGCAGATAGAGCTCCTGCGGCAAGGATTGCTCACTACACCCCGAGAGCAGAGGCCGGGTACTATTTCGGATTTTCAGAGATTGCAGCCAGTAGAATTTTCGGGCACGGAGAAGCCCCTGGATGCAGAGCAATGGTTGATAGACATGACCGATCTTTTGAAGGCAGCCAGAATTCCTGCTGAAAATCAGGTGGAAGTGGCCAAGATCCAGCTGAAAGATGTGGCGAGGACTTGGTGGCTAGCCGAGGAGGCGAGGCTGGAGAAGCCTATCTCTTGGGACCAGTTTTCGAAGGGCTTCTATGAGAGGTTTTCCCTGCAACTGCTCGAAAGGAGATGGAGGAGCAGTTTATCAAGCTGCAGCAGTGGAATCGATCTGTGGACGAGTATGCTGCGGAATTTCTGAGACTTAGTCGGTTTGCACCATATATGGTGGCCGACGAGGAGAAGAGAGCTAGCAGATTTCAGCAAGGACTGAGGGTGGATATCCAGATGTTGCTTATATCCCACCAGCTGAAGACATACTCTCATGTTCTTTCTATTGCTCGTGATGTGGAGCAGGGATTGGAGAAGAAGAGGAGAGTTGAGCTGCAGCACAAGCCTATGAAGCGTCAGTTCCCGCAGGTGCACAGGGGGAATCCAGTCATATCCTTTGGTGCCCCAGCAGCCAAGCGGCCATTTCAGCCTTCTTCACAGCAGCTTGTGTGTGGGTACTGCCAGAAACCCGGACACAATCAGCGGAACTACCGTGTGGCCAATGGACTGTGTTTGGCATGCGGATCTGGCAATCACTCGGTGGGAGAGTGTCCATTCAAGAAGACCTGGAATGCAGCTCCAGCACCACTAGCACTTCTAGTACGAGTAGCACCACCAGCTCCTCCAGCTCGAGCAGCTCCCCCAGCACTTTCAGCACCACCGATGAGGAGGAATCCAGGACCAGTAGGCAGAAGAGCTCCACTTCCTCCCCAGCATCGGACTCTGGGTCAGGCTCAGAGGGGACCCAGGACCGGAGTAGGCCGCGGGAGAGGTCAGGCTTACAACTTGACAGCAGAGAAAGCTGAGGCATCTGGAGAAGTAGTGGCAGGTACAATTTTGGTCCACTCAGTTTCAGTCTTCACTCTTTGACTCTGGTGCATCGCATTGCTTCATATCCAGTAGATTTATCGCCTTGCACTCTATACCCCTAGTATGTTTGAGTGACCAATGGGAAATTAGTACGGGGAATGGGGTAGTCACTACTAACAAGATTTGCAAGGCGTGCACTGTGGAGTTATGTGGTAGGAAGTTAGAAGCCGACATGTTCGTACTAGACACTGGAGGGTACGATGTGATCCTAGGTATGACTTGGCTCAGCAAGTATCATGCGGTGATCGACTGTCGGAACAAGAAGGTGATCTTCAGGATTCCACACCAACCGGAGTTTCAGTTCTTTGGAGAACGCAAGTCCCTCCGGAAGGAAGATCAACTGGATTGTGCCACTGCAGAAGATAAGAAGAAGACGGTGTCAGTGTGGAATGAGTTCCTGGATATCTTTGAAGAGATATCAAGACTTCCACTTGACAGAGTTGTGGAGTTCTCTATTGACCTTATTCCAGGAGCGACTCCCATCTCTAAAGCACCGTACCGATGGCACCAACTGAATTGGCTATATTGAAGGAGCAGCTGCTGGAGTATTCGAGCAAGGGTCTGATTAGACCGAGTACTTCACATTGGGGAGCACCAGTGTTGTTGGTAAACAAGAAGGATGGTGGCAAGAGGTTGTGTATTGATTACAGAGAGTTGAACAAAGTCACCATCAAGAACAAGTACCCTTTGCCGAGGATTGATGATCTCTTTGATCAACTTCATGGAGCCCAAGTGTTCTCGAAGTTAGATTTGCAGTCGGGGTACCATCAGTTGAAGGTGAAGAAGGAAGACATCCAGAAGACGGCATTTAGGACTCGTTATGGTCATTATGAGTTCTTAGTTATGCCCTTTGGAGTTACAAATGCCCCAGCAGTCTTCATGGACTTGATGAATAGAATCTTCTCACCCTATCTGGATAAGTTTGTATTAGTGTTCATTGATGATATTTTGGTCTATTCCAAGAATGAAGAGGAGCATGCGGAGCATCTGAGGATTGTGCTACAGACTCTCTGACTGGAGCAGCTTCATGCCAAACTTAGCAAGTGTGAGTTCTGGCTGGAGAGTATAGCCTTCTTGGGCCATATTGTTTCTAAGGAAGGAATCTCGGTGGATCCCAGCAAGATTCAGGCGGTGAAGGACTGGCCGACTCCGAAGTCCGTGACAGAGATCAGGAGCTTCATCGGACTAGCTGGATATTATCGAAGGTTCGTGCAAGACTTCTCGAAGATTGCAGCTCCTTTGACCAAGCTTACCAGGAAGGGAGAGAAGTACATATGGACTGAGGAGTGTGCGTCTACTTTTGAGGAGTTGAAAAACAAGTTGATTTCGGCTCCAATCTTGAAGACACCCTCAGGGACAGGGGGTATGGTTGTGTATTGTGATGCCTCAGGGAAGGGCCTTGGATGCGTATTAATGCAGCATGGACATGTGGTGGCTTATGCATCCAGGCAATTAAAGCCTCATGAGAAGAACTACCCAACGCATGATTTAGAGCTGGCAGCTGTGATCTTTGCGTTGAAGATTTGGAGGCATTACCTGCTTGGTGACCGAGTGTTGATTTACACTGATCACAAGAGCCTGAAGTACATTTTCACTCAGAAGGAGTTGAACATGAGGCAGAGGCGATGGCTTGAGTTGATGGCAGATTATGATATAGATCTGCAGTATCATCCTGGCAAGGTTAATGTTGTACCAGATGCCCTGAGTAGAAGACCTGAAGCCAACATGGTTATGTTGCTCACTCAGCAGGAGGAGTTACTCAAAGAGATGAGGCGGCTAGATTTGATGGTGACTCGGAGGACCAGTGGATCCGTGCAGTTGATGGCATTTCAGATCCAGCCGACACTGATGGAGGAGATTAGAGAAGCTCAGAGAGAAGATCCCAGATTGCTGAAGTTCAGAGAGCAAGTGGAAGCGGGGCTGAGATCAGATGTTTGCATACATCCTGATGGTGCACTCTATTTCAGGGGCAGAATTTGTGTGCCTCAGGGGGAGATTAGACAGAAGATCTTAGCTGAGGCCCACAGCTCAGCTTACTCTATACACCGTGGAGGAACTAAGATGTATCAGGATCTGAAGCAACATTTCTGGTGGAATGCGATGAAGAGGGAGATCGCACAATTTGTGGCGAAGTGTCTAGTGTGTCAGCAAGTGAAGGCTGAACACCAGAGACCAGCTGGATTACTACAGCCTTTGCCAATACCAGAATGGAAGTGGGAGCATGTTACTATGGATTTTGTCACCGCTCTACCCCGCAGTCCAAAGGGAAACAATGCAGTATGGGTAGTTGTTGACCGTCTCACTAAGTCAGCACATTTCATACCCTTCAGAGTGGGGCAATCTACGGAGCTTCTAGCGGACAAGTACATGAGGGAAATTGTTCGACTGCATGGAGTTCCAGTTAGTATCGTGTCGGATAGGGACACGAGGTTCAGATCTCGCTTCTGGGAGAGCCTTCAAGAGAGTCTGGGGACCCGTCTGAAGTTCAGCACATCTTATCATCCAGAGACGGACGGGCAGTCTGAACGGACCATTCAGATCCTAGAAGAAATGTTGAGGGCTTGTATGATAGACTTCAAGGGATCGTGGGAAGACCATCTACATTTGGCAGAGTTTTCCTACAATAATAGCTATCAGGCGAGCATCAAGATGGCTCCATTCGAAGCCCTTTACGGCAGGAGATGCAGATCACCATTGTGTTGGGATGAAGTTGGTGAGAGAAGGCATTTGGGACCGGATGTGATAGTACAGGCAGTGGACAAGATCAGGACCATCCAAGAGCACCTCCGTGCAGCACAGGACAGACAGAAGAGTTGGGCAGATTCCAATAGAAGACCGTTGGAGTTTCAGGCGGGAGAGCATGTGTTTCTGAAGATATCTCCGACCAAGGGAGTGATCAGATTTGGTGCACGTGGGAAGCTGAGTCCGAGGTATATAGGCCCATTTGAGATATTGGAGCGAGTTGAAGAAGTGGCCTACAGATTGGCGCTACCGCCATCATTGGAAGGAGTGCACAATGTGTTCCATGTGTCACAGCTGAGAAGATATATCAGGGATGAGAGCCATGTATTGGATTATTCAGAGTTGGAGTTGCAGCCGGATTTGTCATATACTGAGCAACTAATGGCTATTATGGACAGAAGTGTCAAGACCCTGAAGAACCGGACCATCCCGTTGGTGCTTGTTTCGTGGAACAGGCATAGTCCGGGAGAAGCAACTTGGGAGCGAGAAGACGTCATTCGTGACCGTTACCCGCATCTGTTCGAGCCTTGAGTGGTAATATTCTCTTGTACTCCATCTCTTGTCTTATCGATTATTTATTTCCATGTTCACCTCTTACCTTATAGAAATTTCGAGGACGAAATTTTTGTTAGGTGGGTAGATTGTAGCACCCCGTACCCGGGATACGTACCCAGATACGAGTCCCAAAATTTTTTCGACCATATTGCTCAATTTTCTTTCTGTATGTGTTTTTGAGTTGTTATTACTTATATTTTTGAGTATCGGATCTGGATTCTCAGACCGAGAGTAAGCCCTGACCCGGACCGGGAACCCGATACCAGCCAGTAGCCCGATTTGACTTTCTAGTAGTCCGATTTGACTGATTTCAGTTTCAGAGACTGTTTTCTAATATTTTAGATTTTTCATGATTTTCTGAAATTTTCTGAAATTTTCTGAAATTCTCCAAAACCGGTGTCGGTCGGCATCGCTGACTGATTCCCGGATTTTTAGTTTTCAAATGAGTTTGAATTTTTAGAAACGGCTTTCACAGTACTTCTTAGAATTTCATTTTCTATCTAAATACATTTTTTGAGATTTTTCTAAATTTGTCAAAATTTGACCGATTCTGGTGTCGGCCGGTATCGCCGGATTTCAGAATTTTTAATTTGAAAAGTACATCGAATTTCTCAAATCCGATTTCACCGTGTATCTTAGAATAATATTTGTTATTTTTGAGAATTTTTCGGTACGTTTCTGAAACAGTCAAATTTTCACCTTATTTAAATAATAATATTTTTACCGGCGATTTCTTTTCTGGCTTTCCCCTCCTCTACTCTCCTACTTTATGCTACCAAGAATTATAACAAATAAAATAGGTAATAATAAAAAATTTTAAAACATTTTATTTCATTTTTCCTTATTTTTTCAATTTTCTTTCTTTTCTTTCTCTCTTTTCTTTCACCTTGATATTCCCCCCCTTAATCAACGGCTTAATCCTCGCTAGCCGCCACTGCCGCCCGACAGCCATGGGCTGCGCAGCCCTATCACCCATCCCCTAAACTATCAAATCTTCCTCCCTCATCACCTATTAAACCACCAACATCACCATTCATTTCCAAAGAATCAAAATCCAAAAGAAAACCAAGCTTCATCTCCTTCACCTTCAACCCACTCACGCACCCACTTACCACCGCCGCCTCCACCTTCACCACCGCCACCACCGGCCGTCCCTAGGCCGGCCATCCCCTCCCCCACACCTCCTCTCCACTTCTCCACTTCCATCAACCCCAAAAACTCCACCACCACCTCCAATTTCAACCAAACCCATCTCACCTTCACTTTCATCTTCTCCAAAATTCAACATCATCACCACCAAATTCCCCACTCCAATCAACCCAACACCACCTCCTCCTCCTCCTCTAACCCCCCAACACCACCAATCACCACCACCACCACCATCACCACCTCCACCAAACAACAACAACAACAACAACAAAATTACCCACCTTCTCCCCCCAAGCCGCGCGCGCGCCCTCCTTCCCGGCGCCGCCGCCGCCGCCAGGCCGGCCGGCCACCGCCGGCGGCCGACCACCCCCCTCCCTCCTTCTCCTTCCTTCTTTCTTCTTTTCTTTCTTTATTTCCTTCATTCAAACTTCAATCATTCCCTAAATAAACACAAATTTCCCTCATTCCAAAAATACCCCTCCCCTCATTCCTTTATTACTTCCCTCTTATTTACAACTCTACCCCCCTTCCATTTTAATTTCTATTTTCCTTTTAAAAACACCATATTTTCTCTCTTTTTCTCTCTCTTCTTCTTCTTCCTACAACTTTCTCTCTCCTCTCTCTCCCCTCTCTTTCCCTCTTAAATATTTTAAATTATATTTAAAATATAATTACGGGCTAGTGGATTCTCGTGCGGGTCGCCGATTTTTCGGACTTTTAACCGGTATTTTGCCCCGGTTTCAGGCGAGTGCTTATCACTAATTTAAAAATAATTATCATTGTATTATAACATGATATTGACATGTGGATATATTAAAATGCCTAATACTTGCTATGGTAATTTTAGTACATAATTGTCATGCTATATTTAATTCCGATAATTGCCATGCTATATTTAATTCCGATAATTGTCATGCTATATTTGATTCTGATAATTGTCATGCTATATTTGACACCGGTATTTGCTATGCTATATTTGACACCGGTATTTACCATGCTATATTTGACACCGATGTTTGCCATGCTACACTTGACCCGTGACGTCTGACACCGACACTTGACATGTTACACTGATATGTTATTCATGACTCCGGCACTTGGTATTTACACCGGCACTCGATATATAGACCCGGTACTTGATATGTCATACTTGACACCTACACCTGACACATGGTATATGATATGCTTTCATGTGGTACAAATACCTGGACTTGACATCTTGACTCTTGACCGGACACTACCACCCTTGATACCTGTATTATATGACATATTCATGACTATCACTTTTACGGGGACTTGGCATGACTATTATATTATTACCAGATATTTGGTACTCCTGTACTCATGTATCCTTGAACCCCTGAAACAGGGAGGCTCCTGACATTTCTCCTGATATTATACTCCTGTTGACCCCCGTAATAGGATAACCATGGATATTGTACATTTGTGAATACCCCCGCGAACATTATTATTTTAGACTCTGTTATATTTAAACAACTTACACCGGGATGGGGGAAATTGATGGGTATCGATATACCTTCTGTGTTTATAGTGGCCATACATATGTTGTACAACTTCCTGTAAGATTCGACCTGGAGGCCACCAGGCGTTTCCGAGGGGTGTACTGGCACCCCTACCCCCTTGCCTGCCTGTCCGGGTGTGCTATAATCCCCTAGGTATATCCTGTGGGGAACGGTGACACTCTATTCCTGTTCGGGCGTATACTAAGACCTTCGGGCATATAGTAAGTCCCGGTGCCTAGCAGTACGTTCCGGCTCAGTACCGGATACTCTTGGACCGTTGTCCCGGGCATGCACGGGACCCATTCTAAACATGGTTCGTCGTTCCCCATCAATTTCCAATAACCAGCCTCGCTTGATTTGTATGCGGAAGTATATGGCACCGGTCTTATACCGAAACATACAAATTGAACGAGTCTTAATAATAACTTGATAAATGACTTAAGGTTACATGAATTTTGTTACTTGCTATTTATGGTAGTTATTCCATGCTTGCCAATTTGATTACATGACCTGCTACACTTACTTTATCTCATGATTTATTATTTATTGTGATTATTCCATGCTTATTGATCTTGGTACATTATACTTGGCATGATGCACTTACTTTTATTTATACTTGCCACTTGGCTTCTTTATGCACTCGCTGGGTTGCCCATTAACAACCCTGAATTTGTATGTTCAGATTTGACAGGTTGGACCGAGGTAGACCCATCAGCTGAGGATCAGGCCTACTTCGAGGAGCAGGCGGATCAGCCGTAGCTTCGTCCAGTCTTTTCCGCTCGCGAGATTCTCTCTCTTCCAGCTCGTGAGTTTATCTTTTGTATCTTGTACAGTCTACTTTTGTACTACCTGGTGATGTAATATTTATGTAATATTATGTCAATTTGTGATAACTAAGTACTTGTACTGTTTTGTATTGGAATGTATAATACCACGTATTTTCGCACTCTGATCCATGTATTGTGATGTATTGATGCTTAGCGTACATACGGGATGGTTCCATCGCCCTGCGTATGTACGTCGCAGTGGCGTCTCCGTACCCGCCGGGATCGGGGCGTCACAGGTGGCTGCAGGCAGAGCTAAATAACCTGCCCCCTTTTTGTAAGAGCTGATGTAATTGGGAGATGTCCTACATTTTCTTTGCGTATTTGAATCACTACTCTTGGTGCTCTTGTGTGGTGCATTTGATCCTTTGTTTGCTTTGCTGCTATGTTTGCTCAGGATGCTGAAGCTGATCTGATTCTAAAATGCTTGAGTGGTTTGGTATGCAGCTCCCGAGTGAGGTTCGTTCCCCATAGTAATGATTGCAAATTTTTCCTGAACAGGGGTGGCTTCAAGTTGGAGATTGTGTTGTAACGTCCATCTCGTAAGAGATCATTAGAAGAATCGTTGTCAGAGTGAAAACCCGTATAGGCTGTGGACTCACTCGAGTGGCCATTAAGGTGAAAACCTGTCTAGGCTGACTCCAAACAGTCATAGTGGGTGAGTCCGTCTTTCAGGAGGCTCCCCGAAACAGTTGTTTCCCTTGTCGCCGTCAGGGTAAGACGCATATAGGCTGTTAAGTATGCTTGTCGTACCTAAAGAAATTATCGAACATCAGAATAAAAGAGTTTGCATAAATTTTTATTGGGTATTACATGGTTTGACATGCAGTGTCATTTAGGGTGAGAAGAGCTTCGTTGCCAGTCAGGGGTCTTCCTGTCCCGAATGGTGCCGATGGGCGAACGCATAGTCGACGGTCTCGGCTGGGGACTCTAAGTCGAGGATGAACTAGTCCAGATATCCACGTTGAACTGGGTCGAGGTGTCTTTTGAGGGCCAACAATGCAAAGTAATGTGTCCCTGACTACCGTGAAAGGAACAGTTCCCTGCTTCCAGAGGATCTGTGTCATGCTTGGCTACCTTGGGGAGTTTCACCCATGACTGATGCTTGATAATGTGAAGAAATTGGTCAATAGGCAGCTTCAGGGGGTAAAGACTGAGGCGTCCTCGGTCTTTGCCTGTTGTCGGGGAAGCGGTCTTGTGAGTCGAGGCGTGCTATCCCCTTGCACGCTTCTGTGAGCTATCAGCTTGAAAGCTCTCGGGGTCGCCATGCGGAGAGATTACTTTAGAGCGCATTTTGTTTAGCTTGAAACGTAAATCGGTCGGAGCCGCTGGAGGTTGGTTGACCTCGGGTGAGGTGTCCACTAGTCTCCCGGAACCCACTCGATGACTCACTGCTGCGCCTCTCGAAAAACATTTATCTGCGTGAGCAACTGATGGTTGACCTGCGTAACCGCCTCTCGCTCGCGTTCTGCGGTATCACCATAGATGGAGACTACTTCTCGCTAGCGGTCAGCGTTTGCCCGGTGTTCGCCTAACCGTCTCGCAGGTCGATCACCATCTAGACAAGTTGGCCACGTGATCAGAAGCATTGATTTCATGACAGGTGGCGTTCTTATGCGCCATGATCGTTGGGCGAGGCTATTTATAGGAAGGGTTAAGGTATTGGATGGCGAGAGATCCTGAGTAAGAATTCAAAAGATCTCAATAAAAGCACCAAACGCAATGGGTAATTTCCTAAAGAATTAATCCACGCACCAAATTTGTAAGATAGGAAAAGCAAATCATAGAAACTCAGCGCAAACACAGAGAATTACGTGGAATCCAAATGAGAGAGCCACAACAATGGTGTTCTCTGGTCTGGTAGGGTTCTAGGTTCAATTGATTCTCCCTTTCCATGTTGGAAGGGATACTATTTATATGGGTAGTGTTTGTTGGACAAGGCTGCAGAGTTCAACTCTGTTTGAATACTTAATCGCTTATCTCGGAGGCGGTTTAGAGCTAAACATCCAGGTTCGAAGTGAGTCCATCTCTATATGGTTCTCTGCGTCCAGCTATTGATACGGTTGACCTGTTTCCAAGCAGTAACTGTCGAATTCAAGTAGGGATTTGACTTATACATAATGATACATGTAACTGATTTCATCTCTTTTCTTTAAACACCAGAACTGAACGGAGTTGAATCAAATGGGGACTCCCAGTCAGAGGTCCTCAAAGTGACCACGTGTCAGGAATCTGCTTGGTGCTGGATGGACACGTGGCGTAATCTCAAAGTCATCGGAGACTGACCACTACAATGTACATAAGTTTCACCCTGATCTTCCATTGAAACTACTCTGATCATACCCATTTGCATCAATTTCATAATGCTTGAGCCATGGTCTGACCCGCTGCTGGTATGCTAGTTTACTTCAGGAGCTTATAGTTCAGTCTACTGTTTTTCTTCACTTTAATTTGGTTTCCAATCACCTAAGTTTTGATAATAGAAGAGTTTATAAAGATAATCTCCAGTGGTTGTCTGTTTTTTTAAATTTTTATATTTAACTGTAGTTGTTTAGAATGTTGAGAGACCTATATAGTGACGGCCAATGACCTGGGAGCCTAAATTATTTTCATTTGGAGGTTATCAAATTAATTAAGCTCTGGGACATTAATTAATTGAGAATCTCTTATCTTAATAACTAAGTCTTCGATGTATGCATTATGCAACATCTGGCCCATGCAAATGTCCCACTTAGTAGTTCACACGCTGCCCCAGTCATAAGTGGCTTTCAGACGAGTCCTTTTAATGTCTCTCAACCTCCCCCTGCTCTTCATTTTCTCCAAACAAACATGGATTAACTTGTGAGGGGAAACCATGAGTTTAGGCACAGAGATGCATGATCATGCATCAAATAGAAATACACAGCTCGGAACATTTAAATACGTAAATCTAGGAGAAAAAATAGTTCAACTCCAACAAAAGCTGCAATGCCAAAAATATATTTAAATAAATAAAAATAAATAAATATGTGGGAGACACTTTATAAGGTTTCTGTCTCAATCCCAACAAACTCTCCAAAACTTTCCATATAACAGGAAACAAGGAGATACAGTCCGGTTCAAAATTCCGAACTCATGCAAAAAACACAAATACAATGCAGAACAAATCAAGTGATACTGAATCCAGAAAGATGCCTTTAATAAGATTTTACTGTTCATTACATTAATTTTCAGCTTCTCTTGATATATAATGACACAATGTGTGTCTCTCTCTCAAAACTCTCCACATGCCTTTTGAGTGTTAGGCTTTTAGCTTGTTTTCAAGAGGATGTGATGATCCAAGAAGATCCAATCCGATTGGAGAAGACAATGGCTTGAAGTAGAAGCAGCAAACCAAGGTGAAGAAGATTAGTCAACTGTATAGTCGACTAATGCTCAGACTAGTCGACTAGATAGGATACAGAAAAGAAGTTTTATACAGGGTCGACTTATAGACTTTATAAGTGGACTAATGGAAGGAATTAGTCGACTAGTCTGTATGATAAATCGACTAATCAAGTCATTTCCTATGTAGCACGGATACTTCTATCATGGAGTCGTGTCGTGTCTGAAATATGTCAGACACGCGTGTCAGACACACATGTGTATACTTTTAAGAATTTGTCATGTGTCCACATGTCATGTCCATTTCAATGTTGTCATATTCGTGCAACATAAGTCATTTTTGAAGCGTGAACAGTTTCTTTTTCAGACGCGTGCGAGTTTTCTTCTCTGGTGGAGTTCGAATAGGATACAGATTCTATTCAATGAAGATTTGTTTCTAAAGTTTAAAAGATCAAAAATTCTTCTAGATCAAGGAGATCAACTCCTAATAGGATTGATCAAGATTCTTCAAACATTCAACGACCCATCTCTTAGTTTGACTAGGGTTTGTTGTAAACTCTATAAATAAAGGTTGTAACCTAAGATTTAGATGGAGGAGAAGAAAAGAGATTAAAGTTGTGATAAACAACAAGGTACGGCCATAAAAGGCCAAGTTAAAGAGAGAAGAAGGTGACGGTGCAAAGAGAGATTGTATACTCCTGTAATCTAAATGTAAGTTCAAGGGGAAGATGAATACTCTTGTAGGAAACAAGCGAAAGGTTAGATCTCTCGTACTAAGTTTATTAATAACCCTCTCGAGTTCTCTCCCCGTGGACGTAGGCTAAGTTTGGGCAGAACCACGTTAAATTGTGTTCTTGTATCTTTTAATATTGATCTTGTGTGTTCGAGGCAATCGATCTCATTGCGTGCCTGAGATCGTCAGTGGGATCTTCGTATCTCCCAACAATTGGTATCATAACAAATATGGTATCCCAGGTTATGCACGTAACATTGAGGTTGTTAAGATTAGTTAATAGTATTGGGTTATTAGGTTGTTACCCATATACCCACCTTCTCTTCTATATCTATACCTTGTACCCATACACCCACCTTCTCTTCTATATCTATACCTTGTACCTTCTCTTATGTTAATAAAATCAATTCCTTTTTAGGGTTTCTATTCTTAACATGGTATCAGAGCCATCCTTCTTCCATCATCACCTTAAAGAATCCTAACCGCCACCACCAAAACCCTAGCCGCCACAAAAAACCCTAACCCCAGCCACCAACTATCTAGTCCAGCTCTTCTTCTTATCTTCTTTTCTTTTCTTTTAGATCTAATGTGATTTTGAATCTAGATCTAAAAAAAAATTTAATATTCACATGAACAGTACGGCGGCGGTATTGTTCATCGTGAACAATACCGTTGGTACTGTTCAACCCAAAAAAAGTCTCTTTCAAGTTTCAAAACCCTAGCCGTCATTAAATGTCACCTCATCTATTGTCTTTCGTCATTAATTTCTTGTTGAATTATTAGATAGTGTTGTTGGCTATTTTTTGTTACTCTTGGCGATCTCTATTGCTACCAATCGATTCTACATCTACCACGGGTATATATTACTACTGAGTTTGAGGATCTCTCAAAACCTCTCCTACTGAGTTTAGAAAACTCTAAAATCCTATTTGTATTCAAGACTGTGATGAATATTAACTTTTTGCATGGAGGTTTGGTTTAATTGGCAATTTCAGCGTCAACATCGAAAATTCAGCAGTGTGGCATAAGATTATCAATTTTCATATTTGTTTCTTAATTTTTTTTGTTTAGGAAAACTTTGTTTAGAAGATGTTTTCTAATTTATTTCAATAAGCTGGGTATGTTAGATCTCTATGCTCCAGTTTGAGGGGGAGTGTTAAGATTAGTTATTAGTATTGGGTTATTGAGTTGTTACCCATACACCCACCTTGTCTTCTATATATATATATATATATATATATATATATATATATATATATATATATATATATATATATATATATGCACCTTAAACCTTCTCTTATGTTAATAAAATCAATTCCTTTCTAGGGTTTTCTATTTCTTAACAAAGGTCTATACAAAACATGCATTATTAAAAGAGAGAACATATAATGAACCTAAACAATGAGCCTGCTCTATTCTACTAACCTTCGAAAGAAAAATAAAATCTAATCAATAAAAATCAGTCCTCATGATGTGTGCACAAAATAATGTAAAGGCTACCAAAAATACTTGAGCCAAAATAATGTAAAGGCCACGAAAAACAAATTTGTCAGATGACACAATAAGTACTTTTTACTCCCACCTAAAGGACCAGGGAGAATAATGCATACCCGTTTATCCACTAGAAGAGTTCCTTTGACAGCATAACCATTGTAGAACAAGCGCATTTGTATAAGCAGAGGCTACCAAACAAGAAAGAGCAAAGTTCTAGGTTTAAATGATCATGCACAGAATTATAGAAGAAAGGAACAAAAAGGCCAAAGCTGCTAAGGTAAAGGCATACCGGTTCATCAGTGACAGATAAGATTTTCTTTACGCTTGAATCCCTCCCTACAACTTCAAGACCATCTAAAAATTTCTGACGATAAAAGGTTAAAGAATAAGGTATTGTTAGCCACTGGCAACCAAATAGTAAATACTAAATGGTAAATGAAGATACACTTCTTATAGCACAAAGTAGCGAGAAAATCAGATGCTTAAATAAGTATCCACAGATAATGAAGACCTGAAACATTGATAGAAATTGGTTTCAATATTAAAGTTAAATTTTGCTATCAGAATTCAAAATAAAGATTTTCTGTCAAAAATTACTCAGAAATCAGACGGTCCCACTGGGTTCATCGGAAGCCTTAATTGATGAATAATTTTTAATGACATCAATCCAGTGAATTTAGAAGAAAAGTCATGAATGCTTTGAATGAGTTTATGTTTTGCATGGACCAACTTGTGTGATCACTAACATAACTAATTAAAGCTTTATCAGTGTACTAGAAAATTTTCTAACAAAGGAAAATGAAAAAGATACAAGTATATGAAGAAAAAGTACAAGAAGCTCAAGAGAAAGAATGAAGCAGAACATAAATCTGTGATGAAGGGAAAGTACAATAAGCTTAAAAGGAAGAATGAAGCCAAACATGAATCTGTAATGCAGTAGTTGGAGGACAAAAGAAGAACACAATCTTCATGGTCATTATGCTAAAATATGCTTCAAGGGGGAACCCAAGAAAGTTTTTCGTTATAAAAGATGTTATATTAAAAGGAAGCTCAAACCAAATTTGTTGAATCTTTGCTTTAGATATAAGGGAAGTAATAGATAATTAGTAGAGTTCTTCAGGTATACAGTCCTAAGAATATTAGGAGTCTTATACAGTCCTAGTAATATTATGAGTCATAGTTTGAGTAGAAAGACTGTATATAGTATTATGTAATTAACTTTTGTAATTTTATAATCAATACAGATGTGGTCGTCATGTTTATCATAGTATCAGACCCTAGGGTTTTGATCCAAATCACCACAAATATTGTCGGCTTCAACCACAATCACTATCATCCTTTATTTCTTCTCCCTCAACTACCAGTGCCACCATCTTCTTCAACTTCTCCCATTCCTGCTGTAGTAACCATGACTAACCGATCACTACACTACCGTCATTGTAGTACCACTACACTGCTGCAAGCCCACTGCCATCATCTTTTCCTCGTCCTCTTCTAAAATCTCACTCTCTCCAACCCATAACCCTAGTCCTTTTTTCATAGTTAAAAATAAACTTGTTGGTTGTTCGTATTCATTTATTTTGGTTAATCACGACTTTTGTTCGCCACTGTCCAACAACCCTAATCCTCATATTTTCAAGAAGTTGCAATCCTCACCAAGTTTCCATCGCCAACAAGAGTTGATTTTAGTGATGTTATCGACGTTATTGAAGTCTGGTTCAAGCAATGAATCAGCGACAACTTGAATTGTTTAGCATCTTCATTCTTGTGTTTGCTTATGACTTTTATATGTTCCTAGAGGATCTCAAGTTTCTTGTGATTGGATACCACAGTATTACAACTATTTGGATTCTATATTTGTAATTCTGAGGAGAATTCAGTTTATGATATATTTATGTTTGTCAAATCCAAAAGAAGGATCGCTATCTACTAGAGTTTAAGATCCCAAGCGAAATTCAGTAGTTTGAGATCCCAAGGGAAAATAAAGGAATTGCTGAGCTCAAGATCCCAAGAAAGGGCTAAAGGGATTGTTATTTTAGTTTGAGATACAAAGGAAAGGATATGGATTGTTGTTTGAGTTAATTTACGATCCCAAGGGAGGATCAAATGAATTGTTGTTTGAGTTTTGTTTAGTATTTTTTATTTATTTTCTCGTTCAACTCCACTTAGATTTTCTTTTGTTCTGCTCAACTTTTGGTTCAATTCAAATTTGGCTTTGTATGGTCTGCAACTTCTACTTGGTTTGATGCGGTTTGCATTTTAACTCCTCGACATCGGCATCAACAATTCAACATCTAGATCAAAAATTAGTTGTGTGAAATGAGCAAAATTCAGTAGTTTTGCATCAACATGAGGCATGAGCAATTCAATATTGGTTTTGAGTGATTTAGGTCCAACATTCGTTTTTCAGTTTTTTGCTAGAAAAACTATCAAGGTCATAACGTTGTTTGATATTTTTGTTAGAAAAACTATCAATGACATAACGTTGCTTGATTAGGATACGCTCCATTGCTCTTATGATTATATCAATTTCAAGTTACCTCTTTTTCTTGTTTATTTCTAGCTTTTACGATCCATGTCATTTTACGTGATCTAATGTGCTTGCTTGTTCTAATTCTTCATCATAGGAAAGGGGGAATTGCCAGCCCCAAGCTTTCAATAGAAGCCATATTTAATATCAAGTTCTGATTGCAAAATCAATCAACTTTAGAAAATATATTTATTATGTTTTGATTGAGTTTACGACTAGCTCAACAAGCTCAAGCTTCATAAGACAAACCCTACGATGATGGATGTTAAGAAAAATGAAGGTGAATGAAGGCCAATTGATGGGGATATTTAGTTGTTTTAGTTGGTTTGGCTATTTTATCTTTGTTTTAGTTGGCTAATGTAGTTGGCTTATCTTGTCATGGCTTCTTACAACAATAAAAAATCACTTCTCCTACTCGTCCTCCTGAAAGATCAACACTACGACCTCACTGATGACCTCTAGCTTCCAAATCACTCCCACACCTCTACCTACTATTGTTCTGCCTTAGACCACAAGGACAGAAACAATTATGGCTCCACGATGGTTGGATGTTGTACTGAAAAAACAGCTTCACGTAAGAAGTGGTAGGTATTTTCAAATGACTTGACAATATAGCTGTCGGCTTTTAAAACTCAGTGCTCCTAAGAAAACAAGAACCATCAATTTGTTCCACCTCCATGCGTCTCCTTCACATCAATTATGATAGAAAAAATCTCATTAACCTCCTCGAAAAGTTTGTTGAAGTCGACATAGAACTGAGCAAACGTTTGACTTCCCATTTTTACTCATGAATACCTCCTTATGACATCACAGGCTCGACTCAGATTGTTGCCTCCTGAATACTGTTTGTCTAAGTAAATCCACATGTCCTTTACAGTCATTTACACGTGGCTCCATGTTATTCAAGATATGTTCTTGTAGTGCATCGTCCTGCCTCCACGTTTGCATCTTTGGATCGGGGGATCGTCAGTCAAGTGGTGATCCTTAGCTCCTCTAGTGACATGAATCTCAACAACCCGTTTCCACTTTATAAAGATGTCACCATTTAACTTTGTATCAGTAATCTTTCTAGATACACTCAAAAATTGCTTGCTTCATCACTTTAGCCATCACTCAAATCTCACATAAACCAGCAAAAGAACACCCCAAAAATTTAAAAAAAAACGCTTAAATCAGAGAATAAAAACCCAAACCAAAGTCAATTTTCAAGCAAAAAAAACATGGGCTTTAACTGTCCATCCCTAAAGAATCTCTTTTTTTACTATTACCACTCACGTGAACAATACTGTGATGATATTGTTCATCGTGAACAGTATTTTTTTTTTTAACAAATTTGAATTCAAATCAGATTTGAAAGAAGGAAAAAAAAGAAAATGAAGAAGAGAATGTTGCTGGTGATGTTTTAATGGTGAGCGAAGATCACAACAAAGGTTGCGAAGGATATATAGAATTTAAAAACTCCAATGCCCTGAGAAGATTTAGATTATGAAAATTAGAGAGTTAGTTGCAGACCTCTCTTCTCAATTATATTATATAGGTATAAGAAAGCCTAATTCTACTCAAATTCCTATTCTACTACTAATACAACTCATATACCACTTATTAGACAATTATATTCCCTAACAAAATATAATAAGGTTAGTTTTGGACATGTACATTAAAGCGCAAACGTGGAAAATTTGTCCTGAGGATTTAAAATCTAATTTAGGACATTATGTTTTGAGTAAAATGTGGATATAGATTTACTAAAATATCATAAGAGCTATTGAAATTTTATTAGAAAAAATAATTAGTTATGAATCTTTTTAAAGAACAGTGTTAGAATTAGGATTATAATACAAATTGTATTAGGAGTAGAAGTTTTCTTACTATGTTTGCGGTGGGCAACTCCAGGAGGAGTTATCCACACACTAATTTGCAAAGAATTAAAGAATAAATTGCAGAGATCAAATCAGAGGACATTCAGAGATTCACATGAAAACCTGAAAGAGAAAAATCACGAGGAGAGAGTTCCACTATAATTTGAGGAAGCTTATCATAGATGCCACCTGATCTCTAGTGCTAGGGTTTCTAGAATTAATTGATTGTCCCCTTGACATTGAAAGAGTCATCTATTTATACAGGTGAATTTTTTTGGATACGGTTACAGAGTTCTCATCTATCTGGAAATCTATCCTATCTCAACTGCTTAACAGGGAGGCGGTTAAAGCCAGACGTCCTCATTTGAATCGAAAAAGAAGTGTTCATCTTTATTCAGTGGCTTTAGCCCAGCTATCAGTGTGATTGACTTGTTTCCGAGGCGTAACCGTCGGATTCAAGTGAAGATTTGACTTGGAAGTAAGGGCGCTCATAATTGACTCTATCCTTGTTTCTTTTAACCGCTTGATCTGTTCTGAGTTTGAATAGGATCAGGACTCCTCTGGGGATTTTGGATAAAGTCATGTGTCGCATGATCAACATGAGGATGGATAGACACGCGTCAAGATCTCAGGGTGATCGGAAACCGACCACTACAATGTTAAATATAATTAGTTATGAATCTTGTTAAAGACAAATATTAGGATTATGATTTTGATATTGTATAGGAGTATCAATAAAATACTTAATTCAGTTCCTTCTGGCATAAGGGCATACCAAAGTAATTTTTTATTGAGTGTTGCTCGCACACCGTAATTGAGCCTGTGCTGCCAACACTCATGTAACGTGTGCCTAGCACCGGACCACTCTTCTGTGCCCAATCAGGTTCAAGCAACACTCTATTTTCTTCAGCATGGACAATAGTGTGTGCCAAGTCCTCTACGCGTCCATGCATACGTAATGAATATCCTCTTGTGCATTGTCTTGTGCATGGAAACCCTTGTTGGCTCCTAGTCTTGTTGCCTGTAATCTTTCCATGGTGATTGTAGTTACATGCTTTCATCAACATCTACCTCCTAGTCAAATAGTTGCGCGCCTAACAACCTCATGTGAGTCTTCTCCAAGTCCAAGTTCAACCACCTTCAACTCTTGCAACTTAACGATGTCCCGTCAGTTCCGGTGGTCATATGAAAATCATTGTCCATGTCGTTCTTGTCGTCCTCCTCCGCCTCCTGCCCTCCTAAATCCTCTCCCTAACTCTCTCTTGACAACAAGTTAGTAACCGTCTCTTATAAATTATTTGCAACCCACTCCTTCGACCGGTCTCTCTTCCTCTGTTCCCACCTCTCCTATGCTTCACTGGCATCCACTTCTAACAACGCCATCTGTCCAAGATTATGCTGATCATCCTGGTTCCAGATTCTCTCTCCTTAGACATCTCTTCTTCGGTTCTACTCATATCATGGATATCACGATCACTTTTCCATCAACGAAATTCACACTGTTTCAATTTACACCTACACGTGAAAAAGAAATCTCCTGGGGTTCGAAGTACGATGTGTATTCCAAAGAGACTTGCAAACTCAAAGTTCGCCTTCCTACAAGCAAAAAGAGACTTCGCTTAACCTTGAGAAAGTGTTATATCACCGATCAGAATTCATCTCTCCTTCAGAAGATGCTTTGGATCGTCCGACATCTCTTTCGTCATCCACATTTATCCAAACTCTCGATGTTTCATCCATTTTGAGTTTACAAGGGGTGTTCAAGAGTGCTAGGAGTTTGCGAGGGGGTGTTAAAGGATAATATTAGATTTAGGATTATAATATTAATTGTACTAGGGATAGGGGTTCCCTTATTATGTAATTGCATGCCTATACGTTAGTATACCGCCATCGGGCGGTGAGAAACAGACCGACGGCGGCGGCGATGAAAGGGAGAGGAGGGCGTAAAGAGGAGCACAAAGAGCGAGACAGGGGGAGAAAGGAAAGGAAAGCTAGAAAGAGGGAGAGGGGAAGAGGGGAGGCGGAGAGGGGAAGAGGCGTAGAGGTGGAGAGCCAGAGAGAGGGAAGGGGGAAGAGGGGAGTTGGCGGGCGACGGATCAGAGCAAGTAAGGAGAGGCGGAGAGCGTGAGAGAGGGAGACGGACGGACGAACACAATTTGTGAAGGCGTCGCGAGAGAAAACTACCCTTCAGTCGGTTTTGATAATATATTTTGGTATTGTCCTCATCCATAAAATACACAATTAAGTTTCTTCAACTGATTTAACAAAACTAAATTTAAAAATTAAAAACCATCATCCTTATGCCTAAGAATAATATTATATCTAATCTTTTTCTAATCGTTGGGATTACCCATATGTCTACTAAATATACAAATAGAAACGGGTGTGCAACCAATTGTGGCAGCTGGCTACAAGCACCTTTTTTTACTATGTTTCTTCGATCCCCCCCCCCAAAACACAGAAGCACAAAAGGAGTAGTGCATAGGAAAACTATTCTTGTACCCAAAACAAAGATTAATATATTGTTGGGTGCAGAAAATTACGTCTATAACAAAAAATTGTATTACTTTACTTATAGACCAACATAGTTCACTTATGCTCCACTTTCTTAATACTTAAATACTTTAATTTTATGTTTTAGGTCACCACGTTGACTTAGTGTAAATATTACACACATAGTTTTCCTTTAAAATATATTTTTTAAACACAAATTTTGCCTTACATAGCTTACTTTTGACTAAATCTAATCTGAAATCATATTGGATAATAAGTATGAAAAATGTCAAATTTTCACGTAAAATTTTCTTCCAAAAAAATGTAAACTTACAAAATGTCTTAAAAAGTTAACAATATGTCATATGCACAAATCTGCTTAAAATTTTGTATCTGTGCATATAAAGCTAAATTTGTATGATATAAATATTAACAAGAGTTTTAAATGTGAAAGGTGATGCTAAGGAGACAAAGTCTTCTACCGCCAGAGGCGAGAGGCGCCAAAAAGGCGATTGCCCGAGCGAAGAAGGCGACAAAAATTATTAAGAGCTTGTGTATGTAAGTACATAAATACATATTCAACAACTTGTAGCAGCAATATATATATATATATATACATATATATATATATATATATATATATATATATATATATAGAGAGAGAGAGAGAGAGATCAAATGAAATAAAGCACGAAGCCATGTACACCAATAACGTTATTAACACACGACATAAGTAATAAACCAAAATTAAAATCAGAAACTAGGTAATCTAGTAAGTTGAAAATTTAAACAAGTGGAGAACATATCTAGAAATCTAAAGCTTATTAATTTTACATGTCATAAAAATAAAATTGTCATAGAAAATAAAGACATGAAAATGACAAAACAAACAATCCAATTAGAAATTTCCAACTCATAATAATCAGTTCAAAATTTCTTTTCGATATTTCTAAACAAAAAGAAGCATTGACGATGCATATTTCTAATTTTACGCTTAAAAAATTAAACGAAAAAAGAAAAGGTATGAACTAATTACTTAGTATTTAAGTTTAAAATTGAAGAAAATAGATGAATTGGGACATTACTATCTAAGAAATCAAAAAATTCAAATTCAATTCAGTTTATGCAAGAAGAAAGGAAAAGCGAAAAATAAGAAGCACGATATGCTAAAAACAGATTTGAGATTTTATATTAAAATTAATCTTTTTCAATACGAGAAAAAGATAATAATCGGTGAAGGCTGAGTGGGAGCAGAGAAGGGGAACAGAGAATAAGAGAGGAGTAGGAGCGACTGCTTTTTGAAAGGGCTAATTAAGCCCAAAATAAGCCCATTGATATTCTCATCCCCCCCCTGTTTTAATATTTTAAAGTGTACACTTTGGGGGCAATTATCCTGTGTAAGGCGGCAAATTATGGGAGTTGAATAGCCAAGCCCTTTCTAACTTGAGCCGAGCGCCTATGCGCCTTGCTTGGAAGAGCTTGAAGTGCTCACCTGGACCACGGTTCAAAGACTCATCCGAGTCAGATACGACTCAGCCGAGTCAGATACGACTCAGCCGAGTCATATCCGACTCGACGGATGATGGCACAAGTCCTAGTACCGAGCCAAAAATCCATCTCAGATTCGGCTGACTCGGGGCTAACTCGGAGTCAAATCGGCCACGTCGGAGTCAACTCCGGTTAACTCGGTTGAGTCAGGCCGAGTTGACTCCAAGTCGGCCCCAAGTCAACCGGATGCGTCAGTTCACCTGAGAGTTTGGGTTATAAAAGAAATAAAGGGAAAAGAAAAAAAAAACTTTACCAAAGATCCAGACCTGGACCCGATCCGCGATGACTAGCCGCGGACAAGCCCAGAGCCCAGATCCGCCCATCCCAACTCCCTATGTAACTGTAATTCTCTCCCCTATCTCCCGCTCTCTCGCTTTCCCTCCCCAGTCTCTCCCCCTCTGTCTCTCCCTCTCACAGTCTCTCTATCGCAATCTCTCTCATTTGTCTCACATTCTCTCTTTATCTCTCTTTATCACTCTTTGTCTCCCTCTCTGTCTTTGTTTCTCTCTGACACCCAGTTAATTTAATTTAGTTAATTTAATAAATTTAATTATTTTAATATATAGTTAATTTAATTTAAATTTAGTAGATATGTTTTAATTTAATTGTGTAAATTTAATCTAGTTAATTTAATATTAATATTAATTTAATCTTTTAATGTTAATTCATAAGAAATTTTAATTTAGTGTACATTTAATTTAGTGTAAATTTAACCATTTAATTTAATTTAATTTAACAGATAATTTTTAAATTTCAGTATGGCTCCAAAGCAGCACTATATTGAGGGGGAATGTGGTACCCCCGCTGGTGGAAGTAAAAAAACTTATGAAGTGTAATTATTCTGAGAAACAAGTACATTATGGTATCACTAGATTGAACCAACACAGAGTACATGTATCCGGTCAGATGAAAGGATGCTTGCGGTACCAAAAAAGTATCAAATATTGAGGCATCTTTCTGAAAGTAACAAAGAAAAAGCAGCCATAAAATCCAAAAAAAAGAGCTTATGAAATCTTTAAGTAAGGAATTTTTTTATGATGTGGACGATGAAGATTCTGAAAATAAAATTGAAGAAATTGATGGTTTGAAAGAAATTGAAAGAAGACAATTAAAATAAGCTATGAAAAAAATCGTGAAATGGCTTGAAGATCTATAGAAGGTCATACAAGAGATGTTGGTGACAGTAGTTCACAGCCTTCAGGATCATGGATCAAGCGTGGATTGCGTCAGAGTTTTACCACTAAAGAAACTGAAATTTCAACACGTGGTATTGATTCTTACATGTTCCCAATGAAACAAAAATCAATCAAAAGCATGCTCTCAACTGAGAATGTTAAAAAGTTGAAAAAATCATTTCAAAATTCTTCAACTCTAATGCAATATCATTCAATGCAGCTGAAAGTGGTCCTTACTATCAGACCATGATTAATACTATTGCGGAGGCAAGCCCAGATGTAAAAAGCCCTACGGGTACCAGATTGGCAATCTTTATTTGGACGAGAAAATGAAAAATTGAAGTATATTGCTTCAATAAAAGCAAAATGGTCGCAGCATAATTGCACGATCATGTGTGATGGCTGGAGTTCCAACAATAAAAAGTCTATTATTAATTTCATGATTTATTGTGATAAGCAAAATCTACCATAATCCTATTGATAAAACTAATATCTCAAAGACTGTTGATTATATATTCTCTCTGATGAATAAAGTTGTTAATGGAGTTGGTGACGAAAATATCATGCAGGCTGTAACAGACAATGAAGCAAGTTTCAAAGCAGTTGATCACTTGTTAATGGAGAAGAGAGCATTTTTTTGGTCTCCTTGTGCAGCACATTACATTGATTTGATGCTTGAAAATATTGATTCGATGAAATCAGTCAAGGAGACGTTAAATGATACTAAGATGATTCCATCATTTATTTACAATAGCCTCAAAGTGGTAAATTTAATGAAACAATTTATCAGAGATAAGAGATTTATTGAGACTAAGTATAACATGATTTGCTACCGAATTTATTTCTATTGAAAGTCTTATTCGCTATGAATAGGATTTGAAAAGAATGTGTACAACAAGCGAAGCGTGAATTCAATAAGCATAGAAGCAGAAAAAGTGTGAGAGAAGATTTTTAATTTCATTTTGCCTATCTGTTCTAAAAGAAAGCAAGAGAAGTCCAAAACATTTTGGATCCCCTTGTTAGAGTCTTGAAGATAGTGGAGCAGGACAAGAAACCTACATTATCTATTATCTATAAGGCTATGAATAAAGCAAAATTGGCTATAAAGGCCCCAAATAAGAATTAGAAGAAGTATTGAGATATCATTAATAAAAAATGAGAGGAACAATAGCATAGACACTTGCATGTTGCTGGTAATTCATTTGCCTACTTATAATTCATATTTGTTGACTAGAAATTGAAACTATCATATTATAACTATCGTATATTCACATTATTGCAGCATATTTTTTAAATCCATCACTCCAATATTCAAAACACTTTTCTACCTATTCAGAGGTGAGAACTAGATTAAAAGAGGTCATTAAAAGATTGAAGTCATATTTGAATAAACAAGCAAGAGCAATTAATGAGATAAGCTATCTAATAATATATTTTTCTAACGACAATGTTATGCATATGCAAATATTAACATTTATAATGTGGATTCTCGCAGATAAAATTATTTGTGGACAGAGTTGAAGAGTTTGGAAGCTCACAGACTAAAAAAGCAGTGCAACAATCTCTTCCATCTGATTGGTGGATTACCTATAGTGAAGAAGCTCCCAATCTGCTAAAAATTGTCATTAAAATTTTGTGCAAAACATGCAATTCGTCAGGTTGTGAAAGTATGGAGCATGTGGTCGCTAATTCATACAAAACTGCGCAACCGGTTGGCAATAAAAAAGTTGCATAAATTAATGTTTGTGCATTACAATATGCAGCTGCGAGTAAGAACCTTGATATGCCAACGCGACACTGATAACACTGATAATTATTACAACCCAATTGATCTAAACAATATTTTCAATGATGATATATTGAATGAGAGAATTCGAGAGGGAGAACTGATATTACCACCAGATGACTTAAGTTGGTTAGATGACGATATTCGTCGTAGTGACGAAAGTGATGGTGATGACAGTGATGATAACGACAACGGTGATGCAGTGATGGTGGTGATGACGACGGTGATAGTGGTGATGGCGGTGATGGCGGTAATGATGAAAGAACTTATGGAGTTGGTGGAAACCAACAAGGTGGTGCAATGACATTGGATTCAGATTATGCCACACAAGATACAGATCATGGAGGCCGACCAGAAATTTAGTAACAACATTTGGATCAGTTGGTGATTTGAGTTCTAGTGAAGATTTTTCAAGTGAAAATGATAACTACTCACAGGGTTATCATAGTCTTAAAGGCCATTTGTAGGAGTTGGGTTTGACATCAGACCAACATTATGACGTGGAATATGATGATCGTACTCGATAAAGACATAATGATCATGGTGAATATACTATCACTGATTACTCTAGCACTGATGAATAATCCACTAGCAGCGTAGAATATCGAGATTTTTGAGTATTATCAGCATGGAGCTAATATTGCAAATCCCCATCGCCATATGACTCTGATGCTGGATCCTCTAGTCAATCATCTAAGCTCATCGGATCTCACCAACAAACTTACTATTATCCTTATGAAAATTATAAGTAGGATTCTATACCGATCGCGGGAATGATAATGATGATTTTATGCCTCATCGCAATTCAATGTGGAAATGACTACATTCAGGTATTTATGAATGTATTTTGTGCAATTTACTATATTATGCATGTATCTTGACATGTTTTTACCGAAGACGCACGTATTTATACTTTCGCTTTATGTTTATTGTACTAGGTGATATGTCTTGGACATGTGATACATGAATATTTATGTCTACAATTTTGTAAGATTTGTTGTGATTTTTCAAAATTTTAAGCTTTCTATGTAAGCATTTTGCACGTATCGCCCGAAATTGATCCAAGATGCCGCGACTGATCTATCTCAGTGCCCGCCGAGTCGGTTGTCGAGACTGCGACTTTAAACCATGACCTAGACGCATTGGCCATGAAGGTGTGAGTTACAAGCATTGTCTGGCTACTAAGCAAGGCGACAAGTCTATCATTCACCTTTCTTGAGGGCCTAAGATGCCAAGGCGCCCAGCCTTAATTAAAACACTAGTATTAATGCTTCTCTTTTTACATATTATCAAATATTCTTTCCTTCCCATTTTCTATTTCATGAACATGTCCCTTAGAATGTGCCCAAAGACAACTTTTCTATTTCATGAACATGTCCCTTAGAACATGCCCAAAGACTAGTATATATAACCCAAGAGGGTCTCATACCCGACCGTGGGAGATCGACTACTCTCTTTTCATTTTTATTACAGCAGGACCCGCTGCAAAGATCATAAGTGTTTCTCCATATTTGGAGCAGCATTCGTATCATACCACGATATTTGCAGCTGCATTTGTATCATACCTAGATGTGGGTCCTGCATAACTCCAAAGATATGGCGAGGACTGAGGGTGACTTTTTATATTCTAACAAATTTTAAAAAATATTACACCATGTCAAAATACCAGTTTTGCATGTATCCTAAATTAAAATTTTCATCTGTGTTTATAATCTTTCGTACTCATATTCTGAGTCATAAATATTAAGCATATTGATAACCAAAAAGAGAAAAATTATATAAGAAATATGCATGATGTACTACAAAGATAAAAAATGTTTTAGATTTTTATTGTCCTTTTATCTAAACAACAATTATATTCCCCTCAGAATTCTGATTCTGCATTCTACGGGCATGTTTGTTTCGCCGCAAAACGTCGCAAGTCGTAAGTCGTAAAATGAGAATGGAAAAAATGAACTGTAGCAGAGAAAATATATTGTGTTTTACAATGTTTGGTTGATAAAGTGAAATTGTAAATGGAAAAGCATATTGTGTTTTACGGTGTTTGGTTGGTAAAGTGAAAGTGTGAATGAGAAAGTATGTGTTTTACGGTGTTTGATTGATAACTTAAAAGTGTAAGTGAAAAAGTTGGCCACAAAATTAACTGTAGCAGTGATTTAAATATTATAAATACTATTAAATTAAATATACTATTGAAAATTAAATTGTACTAATAAATTTGAGATAAAATATTAATATTTTAATTATAACAATAATATTAATAAAATATTAGTAAAATTAGTAAAATATTACTAAAATATTAACTAAATAAATAATTATAAAATTTTAAGAAAATATAAAGAACATTAATAAAATTTTAAGGATACTAATAAAACATAAATATTAAAAAAATCTTAAGAAAAATAATAATATATAGTTATAATATTATAATATTATAAAATACTTAAGATTATTATAATATTAAATTTTATTATAATAATATTGTAATATTATAAAAATATAAAATAAACAAAGTACAATATAATTATAAATTTAATAATAAAATATTATTACAATATTAACATAATAAAATATTAATATAATTTTTAAGTATATTATAATATTAATAAAGTAATTATTTATATTAAGAAATAAATAAATTAAATATATAATAATTTTATATTAAAGCATATTATTGTTATATTAATAAAATATTAAATCTAAATAAAATATTAAGAAAATTGGTGTAAATATTAATAAAATAATAAAGTATTAAATAACAATATTAAATTAAAATAATTAAATATTAAAACAATAATAAAAATAATAAAAAACTAAAAATACAAATATAAAATAATTAGATAAGAAATTAAACACTATCAAAAATATTAAAAATATTAAATATTTAATAATATTAAATTATATATTGATTATCAAGTAACTACTTTGGGAATGCAAGTGTACTACAAGTAGAATTTACATCACCACAAAATTAACTGTAGCAATTGCAAGTGAGAAAATGTGAGTGTAAGTGAGATTTACATGACCACAAATTTAACTGTAGCAACTGTAAATGGGAAATGAGAGTTGTATTTTGCAAGTTATTTCTCAGCGAAACAAACAGCGAAAAATGGAAAAGAGGTTTTACGACTTGCGATTTTACGGCCCTTTGCGGGGAAACAAACGGACCCTACGTGTCTAGCACGTGCCAAAGACTAGTTAATGAATAACTGTTAAGTTAAACAATCTTTTGAGTGATCAAAGTCAACTTCCTAAAAGTGACAAAAGGGGGAAATGAGGAGTGAAACCATTAGACAGAATTGGAAAGGACTTCGCTAATCATAATATGATTGGCTTTCAAGAGTCAGACACATCCTAAGTACATTCGATATGTAATTTAAGCTAATTTTCAGAGTAAAATATAATTTAGAATTGTTACTGTCTCTGTTTATTATAATGTTAATAAGGTCCAATTTAGTTTTCTGTTTTTAGAATATACAAATTCAAAATTTCTGCTGAGACCAAAAATCAAACCGCACCCAACACACAAAGCAAATGAACCCCATAGACACTTGACCAGCAGCCGCAAGTAGGTCCAATTTATTTTCAATTCTTTACTATCCAAGTGAGCCATTACCTTTCTGAATCAACATACTATTTAGTATTTGCGTTAGATTTGGAGACACAATTTCAGTTTATGTTCCTCTTTCCAATTAAAACATTAAAGTTTTTTGCGTATTGGTATGCTCAAAAATAAATAAATAGATGAAAAATAACAACTAAAACGCAAACCTAATCCTTGAACTTATGACTTCTCATAACTAAACTTTAAAACCTACCACTTGAGCTAGAGCTCGATAGTGATCTTATCATTGCCAAAAAGCATCTAAAATCGAAGGATCTTATATAACGTGTTTAATATTTCATACGGTCATTTAAATATCTGTGGGCACCGCCCACATTGGACTATACGTGGGGTCTGCCCTTGGGTTAATGGATGTATATTAAGCCTCGCTTGCCAGAGGCTAATTGTCGAACAAATGGATTAAAGTTCCCAAACAAATGGGATGTTGTTCCCAGACAAGCTAGAGATGAGGGCACAATCAACCTAACACGTCAACTGATGAGCATGCAATCACCTAACATATCAACTCCTAATGCAAATTTATGTCTGAGAGCTTGTGCAACATAGGGCCAATGGCTAGCACAGGTTGACTCAGAATGCAACCAAAGTTGCCAGTAGCATTTTCTTCTATTCAAAGCAATACTTTCTTGGGTGCAAGAAGTTGGTGACATAAGCATGCACCTTTTTGGACTTGAATCATTCCTAGAAGATACATATAGCAAGCAATACCAATACACATTTTCTGTTATCTGCCAATAATGTAACCCCCAACAGTGCAGTAAAACCAATGCTAGTGGTTTATCAACAGAGAACCTACAGTGTAAACTTGTTGTGGCAAGATAATGGCATATACTAGATTCTAAAAGGGGGCAAATCAATTATTACGAACAGCATTATAAGAAAAAATAAAAATAAACAGATATGTTGAATAGCCTGTATATCATGATTCATGATATTTATCGTAGAAGTAAATGTATATAAGAACAATGCAAGCCGTTATCACAAAGATAATGGAAGAGAGGAATGGGTGAAGTGCAAAATGATATAAAAACTGTCTGGCAAAATAAGATTAAAAATAAATAGATAAGTTAAAAGGCCTTTCTATCATGAATCATGATAATATCATCAAAGTAAATGTATATACGAACAAAGCAAGCTGCCATCACAAAGATAATGGAAGGGAGGAATGGGTACAATGCAAAATGATAAAGAACTGTCTGACAAAATAGGTAGCTAAAACAAGAAAGGCATAGCAGAAGTATATTTCTCCAGACAAGTGTTAAATGGCTGGATGTGTATGCACTAGGCAGGGTCTTTACCCCAAGGGGAAGTCATTCGGCCATGTAAGTGTACAAATATCTAATACGTTCGACGTAGACACAGAAGTTTTCTAGATGATAGCTGAATAACTACATGCAGTCTACAATAAAAAAGAGATATATAGAAGCATCCTTGGCTCTTGTTATATCCTCTCAACTCTAACTTAAGGATGAGTCAGAATATAAATAAATCCGCAACATGCCAGAGCATCTATATAGGCAAAACATTTCCTTGATGGATAAAATAAACCAATAAAAATCACCTTAATGAAAATATATGAGATCAAAGTTGCACAATTATTCTGAACAATGACGTACTACAGCTCTTTTTGCATAACAAACATAGGAAAGAAAAAAGAAACAGCACAAAGAAAGCATGGTATACAAGGAAGTGAAATTTATCATATTTATCACAAGTAGATGGGACAACCATATTGGACAGTAGGAGAATCACACAATGAGAATTGCATTTCTAATCTTCACTAAAAGCACTCCATTTATTCGGGTGAATGTTCATCTCTGATTAGAACTATTTGTACCAAAAAGTACATTTCAACCAAAACAAAAATATCACTGACGTCAAGTATGTTCATAATTTTAGCCAATTTAAAGTGAAACTGAAATTAATCAAGCCTGATGAAGCAGAACACTTGATAAAATTTAAAGTGGGAGGAAGTGAGGGAACTTGTAAAACCGGTCCATGATATGGGAAAAATAAAATATATGTTAATATATAGAGCTATAAATTAGCGGATTTAACTATCTTGCCAACAAATTCATATCCCACTGTAATATGTGTTATGTGAAATACTGTCTATTGCACAACTGCCGGAAGACTAAAATAGGCCTTCAATGTCCCACTTGCAGCTAGTTTCCTGCAAGTCTGTCTTTATGGTTTAACTGTTCACTTCAAGAGCTTTTAGTTGGTACAGTATTTGTGAAAAGAAACTCTAGCTCAGTCTCACTTGCAACAATTGTTATCCCACCACTATGGTAATTTTCAATCATGGATCCCACAGGCAGAAAGATTTATAAATTATGAAATATTTAAGCCTCAAGGTGCTTCAAAACATCAAATCTTCTGAGATCTCTGCTTCCTGGTTACTGCATCTACCCCCAAAGAGTACTGCTATTTGTACGGCAAAAATTAGAGGAATCACGAACCTCAAAATCCTTTGGTGTTGTATCACGTCCTTTACTGATTCTCCTAGGACATCTATTAGCTAAGTCCTCAGAAATAAACCCAGTCCCATCAGTATGGATCATCAGCTCACCATCTTCGTCATATACATTTCGTCCATCTTTGTCCTTAAAATTGTAAGCCAAAATTATTGATCAACCAAATTTTAAAAAACATCCAATAAACTGAGAGATATCAAAATAAAACAAAATAAACAAATAATACATTTAACAAAAAGAAGAAGTACCACGCAAGATATGTCTTCAATCCGTTTAATATTAACGGATGCAAAGTTGATGTCTAATTCCATAGACTTGGATAAGATTAATGAAAACCTGCAAAACGTCAAGTTGGATATGTAAAGACATTTGACATGTCCAAACTGCCTGAACATGCTGATGTACAATATAAGAACGCCACACTGTTCAACAAACAATACAGATGCATATAATCATAAATGAAATACCTTGCCATATATTTTGCCAAATTAGAAACAGTTTGCACATGCATGAAAATACTGCGTGCTTCATGTATTGATTTATTGAACAATACGTATGGTTTGTTCACATTCATGTCCATATCCCAATTGGACTCCATGCGAATAAAATAACATTTTATAGGTGAGGAAGTTGGACTTTTCTTCTTCTCCTTCGACCCATCCTTGAAAACTAAAAATAAAACAAATGTGCAAGGTGAGTAACCACAGTATATTTTCCTTTTTGTATGAATTAAATTGTTCAAGAAAAATTCAAGTCAAAAGTAGTAAGCATAAGCTAAAACAATAGAGCATCTAATTCAAAAGAATTAACATCATTTGACTCAAAATAGTGCAAAATCACCTTAAACACATTCAAATTTTCAAGATATGTCACAAGAGGGTGATACATGACATCAATGGAAAATGACTGGACATTGTCATCTAAGCCACCTCCGATTGAAATGGGGCAGGTTATGGTACAAGACTCAATATCAGAAGATCTAAGGAGAGCCATATTCTTGAACAAGGAATCTATAAGAAAGAAACGGCATTGGCGTAAAGCCTAAAGCCAATTGTCATGTGTGTAAAGGCATATTTTATTCCCACCAGTTTTAACTCATCCTACAAGGCGGCTGGTGCTGGCTTCCCTCCTAATAATCTCAAAAAATATAATTTTCCACTTTTTATATAGTCCAATTATTTATACACCCCCCAACTAAAAAAAGAGAGAGAGAAAAATCATGACAATATTTATCAGCTTCAGATAAGATCAGAAGTATTAGGATTGATAAGGTATCGCCGGCTTTGAATTTAACATCCCTTACCAGAGATAAATGGAGAAAAAGGATTCATGCATCCAATCCCAAATTTAGGAGATAAGGTTATGTTGTCAAACATGGTAAGGATATTGAGGGAACTGGGTAGAGGCAATGAACAGATTTGAGATTAAGAAGAAGTGAGACAAACTATGGTTTAATAAGGGAATAAAGAAGTTGGAGGCAAAAGAAGACAGATGTGTAAAATGAATACACAGGGGTTTCATAATATACCGCATTTTTACCAATGGAAATACTCCACGCTAATATTCAAACATCTCAGTAACTGATTGTGGCACAATGCAGCGAAATTGAAAAACTACAGTTATTTAATGCAACTAAAGAAAAGTAATATGGTTCCTATGTGGAAAAGCTAGTGAAACATTAGGGTATAAATCAACACTTTAGCCAACAATCACCAATAAAACTCAAAAAAAAATGAAAAACCGTTGGAATTGGAAAGAAAAATAAGAAAGAAAACAAACTTCTTAAACCTTCCACTCAGAGAGAAGAAAACTTTCAAATAAATCAGTTTATTTGAAGTTGACACTCGACAGAATGATGTTCACATCAACCTGCAAGGGAGAAGTGGAAACAATGGACCCAAGTTCAAAGACTTAAAACAAAATGGTAATTCCGAAAAAGCTTCGACCTTATTACATCTGAGGAAAACTGGATCAATAGTTTACAAGGGAAACAGAAGCTTATGCCTATGCCCTTATCGGAAACCAGAAAAACCTACCAATGCACCTCAGTGTCTAGACAGAAATGAGGAAGGGGGGAAGAACAATCAACCCACCTAAAATCCATTATAAGTGTAGCCAAAACATTTTTGTAAGCCCTGAACACCCAACTAGAACATCATTCAAGAACTCAACACCAATATTAGGCAAATAATAAAATCATAGAAAACTCTTCACAACAGTAATACAAAAAAAATTACATGAAATATCTCCTTCTAAGACTAATTGATACAAATTTCCAACTGCTGATATCGATACCGAGAAGTAAATCTGCTGCATGGTATTGATACAGAAGCCAAAACCAATACCAAACTGGCTAATGGCAATAAATGCTCCCAAACATAAGAAAAGTAGAGATACACATACTAGTAAAACTTATAAGTCCTTCACTTTTAAGCAAAATATTATTGCTGCAAAAAGTTACTAGAAGACAAATCCACTCTTTGCAATTTCCATCAAAGAACTGGAACCATGAAAAATAATAAACTTTGTAGCATATGTTCTATATGGTATATGCCCACATAGAGCTAAAATCCTGGCACCAATAATCCGAGACAATTTAAAAAGGTAAATATACATCACGCAAAATAGTTTAGCCATTCTCAATGGAATAGCTTTCTTCTGAATCAAAATGTTTAGCTCATCAATTTGGTTCGAGGACTCTGATTGTGTGAAAGCACTGAGCTTACTGTAATAACACCAGATCAAACTTCCACTCTTTTTATATCTTTACAAATAGAGACAAAACTATACAGCAGCTAAATGCAAATAGAAAACTGAGCAATTCATAAAATGCGACAATAATATTTAAACAAACCAGTTTAACAAATTACCAAAAAACTGATAACGACGCAGACCCACAGCAATGCCGTCTTGAGCAATTCTATGGTATGCATGGAAATAATTAGCGTCGTCACCTTCACCAGCAAAATTCACCATCAACACATTATCATCACCTAATACTCGATGTAGGTGAGTACTTGTATCTTGAAGATAGGGTCCCTGGTCACATCCATATAAGATTACATAAACATGTTGCTAACAAAGAAAACATTTGATTAGATTAAAAAAAAGGACACAACTTTAATTTGGAAAAATAAATGACAGATATTGTCATTCAAGAAGCAAAATGGAAAAGAAGGATTATACACACACCAGGTCATATGAAGGAGGCTATTAGAAATTTAAACATCGCCTAAGTCTGCGATTCTACCATACATGGCTGATAAACAAAAAAATACTTTTCTTAAGAGGAGAGTAAATAAGTGGGAAGATGGGCCAGTACCTGGGGTTACCTCACTCCGAAAGCTTTGTTGATATTTTCTTTTGTTCTTCCTTTTGTGATTATGTTGTTCAATTTCTTAGAAAAGAGAAGTTCATGGAGAAATATGGAAAAATGACTCAAATAGACCTACGGCATTATCAGCATATCACCTAATGGTTCTTCAACAAAGATAAATGCATTCATGATCGAAGGAAAGACCAATAATACTTTCTAAGTTATGTACTCTGGAAGATAACACATGTCCAAACTAAAGCAACAGGATAGTTGCACTAAAGATCCATGCATCCATGTTGCAAACAAACAAGTTCCAGTACAAAAAATTAAATAATGCTGCACATATGTACATGTTCCTTGGAATGATACATGGTGGTGTATCACTAAAAATAAATGATAATCATGCACTCACAAAAAAACTTCTTGCGGCACAAGTACCACCCCCCTCCAGAATACACACCGTTTTAAAAGCTCACTAGTCTAACAAATGGAGAAAACCCATTAAAATAATTACTCTTCATTTAGAATATAAGAGAGAATGCATATAGAAGAAGTTGGCAATCATAAATTCAAATAGGAGGAATTTGTTCAGGTGACTTTAAATTGATAAGCAACTAATCATTCAGAATTATGTATATTGTAATGCCTGTTCATACTTATAAAAATTTATTAATATTTTACATAGTAACAGACTTAATTTAAGAACTAACCTTAGGTAGATTACTTAAAAGGATATATAAATAGACAAAGAGACAAAAGATTTGTGGTTCTATGGAATTAAGTGGATTGAGAGGGTTTTAACTGCATGAGCATATTAAGTAATAGGTGGCAAAATAAATAATATAATTAAAGGGGAGTCTTCTGCAAAATACACAACCCAAATCATATTATGCTTAAAGCCATGATTATGTGTGTGCGCACGCATGTAGATAGAGAGAAAGAATCACGTAATAGAAAAGCCATAGATGCTTTCGCACACCACAAGAAAGGTATACAGACAAGAAAAGAGCCGCGAGAACAAAAAGGAGGAAGAAAGTAAAAGAATCAAGCATTTTAAAAAAAACAAAGTAACAGAAAACTTTCTAAAAAAAATTCTCCACCAATCCATATGCTTCACGATTGGAGAATGGCTGGTATCCATGGAAAATCAAACAAAGATGGTCAAACAAAAGGGAGGTTCTCAATATTTTCACATGGCTTTGTGATGAAGAAATAAACTTAAAGGAAAAATATTCATATAAGCAGCTATTAGAAGGGGAAAAAAGTAAGGAACTGTTGGAGTTCACCGTAAACCGACAAAGATGAGGGGCAGACTCCGGCCATCACCAGCTATCCTGATGGCTAGGGGGAGGCAGCCACCCTGTTTATATATATGGCAGCAATGGGCTATGTGGAACACAACACAATGCTGAAGAAATGATAGTATTGGATCAGACACGTCATATTCAATAATAGATTGAACCCAACCCACCTGTACCCATAACTTAAATGTCATAAAGGGATGACAATGGGTCGAGGGCGGCCCTCGGCCTCGGCCCATTTAATAAAAGGGCCGAGGTTGGGGCTGAGACTTAAGAACGCTTCATTTTTGGGCCGGGGCCGGGGATTATCTTTGGCCCGGCCCTAACCCTACAAAACACCCTTTTATCTCTCTTCACCTCTTTCTCTCACGTGCATCTCACACGCGAGAGATTCTCTCTCTTCGGCCCTCTCACTCTCTTCGCCCCCTCTCTTTGCCTCTCTTCCCCCTCTCGCACGCACACGAGAGATTCTCTCCTCTCCGCGTCTCTCTAGATCCCTTCACCTCTCTTTCTCCTCTCTCTCTCTCTCTCGCTTGGCCTCTCCTCTCTCAGCAAGATAGATTAGGGCCGGCCCGCAGGTCTGTGGGCCTAGTTAGAGCTGGCTGCATAAATCCCAAGGTTCGAAGAATCAGCCGCTCCGATTCCAACTCGGCCGAGTCAGAACCGGAACGGCCCATTCCGCGATTTGATAGGTTTCGCTATTTTCAGGCGACTCGGGCTCAACTCCAAGTTGACTCGGCGACTCGACTTGACTCGGCCGATACGGCAGAGTCAACTCGGAGTTTTACCCTAGTACAGTCAAAAATAGAAAAAAAAGAGTAAAAAAAACAAACCGAGTTGTCATCGTTTGCTCGCCTCCAGGCCACCGCCTTCGTCCGATCTCTCTCCCCCTCTCCTTCCGCTCTCTGAGAGAGATCAAAGTGAGGGGGGAGATAGGTCAGAAGGGGAGGGGGGAGGGAGCTCAATCAGAGGGGGAGATGGGGGAGAGAGGGGGAGAAAGATCCGAGGGGGGATAGAGAGATCGATCAGAGGGGGGACACAGAGAGATCGATCAGAGGGGGGCAAAGAGAGTAGAGAGAGAAGATCTGATCGGGTCAGATCTCTCCCCTCTTATTTTTTTTGGGGTTTTCTCATTTTACCCCTCAACCACTTCATATTTATAAATTTACTTTCAAATCTCCTTATTTCTTAAATTTACCCCCCAAATCATCATATTTCCCCAAATTACGCCTAAAACCCTAGTCTTGGACATGTGATACATAAAAACTGATGTTTATATTATTTTTAAGAATTATCATGATTTTCTCATAATTTTTTGAGCTTTATTTGTAACGTTTGGCGCGTATTGCCTAAGTTTCAAGCACCGCGACCAATGTGAAATGGTGCCGGTCGAGTCGGCGGCCAAGATCGCGACTTTGAACCATGATAAAACCCGAGGGCCGGGTTGGGGTTTAAACTAAGGCCCTTAGCATTTTCAGGCTGGCGCCGACCCAAGGCCCGGCCTAGCCCCGGCCCAATATCATCCCTAATGTCACATGGATTTTTATTTCTCTGTTATTCATATACTCATGCTGCTTGTGTGGAACATTGCTTTTTCATATGATTAATTTATTTCTTTATATTCATTCCATTGGTATGAAGAAGAAAAGGAAATAGCACCCGTTAAAAATAGATAATCATAATTTATTGCTTAATTAAATAATTTGACGAGTTTTTTCATTAACTGTAGAATTTTTCAAATTAAAATTTTATATATTTGGAATTTTTAAAGACTTGATTTGTAGACAAAGAGATGGCAACTTTTCCAAAATTAATAAGGGTATGTTTGGCATTGCTTCCACTTACATATAAGTCCTCTTTCAGAAGGACTTAAGAGAAAGCATTGTTTTGAAAAAGAGTTGTTGTCTAATTAAGTTGTTTGGTTATTTTAACAACTTATCAAAAAATATAAATATTTGAAATATATTTGTAGGAGGAAATTAGGACAAGAATGAATTTGAGAAAGAAAGTTCAGATAAGATTTGGTTTGATGACAGTCATACACTTGATGATCCAGGAAGATATAGAAGATTGATTGGGAAGTTGATATATCTCACAGTTACTAGGCCAGATATAACATTTGTTGTGGGGGTATTGAATAGATTCATGCTTCAATACAGAGAGACTCAATGGTTAGCTGCGATGAAGATTCTGGCTTACATTAAGAGTTATTCAGGAAAAAGTTTGTTGTATAGGCATGGGCATGTATGCATTTCTGAAAATTCGGATTCAGATTATGCCAGTGACCGAGGAGATAGGAAGTCTACCACTGAGTATTGCATCTTTGTTGAAAATCTGATAACTTGGAGGAGTAAAAAAGTAAGATGCCTCGCTTGAGTGCAGAAACTGAGTATAGAGTTGTAGCTCATACAGCATGCGAGATGATGTGGTTAAAAAAAAAATCTACTGATGGAGCTTGGTTTCAGACAGTCTGGGCTCATGCCTATTCATTGTGACAATCAGTCTACCATATACATTACCCAGAATCTTGTATTTCATGAAAGGACCAAACACATTGAGATTGACTGTCATTTTGTCAGAGATGATTGGACAAAGGTGGTAACGTTCCAGTTTACACCGTCTTCAAAGTAGTTGGTGAATCTCCTCACCAAAGCTGTCTCACCTCAGGTGTTTTCTAACCTATGTAACAAGTTGGCCATATTAGATCTCTATGCTCCAGTTTAAGAGGGAGTGTTAAGTTGGGATATAATTGGGTTATTGGGTTGTTACCCATATACCCACCTTATCTTCTATATATATTTTGTACTTTCTCCTATGAATAAAAAAATTTCCTTTGAGAGTTTATATTTCTCTACATAACTTACAGTAGGAGAAATAGAGAAGAATTTTGTTAAGAGATCACTTTACGTCAGAGATAATGAGAGAAAAAAGTAACAAGAGAAAAGATTAGCTTTTGGCTCCTGTGTTGATTGAGAAGCCAGATTTTCTGGCTTCTCCAAACCATAGCATTTTAACTCGTCCTTTTTTTCAAAAAATTCTTTTATAAAGTGATCATCAAACATTAAATTTTGTAAACAATAATTGATTTGCATTAAAAGCAGTGAACACTAATGAGAAGCAATGTCAAACACATCATAAGTAGTCTTGACATGAATTCATCATGGAAACTAAGAAATCCCCATCCCCATGGGTGATAAAGCATTATTGATTGGGATTGAAGGGCTAAGGGTACAAGTGTCACATACTTTTAGGGAAGAAAGGAAATAAACCCTCTCATTCCCATCTTCTACTCTCAAATAGGAGAAGTGGCATAAAAGAAGAAAGGAGAAAGAGAAAGTTATAAAGAGAAGAAAACAAGGAAGAAATATAGCTAGGAGGATCTCAATGCAACTCGTTTGGCCCATTCTCCTCTAAATCCAGGATGTAGAATCAACTGAGTTTAAGATATTTGTGGATTTAGAAATTTTCAAAAAAGTAAGGCATGGGTTTGGGTTTTAAATTAAAAGAGGCTGTAGAGAAATAAAAAACTCTAAAAAGAAATTGATTGATAATAAAGGAGAGACAATACATGTATATAATAAAAATGATGGATATGAGTCTATTGGGAACAAGCCAATAGCTCAATAACTAATAGCCCAATAACTATTCTAACGCTCCCCCTCAAGCTAGAGCATAAATGTTAATCATACCCAGCTTGCTACATAAAATAGAAAACACCTTTGAAAAAGTTACTTTGGTAAGTAAATCTGCCAACTGCTTTGAAGATGAAATAAACGGGAGAGAAAGCACTTTTTTGGTCCCTGCATCTCTGACCATATGACAGTCAACCTCTATACGCTTAGTCCTCTCCTGGAACTTATGATTTTGTGCGATATAAATAACAGACTAATTATCATAAAACATAGGCATAAGGCCAAGATAACGAAAACCAAACTCCAATAACAGATTCTTCAGCCACATTGCCACATTATTTCACAAGTAGTATGTGTCATGGCTCTCTACTCAGCCTCTGCACTGGATCTAGAAACATCTTATTTCTTGCTACTCCATATCACCAGATTTCCTCCAACGAATGTGCAATAGCCAGTAGTGAACTTCCTATCTCCCTTATCACCAGCATATACCGAGTCAGAATAGCTAAAAATACAAACATGTTCATATTTCTTGTACAACAAACTGTTTCCACCAGAGCTTTTAATATAGGCAAGAATCCTCAGAGCAGCTGTCTAGTGAACCTCTCTAGGCTGATGCATAAACCTAGTCAGTACTCCAACTATAAAGGTTATATCAGGCCTAATAACTGTCAAGTAAATCAACTTCCCAATCAATCTCCTATACTGTCTAGGGTCATCAAGTAGATGACTATTATCATACTATAAATCCACATTTGCTTCTATTGGAGTGCTAGCAGGTTTACACCCCCAACATGCCAGTTTCCTCAAGGAGATCCTCTGAGATAGAAGTAAACCATGCTTTTGATAAGCAACTTCAATCCCAAGAAATTATCTTGGCTTCCCCATATCCTTCGTCACAAAATGTCGTTTAAGATACTCCTTTGTTTCTGCTAAGGCCACAGAATCGCTCTCAGATAGCAAAATATCATCAATATACACAGCCAGTTTCACTGAGCCAGACTTAGTTCGACGAACAAATACTGAGTGATATGAATGACAACGAGCGAATTCAATACCAGATATAACCATGTTGAACTTCTCAAACCATATCCTTGGACTTTGTTTGAGTTCATAGATCGCCTTCCTGAGTCTACAGACAGTATTCTCCCCTCAGCAATATACCATGGAGGTTGCTTCATATAAACTTGCTCCTTCAAGTCCCAATAGAGAAAGGCATTCTTGTCATCTAGTTGAAATAAGGGCCACTCCGTATTAACAATAACAGAAAACAGAATTCGAATGGAGTTCAGCTGAGCAACTGATGAAAAAAATCTCAAAGTAGTCCACGCCATAGGTCTCAGTATATCCTTTGACAACAAGCCTAGCCTTATACCTATCCACTAAAAGGGCGATACTTCAAGGTATAGACCCATCGATAACTCACAACACCAGCATCTTTAGATGCAGAGACCAACTCCCAAGTACCTCGAGAAATAAGAGCATCAATCTCCTCATCCATAACTTGCTTCCAGGCAGCTATAAATATAGCCTCCTCATACGACCTGAGTAAAGATACAGACAAAGAAAGGGTAAACTAGCAAAAAGGAGTAAAACAATCATATGAAACAAAATGAGAGATGGGATGACCAGTACAAGACCATTTACCTTTGCGGAGGGCAATAGAAACATCAAAATCAGAGGAAGGTACTGACCGCTGAGGAGGTATAACTTCCACTAAAGAGGAGGCGGCCGGAACCGATTCAGAGGGAGGAACTTTTTGCCGATGAATATAGACATGTCTGAAATCTTTTCCCAATGTGGCTTTGGTGCAGGTGGTGTTGTAGTGTCTTTTAATGATACTGGCGAAGAGACATCATGGACAACAGCAGGTGCAGGCAAAGGAACAGACGATGAAAAAGAAATAGACTCTGATGCAGTAACTGGACCCTGTGGAGAAAAGTAGGAAACTGATTCAAAAAATATGACATCAGCTGACATAAAATACTTTCTGGTTGATGGACTATAGCACCGGTATCCTTTTTGAGTTCGAGAATACCCAATAAAGACACATTTTATAAACCTAGGTGATATCCAAACCTGGAAATAAATCCGGAACAAAACATATACAACCAAAAACACGTGGAGGAACTGAGAAGATACTTTTGTCAAGATATAGACATGAAAAAGAAATTTTACCATGAAGAACTAAGGAGGGCATTCTATTAATCAAATGACAGGCGCTTAACACTGCATCAGCCTACAAATACTTCAGAACATGCATATGAATTATCATGGTTCGAGCAACATCTAGGATGTGTCTGTATTTGCGTTCAATAATACCATGTCGTTGGGACGTATGAGAGCAGGAGGTTTGATGAATAATCCCATTCTTAGAACAAAAAAGAGACATCATTTTTCATATATTTTTCAGTACGAAGCACAAGGATAGAGGTAGGAAATTGAGTTTTTATTCCATTATGAAAAAGTTCGATGACACCAGAAACTTTAGACCTCTCTTTTAGCAAATATAGCCAAGTCATACAAGAGAAATCATCAACAAAGATGAGAAAATATCTAAAACCTTTAGATGACGGCACACAACTAGTACCCCAGACATCAGAATGAACTAACTCAAATACAGAACTACTACGGTTATTGACTAGACTCGGAAAAGAGACACGATAATGCTTGCCCATCTCACAAGACGCACAACCAAGTATAGAGAAAGAAGACTCAACAGAAATTGCCAACTAAAGCTTCAACAATGAAGGATGACCCAAACGCCAGTGCCAGAGTAGAATAGGATCAGGCTGACCTGCAGCTAAGCCAGTAGCAGATACTCCGTCATCCAAATATTACGTACATCCTCTCTCATGACCTCAGTTGTCAGGTCCTAAAAGACTCAGTAAGAAGGGAAAAAGGTTATACTGCAGTTATATTGTTTGGTAAACTAACTGATAGATAACAAGCTTATAAGAAATTTTAGAACATATAACACATTTTTAAGGTTCAAGGATGGAGTAGCCCGAACTACCCCATCACCAAGGACAGGGAGATTGTGTACCATCAGCAATGTTAACAGGAAAAAATTGAGTGAAAAGATGTAAAGAGGTGAATATATCCTTAATACCTGTCATGTGAGATGAGGCTCCTGAATCTAATATCCAAGGTCTGTGAGGAGAGGCAATATAAGCATACCTGAAGAGGATGGATGAGTTAATGAATGACCTGTCTGATAGAACTCGAGCTGACGTAACCTGTCATACTCGTCTTGTGATATCTGAACAGTAGGAGCACCAGAAGATGCAGAGGCAACATCCGAGAGAACATTAGCAGTATCATCAGAGAGCCAAGATAGAATAAGAGAGGATGAAGTATTTAAGACAACCGACATCGCAGCCAGTTATAAAATCACCAGAAAGATAGCCACTGTAGCAGTAAACAGCCAGTAATGAAGAGAAACAAGTAACTTAGTTACAAGATAGTAGCATAAACAGCCTTAAATAGCAAGATCAGATGTAAAATTTTGATTTTTGATCAGTAAACAGAGCAGATCTCACCAGAGAAGTCTCATAGAGTATCAAAGAAGTCAGATCATATGTAAAAATAGAAAACATATCAGATCTCGCTAGATAGGGCTTGTAGAGAAGCCAAATTAGATTTAAAAATCTGATTTTTGAGTAGTTGCGGCACCTGTATTGTTCACGTGAACAGTACCGCGCGTTACTGTTCACGTGAATAGTATTTTTTTGGCAAATTTTAGGAGAAGAACGAAAAATTTTGAGGGTTAGGATTTCTCTTGCTCTGATACAGTGTGGAGAAATTAAAAACCCTAAAAAGGAATTGATTGATAATAAAGGAGAGACAATACATATATAATAAAAATGATGGGCATAGGTCTATTGGGTAGAAGCCCAATAGCTCAATAACCAATAGCCCAATAACTATTCTAACAGAGGAGAAAGAAAATGAGGAGAAAAGGAAGAGGGATCTCTGGCAAGGGTAGGTTGACAATGGCGGTTCACTGTGCAAATGGGGCAAGTGTGAGATAGTTGTAGCTTCCAAACCCAACCATAATTGGTTTTCGAAAGTTCTAGATGAGGGAAAGAGAAGGGAAAATTATCCCCCCACCCAACCCCACCTCCTCAACCCACCAAACTGTCGACCGTTAAATATTTAATTTCAAGTCCATTTTTTCTTCCAATTCTTACTAATTACCCCCTTAGATTATTTATCAAGAAGGGTCTTTGAATTATAACCTCTACAAATATGGATTCGCAGATCCAAGCCCTGAGTCCCAGAAATTTTCAAATTTTGCAAACAAGGCTATTTCGACCCCAAACTTGTGATTGAAAGTTTACAAGAAAGCTACAGGAATTCTTAAAAAAAATAATCAAGAGCATTGAAAGTGTATTTGACGATTTCTATAGGATATCTTCCTAAATGGCTAGGTATAGATTATAAAGTCATTAGGCGTATGTTCAGGCTTATGAGATTTAAAGGACATGACCGAAATTTACTACTTGTAGTTAGGAGCTACTAATAGGAGTTGGAGGCAATTATTTGGAGCCACTCATAGGACTTTGAACAATACTATTTGGTAAGTACATGGATGCATGTTATGAAGTTTATGAATTTCTATATATATGGACATGCAATGCTATAAGCATGTTTTGAAATAAAGATATATATATATATATATATATATATATATATATATATATATATGCATGTGCCTTTATTTGATTGATTCATTTTGGAAACTTGATGTCTTGAATCTTGAATTGTGTTCTTTCTTGTTATTAGTTAATAAGTAAATTACATGCAAAATGAGAATTGGTTATCTCATGAAAGTTATACATATCTATGGATTTTAGCTTTATGGGTGTTTTTCTCATGAAAAGTAGGTTACGATTTGCCAAATGCATGGGCAAAATAAGCTAAGATGCAAATGCAAAAGTAGGTTAAGAATGTGGTTTCTCGTTTTAGTGCAAAAGTTGAGTATAGAGCTATGGCGCACACAACTTGTGAGATGATATGGTTAAAGAGCTTATAGTTGGCATGGACCTAAAAATAGGTCTAGTACTTGCAGAATTGTCAGCTTTTCTCAGAGTTTATCACTAAAAATTAGTATGCCTAACCACCAACCTTAAGAAGAATAGAAAGCAATTTATACTTCTACAACACCAATCCCTACTTAAAAATAGATTGCTCTTCCCGTGCTAACAGAATAGTGTGTCCAGCTACAACTCGATTGTATAAACTGTTAGATACAATAGTAATCAGTTAACTTGTAGAGTTATTTAATTTGTAAACTTATTAAGTTATACAACCTTAATAGTATTTGGAGTCCTAGAGTCCTAGTAATATTATGAATCATAGTTTGAGTAGAGTTTAGTCTTGTATGAGCCTATATCATGGTTTGAAGAATCGACCAATTCCTATAAAAAATCGGCCGATTTGTATCGGAATCGGCCGCAATCGAGACAGAATAGGTGGTTCAAAATCAGAATCGGCCCGAATCGGTCGGAGTTATAATGGTATCGGACAGAATCGTCCAATTCTGGCTGAAATCGTCCAATTCCATTTCGATTCCGACCGATACCAACAGAACTATTTTCAAACTGCCCCAAACTCCGCAGTATTGTTGGATTCCAACGATCTCTTAATCTTACACCACAGATCAATGGTGTCAAATCTTTTTTCACTTTTAGTGCCACGTAAGTACAATAATTATTCTCAATCCCAAGAGAATCCTATACTTACTCTTACTAAATATTATAAATACACCTCCCTTGCCAACAATCCTCAAAATTGAGAAATTTATGGAAAAACAAAATTGATAACTAACCAGATGAATAACTTTTAAGATTAATTGTTTTTTAAAACTTGACTTATTAGAAAAATGTTAAAAATAATTAGAAAATGTGCAATAATTTGTCGAGTCCGATATAAGTAATTAATTTATTTTAAAAAATTTAGAAAATGATTAGAAAAAGGTTGTCATTTATATAATTAAGTAATATAATTATTTTGTTAGATTAATTATACATTAATTTGTTAGATTAATTATTTAAACTTTGTTAGGTCACAAAATGTATAAATAAAATTAACTAATTAATTTTATTAAATATTAGAAAATGTTAGGAAACAGTTGTCATGAATATAATTAAATAAAATATGATTAGTTCATTAGATCAATTGTATTGTAATGTCTTCGTAAATACTTTATTAATTTATGTCTTTACGCTAGCTGCTTTGTATTACTTTGTCCAAATGTGATACAAATTTCATCAATTATTCTAAATATTATTTATTAAAATGCTACTAACTATCTAAACAATTTTTAAAATTTTTTAATTATTTTCAAAAAAATTGACCGAAATCAATTTACCGAGACAAAATGGCCGATATGATATGATTGATTCTCATACCTAAAATTGTTGACCAATTCCAATTCCTATTCTCAGATTTCAAACTATGGTCTATATTAAAAGGGGATTTTACTCATGAAATTAATATAACTATATTTTGTAGTTTTCTAAATATCAATAAAGATGTAGTCTTTCGTAGTTTAACATGATAATAGAGCTCTAGGGTTTTTTTATCCTTTGTAACCTTCTTCATCTTCCTTCTTCTTTTTCTTCATCTTCTTTTTCTTTTCTTATTTTTCTCTTGTCTAACCTGATTTCACTTCAAATCTGAAAAGCAAAAAAAAATATTGTTTACATGAATAGTACTGCAGTGATATTGTTCACAATGAACAGTAATCTGTGAGTCCGGAACCTATTACCCTGATGGCTGAAATTATTTCGGCCATAAATAAGTGAATTTAAGGTCGATTTTGATGATCTTAGAGTTGACTCTAAAATTTTTAGGAGTCTCAATGCAATAGTGGAAGCAAATTTGGTAGATTGTACTGTTTGGAGTAGATTTTCTACAGATTCATATAGGAATCAAAGGTTTAACGGCTGATTTCAGCTCTTTGCATCACGCAACAGAAATTGTTTGGGTTTGTTTGAGATCCTAAAGGAGGATAGGTTAGTTAGTTAATTGTAAAGTTATTCAGTTATACAATCCTAATAGTATATGGAGGCCTAGCAATATTATGAGTCATAGTGTGAGTAGGGTTCGGTCTTGTATAAGTTATATAAAGAGGGGATTACTTATAACTCTAATATAATTGTATTTTGTAATTCTTCTCATTATTAATAAAAATATAGTCTTTCGTAGTTTAACATAAATAACCATTTAAATGCCAAATGAAAATTATATATACTGACATGAAAAGATCAATGTAGACATACAACAAAATCGTTAAAGAATTTTTAATCAAAATTAGGTCAGGTATGAATCTCTACAAAATTGAGAAGGCTCTACATAAGCCGTTTCATAGCACAGTCCCCATTGCTTGGTCTGATGAAACTAAGCATTGATGTTTCAAGCCAGGGACAGCAGTAGGGAGAGAAAAATGTAAATGTTATTGGTCAAATACTGCAGCTATGAAAGGACTCCAAAATTTAAGATGCCCCACGATTATTAGATTTGTTACAGGAAACTGTTCTCATCTACTGAGAGAGAGAAAATATATTCCACACTGAAAAGGAGAACCATCAACAGAACAGAGAAGTTCAGGATAAATGAATACGCCACATTCAAGCTCAACCAATGGCTGTCAACAGAGGAAATAAGCTAGCTATCAAGCTGTTAATCTAGCTACAAACAGCCATAGACGGCTATCACTTCATGACCATAATTAGCCATAACTCCATCTATCTATGAAGCATGGACACGGATACATGATACAGACACGACATGATACAGACACAGACACGACAAATCCTTTAAATGTAGGATACGGGGACACGGTGATATAATTACATGTATGTGTGTATCTATATACATATTAAAAGCCGTAGTGATTAGGATGTGTTCTATTATAAGTAAAATGGAAAATAAAAAAAATCTAAATGAATTACATCCATAGATTTTAATAAAGTGACAAACAAATACAAAAATAATCAAAAAATAATCCAACCAATTCCTCACCTCGTTCATGATGTGTTTAGCTACTACCAATATATTAGCTCATGTCGAAGAGACTTTTTTTTTCCACATTTATGTAAGCGACACGTGACTTTTTGATATCCACCACATAATCTTTAGATTTTGTTTAAAGCCGACTCAGACATTTGGACACGGTGCTGACACGATTTTATGGTTGTTTAAAATCAGCTTCGAAGTGTCTGATACATGTCGGGCAAGTGTATTACAAGTGTGGGTGTTCGACACGTGTCTGACACTTTGAAGTCTCCATGAGCCATAACTGGCGGTCAAGTCATGGCTATAATTGCCACAAAAAGCTGCTATAAATTACATTAAATAATTGTTGTAAATGTAGTAAATGGCTGTCTAAATGTTGTAAATATATCGTTTTTTTTAGCTGGTAGTACATTATAAATAGGAGTTTCTACCCTAAGAATAGAGACAACAAGCTTAGAAATTTTCTGCTCATCTTCATTTCCTCTCTCTCTTTTTTTTAGCTGGTAGTACATTATAAATAGGAGTTTCTACCCTAAGAATAGAGACAACAAGCTTAGAAATTTTCTGCTCATCTTCATTTCCTTTCTCTCTCTTTAATTCACATGGTATCAGAGCCATGGGAATGATCTTTTAGTGGCGTCCATTCGTTCCGCTCCGGTACTTCATACAAGTCTTTTAACACCTATCCATCCCGGTTTCGCTCCGGTACTTCTTACAAAGTTCTGATGTTATTTCATCAGTTCATGCTTTAACACAAGCACCATTACTGTTCCTATTGTCAAGTTGTAGCAAGACTAGATAGCACTAATTTCTGAAACTATTACAAAGATTGGCTTACTTCTAAATGTTAAAGCATAAACAAGCTAAGGACAGACATCATGATTCCAACAATCTGCACTCAAAGAATGTTTGGAGACTTGGACCAGATCAAACTCTGAGTCATGCAACCACTTATGCTGGTGATTAGAAAAACATGTAGCTACAATTTTGAGAGAATCACAACATTCCCGCAAACCTTGAAAGTGATGCATCCACTTGGATCAACATGACAGTGGTATATGTATGTATTTCTGGAATCCCAGTCAACATTCTGCAAAATGGAAAGGATATATATCAAGAGACCTTATATAGGGTGTGTTTCCAAATGTGCAGTCTGAAAATAGTATATATAAGTCAAAATAATCAAGAAAATCTAGAGAAATGTGCACTCTGAAAAAGTTTTATAAATAACTGATTACACACAAATTACTCTCTATTTTCTTGCTCGTCAATGTCATCATCATTGTTGCCATGACCATTCAAGGTTTTCAAGATATTTCCTATCAATATTGGATAAGTTATGAAGCACAATGCAAAATGAGGAAGACCCAAAATTGTTATTTCAAAATTAAAAGGGACTACTCCGGGATAGGCATCAAATGTCAAGATTTCCCATTAGAAGTTTCAAGTAGTTAATTAGGAAGCACAAGTACAAAGAAGGTCATATGGTGAATATAAATGCACTGTAGTAGTTAGCATACACAACCAGCAGAGGCTAGTAACTGTGGAAATATTTAGTGAACTTCCGCCTCGTGTGAGACTAATTCATCACATGGCACAATTCATCTCCTAACACTTGACACTGCCCTGAATGCATTTACGCTAGTACTAAGTAAAATGGATAATCCTATTTAAGATGAGGTATTATTACCTATGAAGCACGGACACTTCACAGTCAGTGTCATGTCCGTGTCGGACATGGACACTTGCCCGATTCGTATCAGACACTCAGATGTCGTGTCGAATTTTAAACAACCATAAAATCACACGTCGGCATCGTGTCCAGCACGGTGTCGACATTAAATAAAATTTAAAGATCATGTATTAGATATCTAAAAGACACATGTCGTTTAAATAAAAATGAAAAAAAATATCATTCTAACATAAGCAAATATGTTAGTAGAATTTACACACATCATAAACTAAGTGAGGTATTAGTTAAATTATTTTTAGATTTTTTTGTTTTGTTTGTTATTCTATAGAAGCTATAGATGTAAATTATTTAGGTTTTATTTTGTTTTCCAACTTACCTTTAATAAAATTAATTATTCATGTTTGATTATTTTTTGACAAGTTGATTATTCATTATTCTACTCACATAGATAGAGTTGTGTAGAAATGTCTACTTTGGAAAGTGTTAAGATTAGTTAGTTATTAGTATTGGATTATTGGGTTATTGGGTTGTTATCTATATAACCATATACCCACCTTGTCATCTATATATATATATATATATATATATATATATATATATATATATATATATATATATATATATATATATATATCTTGTACCTTCTTTTATGTTATTCAATACAATCTACTTCGAAGGTTTTGTTTCTCTACATGGTATCAGAGCAAAATGAAACTCTAACCCTAAAAATCTCTAATCCTTCTCCTCAAAGCTTCCTCTCAAAGTGTCGCCATCTCTCCATCAACTCCAAAGTGCCACAACCTACAATCTCCAAATGTCGCCACCCTTACTTTAAAGATCTCTCCATCAGATCCGAGGTGCCTCCACCTCTTCATCTGGTTCTGATTCTGTATCTGTTTTTTTGCTTCAAATTCAGAATCTGATTTTTCTCTGAATCTGTTTTCTGATTCTGATCTCTTCATCTGATTCTGGTTCTGATTCTGATTCTGTTTTGTAATCTGCTCTGATTTTGATTCTTCTTTTTTAATTCTGGTTTTGATTCTGATTCTGTTTTTTATTCTGATTCTGGTTCTGATTCTTTTTTTTATTCTGGTTCTGGTTTTAGTTCTGATTCTGTTTTTTAGTTCAGATTCTGTTGCCCAATTAAAAAAACCACCACCGCCTCAAGTTCTCTCCATCAAGTGCCGCCACATGTTTGATCCTTCCAAGAGTCCAAAAGTAGTACTCCAACTACTCAAAAATCAGTTTTTTTGAGCTGATCTGGATCTTTTGATGTTTTGCAAGATTTGTTTGGTGAGATCTGATCTGTTAACTACTTAAAAATCAGATTTTTACATCTGATCTGGCTATTTAGATGCTCTAAAAACTTTTTATGGTGAGATCTGCTCTGTCTGCTGCTTAAAAATTAGAATTTTTTTTTTACATCTGATCTGATTTTGTTTTTAAGCCTTTATATGCTACTATCTAGTACCTAAGTTACCTGCTTTTCGTCATTACTGGTTGTTTACTGCTACTACTAGCTATCCTGTTTTTTGGTGATTCTCTGAATGAATGTTACGTCTGAGACTATGAGTTCATCTTCCACTATGACCTCCTCTCTGATGGTTGAAACTTCTGTCCTCAAGACAATATTGGGGACTACTGTGAAATTGAATGGCTCCAACTATCTTTTATGGGCACAGGCGTTTCGCATATTCATTGGCGCTCAAAACAAATTGGCTCACCTCCTATAGCTTCCACCTGCTGATACAAATCCCACATATGTGACTTGGCTTACTGGAGATTATTCCATGATGACATGACTTCTTAAGTCTAGAGGAAAAGATTAGTGGTAATGTCATGTTCCTGCCTACCGCTAAAGACATGTGGGATATACTGAAGGTCATGTATGGAAATAAGAAGAATCCCTCGAGGGAGTTTGAGATCTATGAGCGCCCGTTTGAGCTCAAACAAGGAAACAGATTTGTGCCTGAGTTCTATGGTATGAAGTCAAATGTCTGATTGATGAGTTAGAGATGCATCAGCCGTCTGTTACTGATGTGGCAACTCTCAGGATCTCGCAATATCAAAAGTTTTTATCTGGCTCGAGCCCCACTTTATGATCCCAAGTGTGGAGTCAGATTCTTGGAGGAGATAGTATTCTCACATTGACTGCCACTTTCTCGAGAGTTATGTGAGTATCTACTGGGGCTGATGTTTCCTCTACACCTTCTATTGAGCAGTCTGTCATGGTTTCTGAACGTGATCGTGGTCGTGACCGCGATTTTGGAAGACAGGGACATGGATTTATTGGAGGTGAATGTGGCTCGTATGGAGGCAGACAGAGTGCCTCTGAGAAAGGCCTTCGGCAATGCAAACACTGTGGACTCAGTAATCACATTTCCGAGAAGTGCTGGGAGAAATTCGGTCGACCTGAGTGGGCACAACTATCTGAGTCTGACTCTTCTGCTCCGCGTAGCACTCCTCAGGACTTTTCATCCACGTCCTCCACTATTCCTAAATCTTCCACTGTTGTACTGACATAGGAGGAGTATGATCGACTTCGATAACTAGAGTTCTCTCATACCAATTTTTCAGCAACTCATGCATCTGCTTCAGGTATGCTGATTGAAACTTGAACGAGAGAATAAATCTGTACAAAAATAAAAACAAATAATCAAAGAATTAGAAGGTTAGATTTTTTTCGTTGTTCAATTCTATCTGTTGCAGCAAGGGCCAAAGCGGGTCGTGTTCCACTGGGAGGGAGGCGATGGAAGCATTGACAGTACGGTATATCTGTAGCCAAGACTTGAAAGGTTGGTTGTAGTTTGAAATAAGAAAGTAGATCTAATCAAGAGGGAGAGTCTAGGTCGCTAATCTACCTTCACGACTAGTCTCGATCTAGTGGTTGTATCCTTTTAAACTAATGAAACATTCATCTAAATAGTTAACCCTAAGTAAGAAGAGTAAGATGTCCAACTTAACTTGTCTACACTACGCCAAGCCAAACCCTAATTTTACCCTAAGCCAAAGTCAATCCCTAATCATTAAACTATGCCAAACCCTACCCCTAAAGTTAATCTAAAGCCAAACCCTACTTATCTAAATCATTAAGTTGGACTATCATCACTAAACTTCAAAGGATTAATCTAATCCTAGATTGCAAATCCATTAGATTAATCAACTAACCCTAGATCTAACCCTAGTCAATCTAGTGATTAGCCACCCTAGAATTATTTTAGCCTAGCATCCTTTTTGTTTTAACAATCTTTTTATTTTTAAGATCTTTAAAGAAAAGAAAACAAGGAAGAAAGATTAAAGACAACACCAAAAACCAAACCAAGAACAAAGAAATAAAAAGGTAGACTTGAAATTAAAAGAACAAGAATAATAACATAAAAAAAAGATAACCTTTATTGATGCAATCCTTGGGTACAAGCTCCTTCTCCTTCCTCCTTACATTAGCCAAGCCAAAGCCAACAGCAATTACAAAGAAGAGAACTCAAAAGAGGCTAAACCCTAAATCCTTAACCCTAACCTTCTTCTTTTTCTCTCTTGATGAGGTTATGATCGATTATGAGAGACTTCAGCTCTTTAAATAGACCTCAAAGCTAATCACACTAGGATACAAATTAGAAAGTTTCCTAATTCAATAAGGAATTCAGTCCTGCAGCAAGTTAACGTGTTGTTTGCTGAATATGACTCATCAGACGGCTGAATTTGACAGAGTGATAAACAGAAGAATTGTAGTCCTTCCGGTCTTCTTTCTGTAACATCTTGAACTATCGGATTTGAATATCTGTAGCAAAAATTATGATCTGAATAGTAAAATGTGTACAGTCTGAATCTGAGTCTGAATTGATTTTGAACTCCATTTAATTTGAATTATCCTCCTTATTCCTTGTAGAATTAGCTTTATCCCCTTCATCTTTTAGAACTTTATCTTCTGAATTTGAACTTGAATAGGAGATGAAGATTAATCCTTTCCTCCTTTGGATTCAATTTAATTTAAAATCCAACTTTGGATAGGATTAGGGATAAAATGAAGCTTCTTGTATCTTTATCCTCTCATTTAAGTAACTACACACCATAATCAAAAAGAGGGTTAATAGCATTAATTAATAAAGGAATGATCAAGGATATATATGTAAAAGTGATGATAAAAATGCAATTTTAGAGTACAATCATATGCACACCTATAATGCCTCTCCTTAAAAGCTCTGGATATTAGACTCTGGAGTCTCATCCCATATCCCATATGACAGGTATTACATAAAAGTTTGTTTCTCTAAATATGTCCACTACCCACCCTTCTGTTAAAATTGATGGTGGTACTCATTTACCTGTACTAGGCAATGGGATCGTTCAGGCTACTCCATCCTCGACAGGGATCAAGGACTCGGCCGAGTCGGGCCAAGTCGTATCCGACTCAGCCATCAAAGAGATGACTCGGATACCCGAGTCGAAGGTCGGGTGCCGAGTCGACCCGGGTCGGGTCCGACTCGGAGTCGACTCAGTCAACTCGGCCGAGTTTTACACAACTCAGCCGAGTTGACCGAGTCGACTCCGAGTCGGACCCAACCCGGGTCGACTCGGCACCCATGAATCTGCGACATAAAGAGAGACTCTCAATCTCTCTCTGCGTTTGCTGAATCAGAAAAAAAAGTCGTCTTCGCCCCCGTCGCCGTCGATCTCCCCCGTCGTCGTCGCCTTCGTAGGTACCTCTTTCTCCTCTCCCTCTCTCTCTCCGTCGATATCTCTCCCTCTCTCCTTCTGCGTCTCTCTCCCTTTCTCTCGCCGTCACCTCTCTGTCTCTGTCTCTCTGTCTCTGTCTCTGTCTCTCTCTCTCACTCTCTCTCTCTCTCTCCCTCTCTCTCCCTCTGTGTCTCTCTTTATCCCTCAGTCCCTCTCTCTCCTTGTGTCTCTCTCTCCCCCCTCTGATCCTCCCTTCTCTCTCTGTCCCTCTCTCCCTCTTTGTCTCCGTCTCTCTCTCCCCCCTTTCTCTCTTTGTTCCTCTCTCCCCCTCTGATCCTCTACTCTCTATCTCTCTGTCTATCTCTCTCCCTCTCTGTCTCCGTCTCTCTCCTCTGATCCTCTCCCGTCTCTCTCTGTCCCTCTCTGTCTCCGTCTCTCTCCCTCTCCCTTTCTCTCTCTGTCTCTCTGTCCATCTCTCTCCCTCTCTGTTTCCATCTCTCTCTCCCCTCTGATCCTCTCCTCTCTGTCTCTCTGTCCATCTCTCTGCTCTCTCCCTCTGTGTCTCCCTTTAATTTAATTAAGTTAATTTAGCTTAATCTAGTATAAACTAATTTAGTTTAGTTTAATTTAGTTTAATTTAATGTTGTTTTAATTTAGTTAATTTTAGTTTTAATTTAATTTAACATATAATTTTTTAAATTTTAGTATGGCTCCAAAGCAACGCGATATTGGATGGGAACATGGTACCCCTGTTGGTGGAAGTAAAAAACTTGTGAAGTGAAATTATTGTGGGAAACAAGTCCTTGGTGGTATCACTAGATTGAAGCAACATATGGCACATGTACCTGGTCAGGTGGAAGGATGCTTGCGAGTATCAAAAGAGGTACCTCAAATAATGAGACGACATCTTTCTAAACATAGCAAAGAAAGAGCGGCCATAAAATCCAAAAAAGAGTGACTTATGAGATCTTTAAGTGAGAAAGATTTTTATGATATGACCGATGAAGATTCTGATAATGAAATTGAAGAAGTTGGTAGTTTAGAATAAGTTGAAAGAATACAACTAAAATAAGCTACGAAAGAAAGTCGTGAAATGGCTTGGAGATCGGCAGAAGGAGTTGATATTGGTGGCAGTAGTTCACAGCCTTTAGGATCAAAGATTAATCGTAGATTGCGTCGGAGTCTGACTACGAGAAAAGCTGAAATTCGAGCTCGTGGTATTGAACCTTACATGTTCCCAATAAAATAGAAATCAATCAAAAGCATGTTCTCAACTGAGAATATTAAAAATGTTAGAAAATCTATGGCGAAATTCTTTCGCTACAATGTAATACCATTCAATGCAGCTGATAGTGGTCCTTACTACCAAGACATGATTAATACTATTGCGGAAGCAGGCCCAGGTGTAAAAAGCCCTACAGGGTACCAGATTGGCAATCTATATTTAGAGGAGGAAATGAAAGAAATTGAAGTATATATTGCTTCAATAAAAACAAAATGGCCGCAGTATGGTTGCACGATCATGTGTGATGACTGGAGTTCTCGAAATAGAAAGCCTATTGTTAATTTCATGATTTATTGTGATAGAAGCATGATCTACCATACTTCTATTGATACTACTAATATCTCGAAGGCTGCTGGTTATATATTCTCGCTAATAGATAAAATTGTTGATGAAGTTGGTAAAAAAAATATCGTGCAGGTTGTAATAGATAATGAGGCAAGTTTCAAAGCAGTTGGTCACATATTAATCGAGAACAGAAAACATTTGTTTTGGTCTCCCTGTGCAGCACATTGCATTGATTTAATGCTTGAAGATATTAGCTCTGTGAAAGCAGTCAAGGAGACATTAGATGATGCTAAGATAATCACATCATTCATTTACAATAGCCTCAAAGTGGTGAATTTAATGAAGCTATTTACCAGAGATAGAGATTTGTTGAGACCAGGTATAACACGGTTTGCCACCGAGTTTATTTCTATTGAAAGCCTTATTCGCTATGAGCAAGATTTGAAAAGAATGTGTACGACTACCGAATGGCGTGAATTCAACAAGGAAAGGAGTAGAAAAAATATGCGAGATAAGATTTCTAATCTCATTCTGACTGACCGGTTTTGGAAGAAGGCAAGAGAGGTCCAAAATATTATGGATCCTCTTGTTAGAGTCTTGAAGATAGTGGACCAGAACAAGAAAACTACATTATCTATTATATATGAAGCTATGGATAGAGCAAAATTGACTATAAAGGTATCAAATAAGAACTGAAAGAAGTACTGGGATATCATTGATAAAAGATGGGAGGGACAATTGCATAGACACTTGCATGTTGCTGGTAATTCATTTGTCTAGAAATCATATTTGTTGACTAGAAATTGAAACTGTCATATCATAACAATCATGTGCTTACATTATTGCAGCATATTTTTTAAATCCAGCACTCCAATATTCAAAAAACTTTTCTACACATCCAGAAGTGAGAAATGGATTAAAGGTCATTAAAAGATTGGAACCAGATTTGAATAAACAAGCAAGAGCTATTAATGAGGTAATAATAATTTATTTATTTCATCGATATAATATTATGTAAATATTAACACTTGTGATGTATATTCTCACAGATAAAATTATTTGTGGATGGAGTTGGAGAATTTGAAAGCTCACTGACTAGAAGAGTAGTGCAACAATCTCTTCCAACTGATTGGTGAATTAATTATGGCGAAGAAGCTCCCAATCTGCAGAAAATTACCATCAAAGTTTTAAGCCAAACATGTTCTTCATCGGGTTGTGAAAGAAATTGAAGCACGTGGTTGCTGATTCATATAAAATTGCGCAACCGGTTGACAATGAACAAGTTGCATAAACTAGTATTTGTGCATTACAATATGTGATTGCAAGTAAGAGACTTGACATGTAAAAGCGAAACTGATGATTATTACAACCCAATTGATCTGATCAATATTTTCAATGATGATATTTTGAATGAGTGGATTTGTGAGGGAGAACAGCCGAAGTTACCACCAGATGACTTAGGTTGCTTGGACAAAGGTATTCGTCGTAGTGACGAAAGTGGCGGTGATGGCGACGATGATGGTGATGGCGGTGATGATGATGGTGATGATGATGATGGTGAATATGACGACGGTTATAGAGGTGATGGCAGTAATGTTAAAGAGACTCATGGTGTTGGTGGAATCCAACGAGGTGGTGCTATAACATGGGATTCAGAATATTTTGCCACACAAGATACAGATCATGGAGGCCGGGCGGGGATTTCGCAACAGCATAGGTATTTGGATCGGTTGGTCGATTTCAGTTCTAGCAATGATTATTCGAGTGGACATGATAACTACTCACATGGTCATCATAGTCTTGAAGGCCATTTACAGGGGTTGAGTTTGACATCTGGCTAATATTCTGGCACTGATTATTCTAGCACTGGTGAATATTCTACTAGCAGCACTGAATATCGAGGTTTTGGGTATTATCACCATGGAGCTGATATTGCACAACCCCTACCGCCATATTACTCTGATAGTGGATCCTCTGGCCAATCATCTCAACCTACAGGATCTCACCCACAAACATATTATTATCCTTATGGAAACTATATAGCTGGTTTCTATACTTATCGCGGGGATGATGATAATGATGATTTTGTGCCTCCTCGTAATTCAATGTAGAAATGACTATATTAGCAGGTACTTATGACTTATTTTGTGCAATTTACTATATTATGCATGTATTTTGATATCTTTCTACCGATGACGCTTGTATTTATACTTTCACGTTATTTTTTGAGTGCTAGGTGACATGTTTTGAATATGTGATACCATGAATTTTGATGTCTACATTTTTTTATGATTTGTCATGATTTTTTCATAATTTTTTTGGCGTTCTATGTAGCGTTTTGCGCGTATCGTCTGAGTCTGATCTAAATCGCCGAGACCGATCCGTCTCGGTGCCGGCCAAGTCGACGGCCGAGACCGAGACTTTGAACCATGATCCTCGACTTACTGATGTCCTTTATGTTCCACATTTTCCTTTTAGTCCCTTGTCTATCAGTCAGCTTACTAAACAAATAACTGCAAAATAACTTTTTTCCTTCTCATTATGTGTTTCAGGACCTGTCGACTGGGAAGGGAATTGTTTTGGGGCATAAGCGATGAAGCATATACTATTTGAAAGATCGAGTGACCCCTACGGGCTTAGTTGCAGGTCAGCCTGATCCGGTTTTACTGTGGCACAGGCGCTTGGGTCATCCTTCATTACAAAAGATCCAGTCAATTATTCCTGTTGAATCATCTATCTTTAGGTTGTGAGCCTTTTGGGTTAGGTAAGCCCCATCGTGCTCCCTTTCCAAGTCGAGTCAATAGTCGTAGTAGTTCTCCCTTTGAGTTGGTCCATTCTGATATTTAAGGTCCTAGTTGTATGCCCTCTATTAAATGTTTTAGATATTTTTTGTTCTTTATTGATGACTTCTCCAGCATGACGTGGTTGTATCTCCTAAAAGAGAGGTTAGAAGTGTCCAATGTTATTGAGTCTTTCTTTAATGAAATAAAAAATCAGTTTTCTACTTCTATTTGTGTGCATCGCACTGACAATACCCTGGAGTATATAAATAAGAATGTATCTGTTTTTTGTTTCAAAAATGGTATTATTCATCAGACCTCTTGTTCTCATACATCCCAACAAAATGAAGTTGCCGAAAGAAAACATAGACATATTCGGGATGTTGCTAGAACCTTAATGATACATATGAGAGTTCTGAAATATTTATGATCTGATGATGTGTTAAGTGCTTGCTATCTAATTAATAAGATGCCTTCTTCTGTTCTCCATAATAGATCTCTATTTTCTTGTCTCTAGGCTAACAAAAGCCCCTTCTCCATGACTCCCCGTGCTTTTGAATGCATTTGTTTTTGTTCAAGACTTGTCTTCTGGGCTAGATAAGTTATCTCCTAGATCTGTAAAGTGTGTATTCGTTGGGTATTCTAGAACTCAAAAAGAATATAGGTGTTATAATCCCTCCACCATGAAGTAGTTAGTGTCTGCTGATGTTAGATTCTTTGAGTCTGTTTCATAATTCTCTACACATACTCCCTTCACCACATCTGAGACTATTCCTTCTTCACTATCTGTGTCATTATCTACACCTGCCTCTATTGTTTCTTTGCCAGTCCGGTCAAAAGAAACTAAAGATCCACATGCATTAAAGTCAATACGGGATTTCAGATATGTCTACACTCATCGTCCAAAGGTTCCTACCTCCGAACTTATTCTGGCTATTCCTTCTCCGGTAGACGGTTCTACCACTCCACCATCAGCTTCTCCCTCTGACCTTGATGTTCCTATTGCCTTTCGAAAAGGTAAACGATCTTGCACAGATTACCCAATTCTAATTTCATTTCTTATGATCACCTAAATCCTACTTTTCGCCAGTTTGCTCTGTCTTTATCTTCTGAGTCTATACTTAGGTCTTATAGAGAAGCTTTATTGGTGCCTGCCTGAAAACAGGCTATGGATGATGAGATGGAAGCTCTTACTTCTAGAGGAACTTGGGAGTTGTTTCAGCACCAACAGATGCGGTGATTGTTGGTTGTCACTGGGTTATTACTTTAAAGTACCGCCCAGATGGCTCTGTGGATATATATAAGGCCAGATTTGTGGCCAAAGGGTAAACTTAGACATATAGCATTGACTATTTTGAGACGTTCTCGCCAGTTGCCAGGATGAACTCTACCAGGATTCTGTTCTCTATTGCTGTCAACCTGTCATGGCCACTGTTCCAGCTGGATGTCAAGAATGCCTTCTTACATGGGGATCTTCAGGAGGAAGTGTATATGGAGCAACCTGCAAGTTATGTTACTCAGGGGAGACTAAAGTCTGTAGTCTAAAAAGGGCTATATATGGACTCAAGCAGAGTCCAAGGGCGTGATTTAAGAAGTTCAGTCTTACCATTTCTGGTATTGACTTTCATTGATGTCATTCAGATCACTCTGTCTTTGTTTGGCACACAAGGTTTGACATTGTCATTCTGGCTGTCTATGTTGATGACATTTTACTGACTGGGAGTGACTCAGCTGGGATAGTAGAAATTAAGATGTATCTCAAGCGTCATTTTGTGACCAAGGACATGGGACGTCCAAAATACTTTCTGGGAATTGAAGTTGCATATAAAAAACACAGTGTACTTCTTTCCCAGCGAAAGTATACTCTGAATCTTCTTGAGGAAGCAGGGTTTTGAGATGCAAACCTGCTACTACTTCAATGGAAGCCAATGTGACTTTATGATTTGATGACAGTCATACACTTGATCCAGGAAGATATAGAAGATTGATTGGAAAGTTGATATATCTCACAGTTACTAAGCTAGATATTACCTTTATTGTGAGGGTACTGAGCAAATTCATGCATCAACCAGAGAGATTCACTGGTTAGCTGTGATGAGGATCCTGGCTTACATTAAAAGTTGTCTAGGAAAAGGTTTGGTGTACAAGAAACATGGGCATGTATACATTTCTGGATATTCGGATTTATGCTATATCAGTGACCGAGAAGATAGAAAGTCTACCACTAGGTATTGCACCTTTATTGGAGGAAATCTGATGACTTGAAAAAGCAAAAGGCAAGATGTGTCTCGCTTGAGTGCAAAAACTGAGTATAGAGCTATGGCTCATACAATATGTGAGATGGTATGGTTAAAAAATATATTGATGGAGCTAGGTTTCAGACAATCTGGGCCCATGCCTATGTGTTGAGATAATCAGTTTGCCATCTATATTGCCCAGAATCATGTATTCCATGAAACAACCAAACATATTGAGATTGGCTGTCATTTTGTCAGAAATACTTAGACAAAGGTGGTTACATTCCAGTTCACATCGTCTTCAAAACAGTTGACTGATCCCTCACCAAAGCTACATCACCTCAGGTGTTTTCTAACCTATGTAACAAGCTGGGCATGCTAGATCTCTATGCTCCAGCTTGAGGGGGAGTGTTAAGGTTAGTTAAGTCATTAGTATTGAGTTACTGGGTTATTACCTATATAAATATATACACATATTGTCTTCTATATATATCTTGTACCTTCTCTTATGTTATAAAATACAATCTACTTCGAGGGTTTTATTTCTCTACAGAAAGTACCGTTGAAAAAGTTGAAGACAATGCACCTTTTTAAATTATGAGAGAATCAAAAAATTAGGAACAGAGAGAAAATTTATCTATATAATAATAATAATAAAATATTGCTTATAATGGCCCTGTATCCTTTTTTTATTTTGTCGTGTCCCGTGTCCGTGTTATGTCCGACACTCGTGTCCGTGTCCGTGCTACATAAATCATTAATTGAAGAAACAAGGATAATGTGCAAAGTGATGAGAAAAGGATGAAAGTCAACTGCTAAATTATAGCAAAGATGGCTTAGCAATACCAAAAGTTAAATTGAAACAAATGAAATCTAAAAGGGGAGTAAGTTGTATCGTGTGAAAACTTCCAATAAACGGATTACTAAAAAAGGAGAACATCCACATCATGATTTCACATATCGGCCGATTCCAAAATACATCAGCAATATTGTATCGAGTTATGAGGTACTGATATAATACAGGATCGCAATCACCTTCGAATACAAATAAAAAAAACTAGAGTTCTACAAGAAATAAAATGAAAAGAGAGATTAGGCTTGGAGAAAAGAACTAGATAACTTTGGGCTTCGCACCCCTTACGCGGGCTTCGCACCCCTTACACCACGGGCTTCGCACCCAAAACTCAAGAGTACTCTCAAGAGAATTTAACTGAAAAAAGTTTTAATTATTCATTATCTACTTATTCATTAAGTTGAGTCTCTTTATATATGCTCCTACAAATTGAACTTCTCGAATATAATTGATGTGGTACTAAAAGCAAAATAGACAAAATATAACATCTCAAAATAAGGTAAGGCATGAAAAGACAACTGGCAACTAGCATAATGTCCTCATCAATTCCCCCAGGGTAGGAGAAACTCGATCCTATCGAGTGAGGACTCTCCTTAGGAAGCATCTCAATCGGGCCAAGGTGGTGGTTGTCGCAGCATCAGTGGTACATCACGTTGATAACATGGTGGTGGAGGTGGAGCCGGTCTTCGTGACGGGTCAGTTGTAAAAAATGGCAGCTCGATCAAGACATAAAGAGTAGACCAAGGCACATCATCTCTGCTGAAGACGGAGCTGATATCAGGATCCCATGGGCTATCCAACTTGTAAGTAATGGAAGCAATCCTCTTTAAAACCCAATCGAAATCTTTAGGCCAAGCGTGCCAACTTTCTCACAACCTCAGAGCGACTCATAACCATCACATTATTATCAACGTCAAATTCCTGCAAAGTAATATATAGGTACGCAGCAAATTTGTTGGGTATCATTGTAAATTGCTATCGATCTAGTGATATCATCAATATATGCAATAGGAAAATGCAATGTAGTAGGCTCAACTATCTCATTCACGTCATCACTGGCACTATTAGACATGTGAATTTCATCAATAACCAGTGTGTCAGCACCAACTGCTGTGTCTTCAATTATACTAACAGTCTTGAAAGGAACGTGGACTTCCTCAATAACCTTCGAGACGTCAACTTCATCACTAGACACAATTCTAACATGTTGACTCTCTGAAGGACACTGATAATCATAATGTCCATATCCCTCATATTTACAACACAGCCTTAGCATTGACTAGTGTTTTGAAAGTCAAGTCCAACCTTAATGCAACATCAAAGGCCTCTTCAACAGTGTCTAAGTCATAGGGGCCAGTAATCATAGCACGTTTCATATTAGGTCGTAAACCCTATACAAGCCTAGTTACAGTCTCAGAAGGGTGCTCTCCCACTTCACTACGATGGGTTAAGTCCTTAAATATGGCAATGTAATCATGAACGGACATATGACCCTGATGGAGATTGTGTAGCTGGTCTAAGTAAGGGTCCCTATAATATTGACTAGTCATAATGACTCAAGCAAACAAGCAGATGTAGTGAAGAACGCTAGAGTCAGGTAAACTAAATGTATGCACTAAACGAACAAAACACCTTAAAGTTTAAGTTCTAAATGCAAAGAAAAATGCATTCCTAAAATGATGAAGTGATAAATGCTGATGAACTACTAGATCGAAGCAAATAACATTTCAACCAACAAATTATAGCAATTTATATAGTAGTTGCAAGTAATCTAATAGTTAACGATTCAGATCAAATTAGGATATCACCTCGAGAATGGAGCAAATCGGACGCTAATCGGGGCAGAAACAAGCTCTGGACTGTGGTGCGCTGATCTGCTGAGCTGAATCTGGCAGACGACCGAAGCTTGAACTATAATATGAAGGCTGTAGATGTGGTGTTGCTCTCCACAAATTCGCTGCTTCAAAAATGGCCCGAATCGAGCTTGAAACGAGCTCAGAATGGACGAATGTTGGGGCTTTTGAGGGACATGGAGGTTACTGTTCACTTGAATAGTAACAGGGTAATTACTGTTCATTGTGAACAGTAATCTTTTTTCTGTTTTTTTTTTGTTTTCTATTTTTTATCTGTTTTTGTTTTTCTGTTTTTCTCTTTTTTTTTGCTAAGTAGATCTAGATTTAAGATTTGGGGAAGAGAAGAAATTCGAAAGGGATTGGAACCTGGCTCTGATACCAAATTGATGTAATACAGCGCAATCACCTTCGAATACAAATAAAAAGGAAAAAAGTAAGATTTACAAGAAATAAAATGAAAAAGAGAGATTATGGTTGGAGAAAGAACCATATAACTTTGAGCTTCGCACCCCTTACACCACGGGCTTCGCACCCAAAACTCAAGAGCACTCTTAAGAGAATTTAACTGGAAAAAATTTTAATTATTCATTGTCTACTTATTCATTGAGTTGAACCTCTTTATATAAGCTCTTACAAATTGAACTTCTCGGATATAACCGATGTGGTACTAAAAAACAAAATAGACAAAATACAACATCTCAAAATAAGGTAAGGTATAAAAAGACAACTGGCAACTAGCATGATGTCCTCATCAGGTACCCACTGTAATATATTAATCCTATAAATATGGACCGATGTTGAGGCTCATCTTGTTTATATTGATACTAAGAACCATTGGTTGACAGAGATATAGAGATTTTAAGCCATCATTCAAATAAATGAAAAGAGCTAGTCACATCAAAGATGAGGACATGACTTGGAGAGGAGCTTTTAACAGTATTATGTCACATGCACAAAAAAGTTTAACGAAAATTCTACAAAGGGAAACAAGGCCTGGAATAATTTACTGACAATGTTGGCAATAAAAGGACCAAAGAAAATAATATTTATATATTAGTACAAATGAGATGTTACCATTAGTCTATTGAACGCAAAAAATGATGACATGAGGAATGGGCAAATATCAACAAATAACAGGCTGCAAGCAATAGTTGAATTTTTAGGGAGGGACAATGTGATGAAGGATTGGCCTCAACGTGTATATGTATAATTAGGGGTGGCAATTGGGTTGGGTCGGGTCTAATCAGGTTGAATTAGTAGGGACAATGTGATGAAGGATTGGCCTCCACGGGTATATGTACAATTAGGGGTGGCAATTGAGTCAGGTCGGGTTATATTCAGGTCGACCCGTTTATGCCTGACTCAAACTAGAGCCGTTTATTAAACATGTCAAAATGGGAAACCCAAACCCGACCCGAGTTAAATGGGTCGACTAGGCCCGACCCACCTGACTCGTTTATTCAATGGCTAGCTCGACCCATTTAGACTCATTTAGAATTTTAAACCCTTTTTAAAATACATTATAGTATAATTAACATCCAACTTTATAAAATAAATTTAAAAAGTTATAATTCCATAAAAAAACAAATTGAAAACATTCATAACATCAACAAAGACCACAACAACAACAACTAAGCCATTTGTCCCAAGTATTTGGGGTAGGCTACATGAACATCAACAAAGACCAGAACAATAATATATTTAGCATCCATAACATACATACATAATACAAGTGACATTTTTTAAATGGGTCTAATCAGGCCATAATCGGGTTAAGCTAAAACCCAAACCCGACCCCAACTATGGGGTCAAACGGGTCGGCCTGATTATGACCCAAACCCGAATAAGCTAAACCCAAACCCAGAAATTCCAGGTCGGTTAGCGGGTCGGGTTGGAATTGCCACCCCTCTGTATAATGGTGAGCTCAGAAGGCAAGCTAGTTGGGAGAAGATTTGAAACTAGGATTGAATGATTAAGATTGAATAAGATGATAAGGAGGTGTAAGTTAGCATAGAGGAATTAAAGATGTTAAAAGGCTTCAAGTGACACAAGATGTCACTATTGAGAAAGCTTGGCAAAAGAGGCATCATAAGATCAACCCTAAATAACTCAGAAGACTTGTTGTCATGGTTATATACTTATATTTTTGAGATTCTCATCAGATTTATATCAATGAAATTATTTCAATAAAATAACAGTTCTCTTAACATAATCTACAGAGAGAGAGAGAGAGAGAGAGAGAGAGAGAGAGAGAGAGCGATCATAATAAAGATTTTTACCTTTCTTCTATCTGACTCAGAGATGCATTCTTTATATTTAAGAATGTTCCAAAGCTTCTGCTCAAAGGAAGCCATTGGCAGCCCTTTTATCTCCATAATTGAATCTACAGATATTATCGCATCTAATTTCATGCTGAAAAGAAAGGTTGTCCTTGTCAGCGAGATAGATGCATAAAAAGTTGAGCATCTTGCATGAAAACGCGGCAAAAAATCAACATTTTGAGTACAAAAGAGATAAGTATTAAGTCAGTGGTTGACTTAACTAGGAAGCAGTACAAAAGTTTGCAAAAAATAGTGAAGCAATGTTTTCCAAGACGGTGACCGATTAAGTGTAAAATCTCAAAGGAAACAGCAAATGCATGAAGAGTATCCAACTTTAACAAAAGCTTGTTTTCACAATAATATAACTTTTCAGTTTCCACATTGAAAAGACTAAATAAATGATCGCATGAGAAGCAACAAAGTATTGTGTCATTTTGAAAGTGAATGGAGAATGTTTCCACCACTCTGCAATGTCAAAAAGCCATGTTCAGAAGCAGAGATCCCTGAAAGTCTCAAGCCGAGGCATTTCAGAGATAGTGTTGTACATATCTAGTCTTCCAAAATTCAGCAAATGAAAATCAACCTAATAGAACCAACGCCATACAAAATGAGTCACCCACAAGAAATGGAAACTCAAGTTCCAAAATGAAGTATTATCCTAAACTTGAATATAAGCAGCACTCTGGATAAGGATTAATGAACCTAATTGTGCATAACAAATTTCATCATCTCCCCCCTTCATATATAATGTTCTCTACTTGAAGGGAATTTTTTGGGTTGCTCTTTGTATAAAGTTTTGATGACAATCCTAACTCCTCACGTGCTGGTCGTTAGCAGGTTCCTTGGCCAGGTAATTAACACCGACTTAGAGGGTGTTTGACAGGACATTCAATTTTCCTACAAAGCCTTCTAAATTATTGTTTTGCACTATAAACAGTTCTATTTGACAGAAAAAAAACAATGATTACAACAACAAGGACAATGGTTGGTGGTATCTAATAATTCTACAGAAAGCCAACGCATGAAAGAACAAATGGTGTATGTTTTTACTGTTTAGAACTCTCCAGTCTGTCAAGAGTTAGGAGAAACGAATAGGCTCAATGATGTTTAAGGAATCAATTAGGACATGATAGGGTTGGTGGAGAGAAAGCAAAAGCGAAAGCTATCTAATAGATACATAATCCATTTCCACAATATATATATATATATTTTTTTAACAGTAAGTGAAATATATTACTTGTGTAATCAGAGGACACAGTACCTACAACCCAGCAAGCCTTCATTGTGTGTGTGTGTGTGAGAGAGAGAGAGAGAGAGAGAGAGAGACTTGGCTACTTCTGAAAGGATTTGAGCATGAATCCTTCACACTCAAATTTAATATTATGACCTATGTTGCACAGACACGGCAACATTGAATGGACTCGACGCGCGAAAACGTGACGAATTCTTAAAAATACACATGATCCGTGTGTCTAACACGTGTGTCGGACACAACAAGGCTCCATGATAGGAATGTTCGTGTTACATACGTTATGACATTCAAATACAAGATCCACTCCGCTAAAGTTGATCTACATTATTTAAACTAACTAAAAATTAAAAATCAAGTGTTTTGTAATTTTCTTTCCCATGCATCAAGCAGATAGAAAATGGACGGGTTAGATCTATGACTTTAGACACACAAATTCTTGATCTGATTAATTGATCATGATCAAAACATTTAAAAACCCTCACACACCAACTTTTGTTAGGTTTCAAATATTCTACACCGTTAAACTAACCAACTCACTATTTCAGCCGTTCATTTTGCGCCTACTTAATGAGTAAGCAAAAAGTATTCAAAACACTAGATTTTTTATTTTTAGTTACTTTAAATATTGTAGATCAACTTCAACGGAGTGGATCTTATATTTAAATGTCGTAGCATTGAATTTGAGTAGAAAGGATTCACGCTCAAATCCCTCTACCAATGAAGATGAAGCTGAGCAGCGAGCAAGAGGGGAAGGCGCCAAACTGGAAGAGGATCCAAACTTCATATTATTCCAAGACAATCTAGAGTGGAGTAAAAAGCTTCAGGAGTGCTACATACTGAAATACAGCAAGAAAGGGAAAAGGGCCAAGAAAACTAATCAAAGTCAAGTTGAGACACGGAGAAGTATGAGACTCAACAAAGAATCTGTTAAAAATCCAAATGTTACTCCTAATTTGAAATGTCAGAGCTCTCAATTTGAAAAGAGAGAAGGGATTCACTTCACCATATAGTTATATACAATCCTTCATTTGTTGGATTAGTGGAAACGAAAGTTCAGAAAGCACAAGGCAAGAATACAACTAGACGTTTGCCATCAGGCTGGAGCTATTGTAATAATTATGATCATGCTCGCAATGGTAGAATATGGTTGTGTTGGAATAATGCAATTTGGAATAGTCTTCTACTTGCTAGTTCAACTGAACAGATTGCAGATAAAGCAAAGAATAAAGGTGGCCTCCCCCTCTTACAATAGTGTATAGGTCAGATTGGTTCAATGAAAGAGCAACTCTCTGGTCCAACCTGATTCACATTAATCAGCAGTTCATTTCTGGTCCTTTGGCAATTCCTGGGGACTTTAAAAAAGCCAGATTCTCACATGAAAAAGCTGGAGGTAGAACTCATAATTTTGCTCAGCTTACTCTAATTGTATAAACTAATGTGATCTTATTGATCTTAAGTCCATAGGGTCCTATTGGTCTCGGCACAATAACTATAGGAAGTGCTAGAATCAGTGGTAGATTAGACAGCATCTTGTGTAATCAACAATGGATTGATCTTATGCCTGATTCTTTCTATGAATACCAAACACTTACTAAGAGTGATCATGGCCCTATGCTGCTTCATCTTGTTGCACCTCCTGATTCTAGCCCTAAACCTTTCAAATATTTTAACTATTGGATGGATTGTTGTGACTACAAAAGAGTAATAGAATAAGCCTGAGCTACTGAAATCTTTGGATCCCCCGTTGATAAGAAATTAAAACAGGTCAAGAAAGCAATAAAGGAGTGGAGAAAATCTGATAACATAAATTTTAAAGCAAGGATTGCCTCTATCAGGCAAAAATTAAAATCAGTGCATACTACTACAGGAGCAGATCATTGAACCCTATTTGACAGCAGGAATAGAAACATTCAAATGAGGAATTAAACACTTGGCTTGCCTTGAAGAAGATCAAATTAGACACAAGATTAGAGAGAATAGGTTATTGCTTGGAGACAGAAGATCAATATTTGAAGAGTGCTCCAGGGATAATTATTATATTCTACTAATGACCTTAATCTGTTAACCCCATTTATTTATCATGCAAAAGAAACAGAGAATGGGTGCAAAGAATTAGTCAAATGGCTATATGTCAGTAGTGGATATCAAATTCTAACTATTGCTTTCCATTTTAAACTTGGTTAGAAGATATAATAACAGCGTGCTATCAATGCACTTGATTTTACATGAATTAAGACCACGTGGCATCGCATGTCATATGGTTTCTGGGGAAATTATCATGAGATACACAAAACATGAGCAAATGTAGGGAAGTTTTATTTCCTCGGTAGCAGATAAGAAAGAATCAGGTTTCACTAGTGCGGAGAAGTTTTTCAAAACAATATGAATGGAAAGTTACCAAATACAGCTACCATAGCTCACCTTCCAGCATAGCTTAAAACTAAGAAAGCCTTTCTAAACTCAAGCTGCCCCAAGGCTTTGAGAACAGAACAGGGTGGCTGAACAGGAGGCACTGTACTTGGGGGCTGCCTTGGAGGCGTGGTGTTGGCTAGCTGCCCTTGAGCCACCGCACCATCTGGCTGCCTTGGAGACATCATGCTGGCTAGCATGGCACCGACTGGCTGCCCTGGAGGCGTGGTGTTGGCTAGCATGGCACCAGCTGGCTGCCTTGGAGGCGTGGTGCAGGCTGGCTGCATTGTAGACACAGTACCGCCTGGCTGCCTTGGCAATACCTCATTCAGAAGCATTCCGCTATTAGTTGAAGCTGCACTGAGGTCATCTGCAAAAAAGGCAATCAAAAAGTAAACCGCAAAGAAAATACAAATTGTAATATGAAAAAATGTGCTTAGATATTTGGCAAAGCCAGTATCAAAAGAAAAGTTTCACAATATCGTGAATGGGAATTCTGGGTTCAGACTTTCAATCCAGCATAATTCTTGAATCAACAGCTTTTTAAAAAATAAACTTAATAATGCTCGATTTGCAAACACATTAACTGATCTACGAAATAGTAAATACAAGTCCAGTACTTCCATTAGAAAAAGCTAAACCAACCTATTACAGCCAACCAATGATTCAGAGAAAGAGAAAAAAAGAAAAAAGAACAGAAAACAAAAAAGAGGGCATTTTCATCCACACACTGAATAAAGTCCTTAAGACTAGAGCCCATGTTTGACAAGCAGAGGAAAAAATTAAGAGGAAAGAAATTCACAATCATATCCATATGCTCTTTTAATTACTGAAACAACAATTTTCTAAATCGAGAAGAATAAGAAATTGAAGACTGTCCAGACAATTTGACACTCTCCTGTGAGTAAAAGAATAAAAATAGTGGATTTCAAACACACTGCATTATCAAGCACAGATAAAAATATACAAAAACCTTGCATTTCATACAAAGCCAGAATTGTGACTAAACCCTTTAGACTAGAACACATAACTCGGTAAAAATGGGAGGGGAAAAAACAGTTTTGGCAGCCACATTCGCCTGCATTCTGAATTGCTGAAGCAAACATACTATAAATTTTGAGAAGAACAACAAATTGAAGGACGAATCAACCTCTATTTGCCCCAAAAGTAGGGCTTGCTGGCCCTGAGAAGTTGACGCTCTCCTGAGAGTAAGCAGGCTCTGGTCTTCTCCTCTCGGGAGTTCTCGCCTCATTAGCATGATTTCTGACCATGTACATGATAAAGCGCGACAGGGTCGTCCTGATCGCTGCAGGGGAACAAGAGATTCTCCACAGAATTTCGAGAGCTTGATCCTCTCCGATCCTCGCAAGCTCCCTTCGGGCAACTTCATCGGCAGGTTCGGTTGATTTTTCGTCACGAATTGTTTCGAGCAGTTGCTCGACGGACTGGGGAAGAAGAGGCAACATGGCCAGATTTTGCTCGGGTTTTGGTTTGGGTTTGGGTTTGGGTTTGGGGACAGCAATTCGAGATGAGAGTTAAAGAGTTTTACAGTGATTGAGAGCTAGGGTTAGAGTTAGGACGACGAATGCACAGTTCGAACTTCGAATTTAGGAAGGAGCCCGTTATTACGGAATTGCCACTCTGGAGGGAAGTTGAGACGAAGAGGGGCACAGTTTGAAAAAAAATCGACTCTGAGACGTTGTTTTTGTTTTGCTGTGAGGGTAAAGGGGGTGTGTTTTGTTTGTTGGGGCGGAAAGTGGGGAAAGGATAAAAATGCTTTTGGAGAGGCCTCGACATAATACGCCACGTGTAAAGTTCAAAAGCCTGTAAAGTTAAATCAATCCACTCATAAGACTGTGCCTCTTGGGTTCCTTCATCGGTAAGAAAGAGCAACCTTTTGCTCACCGGAACCCGGTGGGGCCCGCCGCATCAAACGGCTCATCGTACTCGCTGTAAGCATGGTGAGCAAGTAACGGCGAGCAAAAAAAATTCGATAAGAAGCTCAGTAGTGGCACGGAGGCCCTTGGTTTCTTCACCGATAAGAAACCGAGAAGCGGGGGAGAGAAAAATAGACCCTCGGCCTAAGCCTCAGCCCACAAAAGTAACGAGTAAAGCCCAGGGCATTGGACAGCCGATCGATCTCCAATAAATCCCCACTTTCTTTGTCGCTTTTTCTCCTTTTTGTTTTTCCTTTTTCTCTGGCTTTAGAAAGAACCATGTGACTATCATATCATTAGTCTGCACGTAGAGGACAAGAACTTTGTGTCTGGACAAAAGGCAAAGGCTACTTTAGGCAATTATTATTCATATCGAATAGTATCTGCCTTTCGTATTTTTTAATCCTATCACATCTTTCTTGCCCAGGGCAAAGGGAAGGGCTCAGTGTAATTGCTATTCAAAATATTTTTATTGATTTTGTGTGAAATTTTGATTGATATGATTGTATGTACATGTTTGGGGCTGTTTGGTTGCAAGGAAGTGGGCGGAAGTAAGGAAATAGGGAAGTATAATTGCTCACTTCCCTATCTAGCCAAACACCGGAAAAGGAAAATAAGAAAACCTCTTTTCCTTTTATCTTTTCTCTTTTACACAACCATTTCCTCACTTCCAGAGTGTTACAGTTAATTTTGTGGTCATGTAAATCTCATTTGTAATAAATTGTAGCACAAAACAGTTAATTTTTTAACCATGTAAATCTCACTTGCATTCTAATTACAGTCTATTTTTTATTTTTCTTAATTAATTTTTATTTTAATATTATTTTACGGTCAACTTTGTGGTCAACTTTTCCACTTTCACTTTCACATTACCATCCAAACACCGGAAAAGACAAAATATTTTCCAAACCACACTTCCCAACAACATCCAAACACCGGAAAACTTACTAATCAATTCCCAAATTCCAAAGGGAATTATTACTACTTCCTCAATTCCTCACTTCCTCACTTCCACCCTTAACCAAACAGGCCCTTTATCTAAAATATGTAATTAGATTTCGAATAAGGTTCGGTGGAAGACGACATTTTTTTACAAAAAAGAAACGAAATTTAGACAAAAAACAAAATGTAAAAAGATTGAATATTTTTCGGATAGCGTAAAAAGTGAAAAAGATGAATACATATTTATAAGCAAATATTCAAAATTTATTTCGTATTTTTTTGAATTTTTAAAGTTTTTTTTCAAATTAAACAAAACAAAAAAAAATCTAGAGAATTGAATTAAATAGTCGTTGGTTATCAATCACCTTTGGATACGCAATGTGGCAAAATAGCCATTGGGAATCAAATTTCTTCCTGTTAGAGCGCCCCACCGAAACATCTTTAATTAAAAAAAAGTAACGCATTTCCTACCCTCAGGCTTGGGCAGAGGGAGCCCGAGACCAAAGTCGGGCAAGGTGGCCCCCACCACTTGTGGAAAATTTCGCTCATTTTCTTTTGTCGTTACTTCAATTTGTTTGGGCAAAAGTGAACCCAATAGAAGTGCTTTAAAAGGACCACGTCATGAATCGCAATAATGGATTCTGTGTGCCGTGAGTGGGTCTCACTCCATGAACCATGAAGTCAAATTGTTACGCAATATGCCACTTTAATATGCTCTGCAAATTTTAATTCAAAACCTCCTACGAGAAAAGAAAGTGTTTTTGTTGTTTGGGTTAAACTAAGTTGGCAATAAAATTTTAAGCATCACAAATATCATGAAGGTTTTTGTTCAAAGAGAATCATTGGACTTAATTAAACAAAAGTGTAGTCATTAGTTACACAATTTTAAAAATCTAGAGCAATTATACTAACTCTGAAGTCTAAACTAACCATATAAGCTAGAGATGATTAACTTTCAGGAACATCTCAATTTTATCTCTTCCCTTCGTTTGGTACTGGGCCTGTTTGTTTCGCCACAAAACGTCGCAAATCGTAAGTCGTAAAATGAGAATGGAAAAAATGAACTGTAGCAGAGCAAATATATTGTGTTTTACAGTGTTTGGTTGGTAAAGTGAAATTGTAAATAAAAAAGTATATTGTGTTTTACGGTGTTTGGTTGGTAAAGTGCAAGTGTGAATGAGAAAGTATATGTGTTTTACGATGTTTGGTTGGTAACTTAAAAGTGTAAGTGGAAAAGTTGGTCACAAAATTAACTGTAGCAGTGATTTAAATATTATAAATACCATTAAATTAAATATACTATTGAAAATTAAATTGTACTAATAAATTTGAGATAAAATATTAATAATTTAAATATTTTAATTATAACAATAATATTAATAAAATATTAGTAAAATTAGTAAAATATTACTAAAATATTAACTCAATAAATAATTATAAAATTTTAAGAAAATATAAAGAACATTAATAAAATTTTAAGGATACTAATAAAATATAAATATTAAAAAATCTTAAGAAAAATAATAAAATATAGTTATAATATTATAATATTATAAAATACTTAAGATTATTATAATATTAAAGTTTATTATAATAATATTGTAATATTATAAAATATAAAATAAACAAAGTAAAATAAAATTATAAATTTAATAATAAAATATTATTATGATATTATTATAATAAATTATTACAATATTAACATAATAAAATATTAATATAATTTTAAAGTATAGTATAATATTAATAAAGTAATTATTTATATTAAGAAATAAATAAATTAAATATATACTAATTTTATATTAATGCATATTATTGTTATATTAATAAAATATTAAATCTATATAAAATATTAAGAAAATTGGTGTAAATATTAATAAAATAATAAAGTATTAAATAACAATATTAAATAAAAATAATTAAATTAAAATAACTAAATATTAAATATTAAAACAATATTAAAAATAATAAAAAACTAAAAAATACAAATATAAGATAATTAGATAAGAAATTAAACACTATTAATAATATTAAAAATATTAAATATTTAATAATATTAAATTATATATTGATTGTCAAGTAACTGCTTTGAAACTGCAAGTGTATTATAAGTAAAATTTATATGATCACAAAATTAACTGTAGCAATTGCAAGTGAAAAAATGTGAGTGTAAAAGTGAGATTTACATGACGACAAATTTAACTGTAGCAACTGCAAGTGGGAAATGAGAGTTGTATTTTGCAAGTTATTTTGCAGCGAAACAAACAGCAAAAAATGGAAAAGAGATTTTACGACTTACGATTTTACGGCCTTTGCAGGGAAACAAGCAGCCCCTAAAGCTCAAGCTGTTTTGATCATATACGAGTGCAAAGTAATGAATACAAGTAGTGGGATATCATACTCTAGATGTTAATCTAATCCTAGTTGCATAGTGGAAGCAAATATTGCTTTAAAAAAAAATTACTCCAAGCCCACTGTCTTGTTAATTTTATGTCATTGACTTTTATTTAACTCCAACAATTTAAAATAATACGTTCAGCTTCAATGGCGCTAGCATCATCAACAGAGACAAATGAGCAGCATCAAACTTATTAGTTTAGACTGCTTCAGTGTAAGTAATTCTATGCAATGAAGAAGTAGGAGAAGGAAAAGAATTTCCTTCTGACAACCCTCAAAATCATATTTTTCAATATTTTCTAAGGGCATGTTTGTTTCAAAGACCAAAAATCGGATATCTGAGAGTCGGTCAAACATATAGCTTTTCCACTTGATTCACTGTAGTTACAATGAAAAAAATCAAAGATCTTACCGAATTGGGAGCCGGGCGATTTTTGCAGGTCTGGCCTGTTGGCCCAAAAGGCCATCACTCTAATTTTGATGATGATTAACTCATATAGTAATAGTACTAATGATCTTGTATTTATATAGTTTCAGTTATTGATTAAGATCTTAGTAGGTGTTTAGCTTCAACAAAAGATTTGAAGTCCAGTTTTAAAGCTAGCATGTGTTGATTCAAGAGTTCGCGCATCAAGATCGCAACAAGTACTCAAGAGGAGTCTAACTCGTGAATTAAGGTTTGGACCAAGTCAAGATGGAGAAGAAGATTTTCAAGAGAGTTTTCAAGACTTGTGTCATATTTGTAAGTGTTAAGATTTTATTTTAGACAAAATGTAATGGATAGATTAGTTGTGGATTGCTTAAGCTCATATACACGCACACAAAATTTATATAGTATTTTCATAAAAATAGTTTTGATTTTATAAAATACCGTTTTGGTTTTGAGCTTCAAAATATACATCCTAATATTTCATGATTAGATTTCATCAAAATAAGTTTACATGGTTTATATGTGTTTTGGGTTTCACTCATGCACATTGTTGGCTCAAATATTTAGAAAAACTTATTTGATATTTCTATATCATGTGTTTTGAGTTTTATATTTATCAAAACTTTATTTTAGAGCTTACTGTCAAAAACATAGATATTTCATCTTATATGTGTATTGGATCATATCCATACACACTAAGCTTCAAAAGTGTATAAAATATCTTGTTTTTGTATTTGAAGAAGTTTTGAAAAAAATGTTTTTCAAATAGAAGATTATTTTTGAAAAATACAGATTTTTTTTAAGGCAAAATTTCTATGTCACAAAAATGGTTCAAAAAGTTTGTAATATGTGTTGATTTTTTATCCTACATATTTGTACTTCAAAGTATTTCAATGAACTTATTTTTTAGATTTTATGTGATTTTATGGAAATTTGTAGGAGTTTATTAGACCAAGATTTAATCCTGACAATTTCAGACCTAGCCTTCTAACGGTCGACCGGCCGGTCGACCGATCCAGAAGTCTGTTGACCGGGCGGTCGATCGATGTGCACAGATACGTGCTCAGCCTTTTGGCTTGAGGGCCGGTCGATCAGGCGGTCGACCGATCCAGAGAGTTAACTCTCTGGATCTGGTTCCGGTCGATCGGGCGGTCGACCGACAGTCATGCCCAGGACACGGTCGACCGCCAGGTCGACCGTCAGGCCCCAACGGTCAAAAATATGACCGTTGGCCAGTCGACCGACAGGTCATCCTAGCTGCAGTTTGACCCCAACGGCTATATTTTGAAGTTTATTTAAAGGGGGCTGTTTTGGGCTGTTTTATACAAGATTTGAAGAGGGTTTCAAAGCCAGTTTTTCCCATCTCTCTTAGAGTTTTTCTCCACTTGTTTTAGGGCTAATATTTCCATATCAAAAGGAGAGTTTTCAAGAGTGTTTTTTAAAAGAGATTTCTTGAGTTTTTCACCACAACTCTATCTTATTTTTCTCATATAAACTTGAGCTTTCCATTGTCATATCTATCCTATAGGAGCTTTGTTATGAGAGTGTTTTTTAGGTGATCAAAGTATAGAGATCACCAAGTGTTCATCTTTGTATTTGAGGAGGCGAACTTGCGGGTTCGTGTTGTGACGAGTTCTTGTGGGAGCTCGGTGTAGAGGTGCGCCCTCGGCAAGTTAGTATGCTTGCGTGTGTTGTTCTTGCGGGAACAAGAGAGGAACTTTTGAGTCCAAGAATTCTAGTGTGAACTCGTTGTAGGTGTTGCGGCACCGAGTGATCTTGCGGGATCGATTCTAATGGAAATCCTTCATAGTGTTGAAGGCGGGGACGTAGAGCAAGAGTGCTCAAACCTCGAAGCAAATGTCTCGTGTTTGCGATTGCTTATCTCTCTATTTCACTTGTGTGTATATATCTTGCATGCTTATATTGTCTATCTCTTTATATGCTTGATATACTTGTGGTTAATTGATATATGCTTAGGATTGTTTGCTCACACTTGTATTCAACCAAGAGATCCATAGTGGCAACTCAACTCTTAATCTAGAGGAATCTTGAGGAGATAGTCCAGAGCCCTTCATCGGGATTTGGTTACACTCTTGTGTTATACCTCGTGTGTTAGTGATTAGTTTTTAAATCCGCATCATTTGCATTAGATTAGCAATTACACCTATTCACCCCCCTCTAGGTGTATTTTCATGGCCACATTAGTAAATTGTGGCTCGAGCCATGATGAATATTTTTCACACCGAACAAAACAAACGCAACACAAAAAAAAACTGATATGGAAGGGTTGTGTCAGTTATCACGGATCGGGCTTTTTTTGAGAAAAAAGTAGGCCCTTAGAGTAAGTAGGATGAAAATTGAATAGGTTATACGATTAGATTGAGCCGATGCACTATTGATATGCTAACCTGCACAATACGAAATGAGGTTAGCGGATGTTCAATTTAGGTCCCAACCTAAAATCCTCAATGCTTTAATTAGCTCAACCCGAGGTGAGATGCAATACTTAAGGTGTGTTACAATAATTGAAGAAGGGAAAATGGAATTGTATTTTGTGACGTTTGCCCGAGTATATATGGCGTACAACAAACTCTAATTAACTCTAATATAAATTCTAACACAATGTGTATTCTACTCCTACTACTACTCTTAACACCCTCCCCTCAAACTCATGGTGGGTCAAACAGCATGAGTTTGCCTAAAAAAACTTCAAACCTCGCTATAGTGTGTGACTTCATAAAGAAGTCTGCAATCTGCTCCTCTGAGCGAATATGTGGGAATGATATAGTGCTTGAAGTGAAATGCTGACGAGTAAAGTAGCAATCGATCTCAATTTATTTTGACCCTCAGGAAAAACTGAATTGGTGGCAATCTTCACAGAACTCTGTTTTCACAAGAAAAAAGTGTAAAAACTATAAGGAAGACACCAAAGTCTGCTAAAAGTCTCATCACATGGACAATCTCCATAGTGGCAGCAGTCATGACTCTGAACTCAGCCTCGCAACTGAAACATGAAACAACATGCTACCTCTTACTTCGCCATGAGATCAATGAATCACCAAGGAACAAACAGAAACCAGTAGTAGAGCGGCGAGTGTACGGGCAACCAGCCCAGCCAACGTTAAAATTAAGCTCGAAGCTCTAATGAAGAGGTGGATGACATAAGTAGTGATCGAGTAATGGTGCCTCTGAGATATCTGAGAATTCGAAGAAGAGCACTATAGTGAGCAGAGTATGGTATAAATAAAAATGGCTGACAATGCTAACTGCATAGGCTATATCTAGTCTCGTCAGACATAGATATACAAGTTTACCAACTAGCTGACGATACCTTGTAGGATCTGCAAGTTAGTGTACCATCTGTGAGGAGGAGTTCTAGTGGAATATCTGTTGTCTTCGTGTTTGTAAGTGCAACAGCTTCAATAATATCAGAGGTGTACTTCTACTGGGAAACAAGAATCTCTCGCTCAGCTTGAGCTATCTCCAACCCTAGAAAGTATCGTAGTTGACCAAGATCTTTCATCTGAAACTGATGATAAAGGTATCTCTCAGTATCAGCTATACCTACAGTGTCATCGCCAGTAACTATCATATCATCAACGTACATTAATAAAAAAAACACATCCTTATGGCGAGGTCCACACAAATAGAGAGTGATCCTGGAATCTCTCCTAGAACCCATCCTGTAGGTGATCATGAAGGCTCTGCTGAAAACCAGCCACTGTGCTCTGCTAAAAACCAAATGATGCAAGGGCCTGTCGGAAACACTCAAACCAAGCTCGTGGAGCATATTTGAGACCATATATAGCACGATGAAGGTGAAAAACATGCCCGGGAGTGGTAGTAAGACCTGGAGGTGGCTGCATATATACATCCTTAGTCAATGAGCCATGAAGAAGGGCATTCTTCACATCCATCTGATATAATGGCCAATATCAAACTGCAGCTACTGCCAGTAAAGTATGAACTATAATCATCTGAGCAACAGGTGCAAAAGTCTCATCATAGTCAATCGCATGCTGCTGAGTAAATCCTCAGGCAATATGGCGAGCCTTGTGCCGCTCAATGGAACCATCAGGTCAATATTTAACCTTAAAAATCTATTTGCAACTCACAAGTTGAACACCCACCGGACGAGGAACAATATCCTAAGTACTAGTCTGCTGAAACGCTCGAAATTCCTTTGTCATGGCTTCTCTCCACTTTAGGTATTGAACCGCCTCCCGGTAAGATTTGGGCTCACGAGTAGTATGCATTATGGCAAGAAAATCCTGAAACTGTGGTGAATAAGATATGATGCAAGAAAAATCAAACTGGTTAAGAGGACCAATACAACTAGGAGTATGACGAGTAGGTGGCTTGTGGGGGCGCTTTGAGCGACGGAAAGGTGGTGGAGGGGTGGAGGTGGTGGCGGCGGTGATGGTAATGGAGGCGGCGGCAGTGGTGGTGTTGTAGTAACTGGTGCATCTTTGTGGTCTAAAGTGGGGTCGATATAGTAGCGACGGGGACTGTACCAAAATGATTAGTTGGAGGAATAGACAAGGAAGGTTTTAAAGGGATTGATCAATAGGAACTCTAGAGGGCTCAACAGATGGTGTATTAGGTGGGGACAGAAAGTGGACTTCCAGAGATGAAGGAAAAAAATAAGGGAGTCCTCAATGAATGAGACATGACGAGATATAAGAAGACGACATGCCAAGAGATCATAGCAACCATAACCCTTATGCTCGGAACTGACGCCGAGTAAGATGCACTTAGCTGATCGGGCAGATAGTTTGGAACGCTCGATCGGAGGAAACAGGGCATAACAAGTATAGCCAAACATGCAGAGTATGCTATAGCTGGGAGGAGAAGAATATAGACGCTCATGTGGTATCTTTCTGGACAAGATAGATAATGGGTGATGTTAATAAGGTTAACAGAGGTGAAAACAACTTCTGTCTATAAACTGCGAGGAACAAAGGAGAATATCAGTAGAGCACGAGTAGTCTCAAATATGTGATGATACTTTCGCTCAGCTACCCTATTTTTTCATGCGTGTATGGGCAGCACTGCTGGAAGAGGGTGTCATGAGACTATAGGATAGATCTCATCGCAGTGGAGATATACTCACGAGCACTATCAATGCGAAATATCTTAATCTTCGCATATAACTGAGTACGAATCATAGCAGTGAAAGTTTGGTATATAGTAGGAATCTCAGATCGCTGACGCATAAGATACACCTAAGTAAATCTCGTGAAATCATCAACAAAGTTAACATAATATAAATATCTAGACCTAAATGAAATTGGAGCTGGGCCCCAGATGTCAGAATAAACTAACTGAAAAGAACTAGTAGTTCGAGATAAACTGTTATTAAAAGGTAGAGGTAAGTGTTTTGACAACTTACAACCCGTACTTAAAGATAAAGGGAAAAAAGAAACTTGTTTAAAAGCTTCACTATGAAATAAGTTCTTTTGACGTGACTCTGAGATATGACCTAGGCGTCTGTGCCGCAGATCGACAACAAACGGAACTACACCAGCAAGATTATGACTTGAACTACTACTGGCAGGGACATAAAGAAAATCAAGGTGGTATAGTCTCCCCCTCCTATGAGTACGCCCAATCGTCTGACCTGACTGCGGATCCTACACAAAACAAGTGAAGTAATCGAAAGTAAAGATTAGACCAAATTCACACAAGCTACTGATGGATATGAAGTTCATGCATAAATGTGGAACGTGCAATACTAAAGGCAAGGTGAGTATGGGAGAGATAATTGATCGTATCTGTGTAATAGCTAGTTGTGAGCCATCGGCTGTATGCAATGGTAGAAAATGTGAAGGAAGAGGGGTGATAGCAGATAATATAGTAGAATTAGAGGTTCTATGATATGAGGTGCCAGAATCTAAAATCCAAGGAGAAGACATACCCGAGGCAGCAGAAAAGGATGAAGTAGAGGATCCGGCGAATGCTGGTTGGCGCTGGAGCTATAACTCAATCTGACCAAGTCGATGCTAGATATTTGTAGGATCTGGAACATAAAGGTTGAATTGTACCAACTGACATGGCACAAGATCCTGCTAAAGAAATATGAAGGGAGGAAGTCCCCGCTGCTTTCTCTGTTGTTATGCCTGAACTAGTAACTCTGGATGAAGATTGAAATATTCGTGCTCAGTGTGGCCTGTCTTATTTCAATAATTGCAAGATCTGGAGTGGCGACAAAGACAGTTAGAATGACCAGTTCTCTTGTAGATGGTACAATAGAGTCGGGTGGTGATGATAGTGTTGCGAGAGCCTCCTGAAAAAGAAGATCAACATGCAACTGCAAGCACAATCTCACTTCCGAATGTCGGTGTAGAGGCTAAGGAGGAGAGTGAGTGCAAAGGAGTCTCCTCCGCAACCAGAACAGAAATAGCAGAATCTAAATTGGGAATAGAATCTCTGTGAATGATCTGACCACATAATAGTTGAAAACTCTGGGCGAAGAGCCATAAGAAATATAAATAACTGACGATGGTCCTGGAGTGCACTAGAAGCACTAGAGTCAGGCCTGGTACCCTCTAATTGTTGTAACTCTCTCCAAAATTCCCGCATATAAGTGTGGAACTCCTGTATAGTGCGATTTTCCTGTTTAGCAGATAATGGTTGTACGAGAAGCTGGTACTCTCTAGCTCCACTAGACTAAACATACTGATTGATCAAATGGCTCCAGAGTGAGTCCGCTGAGGGAAACCGAAGGAGATCTGCTCGTAGTGTGAGCAACAGAGGCAATGATGAAGGACATGATCCTCCGATCATAATTGATCCATGTTTCCTTTGCTGCAACAGCTGTACTCTTGACCTCTGCTGAAGCATCGGTCGATGGCTCAGGTGGACAGAGATAAGTACCGTCAATATGTCCCCAAAGAGAGTGTCCAAGTAGTATGAACTGAACTGATGCTGACCAATCAGTCCAATCTTTTGTAAATGTCAAGGGAAAATCAGTGAAAATAGGAAGATACTGTCAAAACTGCGGCTCCATGTCGATGAATGTAGTCTTAGAAAGTCGATTTAACTAAGTGCGTCAAGGCCGAGTTAACTCAGTAATCAAGGTTGAGTTGGATTGGTTCAGAATCAGCCGAGTCAATTCAGTCAACTCAATTGACTAGATTGATTAGTGTACATAATGTACATAAATCCGTAAGTTGTGTATTTGTCACGCCCCACTTCTCAAAATACACACAATTGGGTACGTGACGAGAGTCGGCGACGTATTCTCAAAATAAATAAGCTAAGCCTCAATATATTAAATCAAAATATAAGGTTCACAATTTATTTCAGCATTCAAAAGCAGGTACATTAATGTCTTAAAAGTTCACTTAATATAAGCATATATGAGTGGAACTAAAAAATACTAAAAAAATCTCACGAATGAACTGATGATGGTCTACTGGAGATCTGCAACGTGCTCAAAACACTCCTGGTCCTGCAATATCCCCGCATCTGGATCTGAGCATAGAAAATTCAGGGTCGTTAATAAACGACCTAATGAGTTATAAAATAAAAGGAGAAGATGCACGTGCATGTAATGTGTGAGCATTTTATGAAAGAAATATACATAATACGGTTGAAATAACATGCCAAACATAAATGAATAGTAAATAAGCCAGTCAGTGCTATAGTTAGGTGTACATCAGGTCATGGGTATAATCAAATGTCTATCATAACATGCATGCATATGTCAGGTTCAGTTTATAATGTAAATTTAAGAATTCAGTTTTCATTATTAATTATGTCAGCGAACACCAATTGTATTTATTTTGAGAAGTGGGGCGTGGCAGGGTTTTCTTGATATTAGAGCCAGGTTATTTAGAGTGTATAATTAAGTTAATAGCCAAGCTCTTGCCGACAATCTTAAAAATCGTACATTCCAGCTACAAGTGCAATGATATTTATTATGTTTGAGACCTATTTGTATATTTTTCTAAATCTTATTTTGATTTTCAGAGCAATGGCCAAACGACCTCCCTCCTCCCGTATTGCTCCTCGTAATGAGACCACTGATCTGATGGGAGTACTCTGTGGTATAATGGAGTCTCTACAGGAACAAACAACACTCCTTCGAGATCGATTGTTGGCAGCTCAACAAATGGCCACGACGGCCATAAAGAGGTCAACCACACCTCGGGAACCAAAGCTCGAGAGCATCTCTGACTTCGGAAGGTTGCAGCCGGCCGTCTTTGTTGGTACAGTGAATTCATTGGATGCGGAGCAATGGTTGATGGATATAACCAACCTCTTAAATGCAGCTTGTGTTCCCAAGGACGAGCAAGTCAAGGTGGTCAAGGTTCAACTAACAGACGTGGCTCGAATATGGTGGCTTGCAGAGGAAGAACGATCGGAACCACCAATTGCTTGGGAGCAATTTATGGATAGTTTCTATGAGAGGTTCTTTCCCAAGATAGCTTGAAGGGAAATGAAGCAACAATTCATCAACTTGTAACAGGAGAGTCGAAGCATTGATGAGTATGTTGCGTAATTCTTAAAGTTGAGCCGGTTCGCTCCATACATGGTGGCAGAGGAGGGAGACCGGGCTAACTAGTTCCAGCAGGGTCTGAGGTTGGACATTTAGGAGTTCTTGGTCACACAACCGCTGGGGACTTGCTCTCAGGTTCTCAATGCCGCCCGTAGCTTGGAGCAAGTAGTAGAGAAGGACAATAAGAGCAGGGTGCAGACAAGGCCGCTGAAATGACCCTTTGACCAGGTGATTAGGGGACCTTCATCTAAGTTCGATGGCGCTCCACAGAACAAGCAACAAGTTACTCCTTCCCTGCGGGTAGTAGTTTGCTGATTTGGTCAGCTACCGGGACATAATCGATGGGAATGTAGAAGGACGAACAATACCTGGCTTGTGGAGGTAGAGATCATCAGCTAGTGAATTGCTAGAGTGTCTTGCCTATTTCTCCAGCACCAGAAGCAGCTAGGAAGAGCCCAATACCTGCAGGTAGAGGAATTCTACTTCCTCCACAACGACAGGTATTCAAACAATCCCAAAGGAGTGCAGGAGCAGGTCGTGGGAGAGGCCAGGCTTTCAATATGACTGCAGAAGAGGCAGAGGCTTAGAGGAAGTGGTGGCAGGTACCATTCTTGTTCATTCAATTCCAGTCATATCACTACTTGATTCTGGTGCTCCACATTACCATATATCTACTAGTTTTGTTATGATGCATTCTATACCCTGTAATGATATGGATACTCAATGGGAGATTGTACTGGGAATGGGAGTATAACCACTAGTAGAGTATACAAATCTTGTTTTGTGGTGATTTGTGGAAGGGAGTTTAGTGCAGACATGTTTGTGATAGACACTGGTGGATACGATGTGATCTTGGGCATAACATGGCTTAGCAAGCATCATGTGGTAGCTGATTGTCAAAGCAAGAGTGTAATATTCTGAATTCCACATCAACCAGAGTTTCAGTTTATTGGAAAATTTAGGGCAACCAGACAAAAGCATCAAGGAGATTGCATCATCACAGAAGCCGAGGAGATGTCAAAGCCAGTGGTAGAAGAATTTTTAAATGTGTTCCCAGAAGATCTACCCGGATTGTGGCCATATCAAGTCCTGGAGTTTTCTATAGATGTCATTTCAGGTATGACCCTAATCTCTAAGGCACCGTATTAGATGGCACCCGTGGAGCTTGCAGAGCTGAAGAAGCAATTGCAAGAGTACTCAGACAAAGGATTTATCAGACCTAGTGTTTCATCTTGGGGAGCTCCAGTGTTGTTGGTGAAAAAGAAGGATGGTAGCAGGAGGATGTGCATTGATTAACGGGAATTGAACAAGGTCACCATCAAGAACAAATATCCTTTGCCTAGGATTGATGACCTATTCGATCAATTTTGTAGAGCTAAGGTGTTCTCGAAGTTGGACCTCCGTTCTGGATATCATCAACTGAAGGTGAAGAAGGAGGACATTTCAAAAATGGCCTTTAGGACTCGTTATGGTCATTACGAGTTTCTAGTCATCCCATATGGAGTGACCAATGCCCCAGTAATTTTCATGGACTTGATGAATCGGGTATTCTCTCTATTTTTGGATAAATTTGAAATAATATTCATAGACGATATCCTAATTTATTTTAAGAATGAAGAAGAGCATGCATAACACTTGAGGATTGTGTTGTAGACCCTTCATTGGGAGAAGCTCTACGCCAAACTGAGCAAATGTGAGTTCTTACATAAGAGTGTAGCTTTTCTAGGTCATATTATTTCAGGTGAAGGTGTCGCGGTAGATTGCAGTAAGGTTCAAGCAGTGAAGGATTGGCCCGTCCCGAAGTCGGCAATAGAGATCAGAAGTTTCCTATGACTGATTGGATATTTCTGGAGATTTGTGCAGGATTTCTCAAGAATTGCAGGGCCTCTAATCAAGCTTACTCAAAAGGTAGTGAAGTATGTATGGATTGCGGAGTGTGTTGTTATTTTTGAAGAGTTGAACAGATTGATCACGGCCCCAGTCCTGAATGTGCTGCTGTTTTTGAAGAGTTGAACAGATTGATCACAGTCCCAGTTTTGAAGATGCCCGACGGGACTGAAGGTATGGTCATATACAGCGACGCGTCAGGGCGAGATTTGGGACGTGTGCTAATGCAACATGGACATGTAATAGCTTATAAGTCTAGACAATTAAAGTCTCATGAGAAGAATTATCCTACACATGAGCTGGAGCTGGCAGCAATCATTTTCACCTTAAAGATTTGGAGGCACTATCTGTTGGGAGATCAAGTGTTGATACACACTGATCATAAGAGCTTGAAGTATATCTTCACTCAGAAGGAGCTAAACATGAGGCAAAGGAGATGGCTAGAATTGATGGCTAATTATGACATTGATCTACAGTATCATCCTGGGAAGGTTAATGTGGTTCCAGATGCTTTGAGCCGGATGGCTGAGCATGTATGGCGATGCAGATCACTCAGCAGAAAGAGTTGTTCGAGGAGACGAGACGGATGGACCTGATGGTGATACAAAAGACTAAAACTCCCAGACAGTTGATGGTTATGCAGTTTCAGCCAACCTTATTAGAGAGAATAAAAAAGGCTCAGGATGGAGACCCCAAGTTGCAGGAATTCAGGGAGCAAGTGGAAGCCGGACTAAGGACAGACATGCAAATTCATGCTGACGGAACACTCTATTTCAATAACAGGATTTGTGTCCTGAAGGGAGAGGTTCGATATGAAGTATTATCAGAAGCCCATAGTTTGGCATATTCTATACATCCAGGAGGGACAAAGATGTATCCAGACCTGAAAGAACGATTTTGGTGGCATGGAATGAAAAGGGAGATTGCTCAGTATGTGGCAAAGTATTTGGTATGTCAACAAGTGAAGGCTGAACATCAGAGAACAGCTGGACTACTTCAACACCTACCGATTCTGGAGTGGAAGTGGGAGCACATCGCTATGAATTTCATCACTGCCTTACCTCGCAGCCAGAATACAAACAATGCAGTATGAGTTATAGTGGATCGTCTCACGAAGTCAGCGCACTTTATTCCTTTCAGACTGGGACAGTCAACAGAGTTGTTAGCAGAGAAGTACATGCAGGAGGTGGTAAGACTCCATGGCGTGCCAGTTAGCATAGTATCCGACAGAGACACTAGATTCTTGTCCCACTTTTGGAGGAGTCTCTAAGAAAGTTTAGGGACACGCTTGAAGTTTAACATAACATATCATCCACAGACTGATGGGCAATCATAGCAGACGATCCAGATTCTCGAAGACATGTTAATGGCTTGCATGCTAGACTTCAAGGGGTCATGGGAAGATCATCTGCATTTGGCAGAGTTTGCCTATAACAACAGCTACCAGGCCAGTATTATGATGGCATCCTTTGAAGCATTATATGGAAGGAAATGGAGGTCTTCTTTGTGCTGGGACGATATTGGTGACCGGAGACCATTGGGACCCGAGATTATAGTTCAGAGAGTAGAGAAAATTAAGATTATCCGAGAGCGTCTCAAGACAGCTCAAGATAGACAGAAACAATGGGCTGACTTGGACAGAAGGCCACTGGAGTTTGAGATTGGAGATAAAGTATTCTTAAGGATATCTCCAACGAGAGGAGTAATCAGATTTGATAACAGAGGGAGCTGAGTCCCAAGTTTATAGGACCTTTTGAGATTTTGGAACGAGGAGGACCAGTGGCTTATAGGCTGGCGTTGCCCCCATCTTTGGATGGTGTGTATGACGTCTTCCATGTTTCTCAGCTTAGGAGGTATATCTGAGATGACAGTCATGTGGTGGATCATTCTGAGTTGGAACTTAGGCCGGACCTATCATGCACTGAGAGGCCATGGTTATTCTATACTGGACCACCAAGGAATTGAAGAAGCAGACCATTCCACTTGTTCTAGTATCTTGGGGCAAGCGATCTCCGAGAGAAGCGACATGGGAGCGGGAGGATTTTATCTGCGATCGCTATCCCCACTTTTTTCATGATGATTAGGTACTTTTTCTTCCCCACCTAAATTTTAATTTCGAGGAATTATCTTGTTAGGTGGGTAGAGTGTAATATTCTAATTGAGTATTACCCTAAAAAAATTAGTAACTTATATGTATGTGCTAGGGATCAAGCTCGGGTCCCTAGCAAGGGAGAGGAGAGAATATACCATAATGCCACATTGGCGTGTAGTTTTAAATGCACTCAATTTTATAATTGAGCCTAATAAGTTAGTCAACCTATATTTTCAAATCTAAACCGATCTTCCCTCAGATTTTTAGCAGTATTCAATCCTTATCTAAACTACTAAATCAAGCAGTTTAGACCTAACTGAAATTCAGATTTTAAAATCTCTAGTAATCAATATAAAAAACCTAAACTTCTTCTCCTTCTCCACCTCAAGAGAAAATCCTAACTAAACTCTTCCCATTTCTCTCTTCCCTTTTCCTCAAGAGGATCGTGATCGAATGAGATCTCGAGGTGCAGAGGTTGAGAAGAAGACTAGGGGAATCAAATCCAAGTAAGTAATCAACTTTCTCATAATTTATTTGGTATAAATAGCTTAAAAGATATCATGTCTATACAATGATTATCCATGAAATTTTTATACATCAAAACTCAATCAAAAATCTAACAAAAAATACATATGAGAATGTCCCAACTAATATCTTAATTTACATATATTTTTAAGAATTTTTATAGCAAAGAATTAAAAAAAAAGATATCAAAAAAAAGAAGAAAACCTTGCCTGCTCTCGGCCAAGCAGGGCACTCTGCCGCACAGACCTAGGCGGGTCTCAGCTAGCCACCCGGGTGCAGACCGCACCTAGGTCTGTGCCATTTGGGTGCACAGTGGGCTGGCCCGGCCCACTGTGCACACACGTACACGCACACCCCCCTTTTAAAAAAAAAACTTTTCAGTCCCAAGATGACCCACTCGGCCTGGGCTGGCCTGACCGGTCCTGGGCTGGCCTGGCCTGGCTTGGCCATGCCTGGGCTGCACAGGGGGGCAGCCCACTGTGCATTGATTTGTTCTATAAAAAAATTCTGCCGTTAAGCCCCACTGGCATGCTTCCGAGCCCAACCCTGCATGAACCTGCATCTCCTAGACCCAGACCCGCGTGCCAAAATCCGACCCAACTGAGAAATCTAGACCCGTTTACCTGTAGGAAAATAATTAAAATAATTAGCTAAAAATATTTTAAAAATAGAGAAAAATATAAATAACAGTCTGTAATACTTCTACAAACTACAATAAAATACCAACATAAATTAAATCAAATCACCCCCTTTAAAGTCAGTTTTTCTTAATGGTAAATTCAGACCTATTAAGGAATTTAATGTTATAAAGCCTATTAAAAAGCCAATAAAAAACTAAAAATTAGTTAAATTAAATCTATTAATTTCATGTAATTCAGAGGACCATATTCCCAACCATAAGCTAATAGATTAAGATTTAAAAACCCTTTAACCAAAGTAGAATATACTTTAAACAAAAAATCCTAACAATTCCTATTGGAATAATTTATCTAGATTTATCGGGATCCTAAAATTTCAGTGCTTTGAATTTGTGATCAACCTCAGGTGAGTGCTTTTCCCTCCTTCGGTTAAATAAGAATTTTTTTTTGTGATAAATAATTTTATTTAGTTATTTAATTATGTTATAAAGGTGATTTAAATGATTAAGCTAGTTTTTTAGTATTTAGAAATTTTATAGTTTTCATGAATTGCCTCTATGTACTTCCTGTAATATATTTATGCATTCCTGCATGCAATAAAGTTCACCTGTTCTTAGTAATAAATCTACATAATCATTACATGATATTGATTTAGGCTATGCCGCTAAACTTACTGGGATAATATTGTGACATCTACCTAATAACCATCATGTCCATGTTACTTAGCTACTATGAAATATTGTTATATTGTAACAACCTCGTCCTGCTTATCCTATTCACTGACATCATATATCCTATTACACTGGTATCCTGATCACACTGTTGATGTTGTTACCATTGCCATCACTAAGTTATCCCAATAAATTTATGTAATATGTACATTAAATAATCTTGATAACTAATGACATGATATTAAACAACTTATATTGGGATTGGGGAAATTGATGGAAGAGACAACGACTATATTTTGGGTAAATCTAGGTAGTTGCGTCGCCGAAAGAGGGTTTCACTGCAGGGTTCTCGTGGGGTGACTGATACCCTAGTCTGTTTCTATTCTTGTTCCTGTTATACATGTTATACATGTTACCTGACTTGTTATACATGTTATCTGACTACCTACGGTAGGTCCTGGTTCAGCGTCAGGAGTCTGAGCCGTGGTCTCAGGTATACACGAGACCCACCTAAAACACATAAAATGTCTCCAACTAATCTGTTTCAATAACTTAAGACCTCGATTGATATGTGTAGTAGGCATAGTATGGGATGCGTCTATTACATGTGGCAATTGGAGTTCGCTGATATAATTAATAATGAAAACTGAATTCTTACATTGACATTATTAACTGAACCTGACATACGCATGCATGTTATGATAGACATTTGATTATACTCATGACCTGATATACACCTGACTATTGCACTGACAGGTTTATTTACTATTCATTTATATTTGGTATGTTATTACAACCTTATCACGTATATTTCTTTCATAGTATGCTCACACATTACAGGCATGCGCACCTTTCTCTTTTATTTTACCACTCACTAGGTCTCTTATTGATGACTCTGAGTTTTCTATGCTCAGATATAGATCCGGGGACATCGCAGGACCTGGAATACTTTGAGCGTATTGCATATCTCCAATAGACCATCATTAGTTCATTCGTGAGAACTTTTAAGCATTTTTTGGGTTCTATTCCTGTTATGCTTATAATAAGTGAACTTTTAAGACATTATTATACTTATTTTTGAATGCTAGAATAAATTATGAACCTTATGTTTTAATTTAATACATTGAGGCTTAGCGTATTTATTTTGAGAATACATCTCCGACTCTCGTCACACACCCAATTGTGTATATTTTGAGAAATGGGGCATGACATTTGAGTATTACCGTATTGCATATTAACTGAGAGAATTCGTAGCATATGGCTTAGAATTAGAGCCACTCTATATGACCCATATTCTCTTTATGTAGTGTTTGTTTTTTTAGCAGACTTGAATTTGTTCGAAGATGATGAAATTAACGTGTGCTGCAGTCGATCGAAGATAAGAAGGAGCAAATCGAATTGAATTTGTTCGAAGTTGATGAAATTGACAAGGGCTGTAGTTGATCGAAGACAAGGAGGAGCAAATCAAGTTGAATTTGCTCAAAGATGATAAAATTGATGAGGGTTGCGGTCGATCGAAGACAAGAGGAGCAAATCAAGTTGTTCGAAGATGATGAAATTGACGAGGGTTGCGGCCGACTTGAATTTTGTTGGGCAAATCGATCTCAAGGAGGTTGTCAACGCTGACGACGATCTGATCAAAGACAAGGAGGAGAAAATCGATCTCAGGGAGGTTGTCAACGTTAATAACGATCTAATCAAAGATAAGGAGGGGCAAATTGATCTCGACCTCGAAGATATATGCATTGATTTGTGTTGATTTTGCAGGTGTCTAATCGAAGATGACATCAAGGTCGACGGAGACGATTACCTCGGATTCGATGGAGACGAAGATGACGAGGTTGCAAGAGTTTGATCCATGTGATTTGCGTTGAACGACGAGGGCGACGGTGGGTGATGTCGTGGCTGAACTCTGGTGGTTGAGCGGTGGTTGATCTGGTTGAATTTTTTAATGATAAGAGTTTTGAGAAATTTTGATGGAGAAAATTATGGCTCTCATACTATATTATAATTGAAGAAGGAAAAACTGAATGTATTTTGTAATGGTTGGCCCGAGTATATATATACAGACAACAAACTCTCATATAACTCTAATACAAACTCTAACACAATATGTATTTTACTCTTACTACTATTCTTGACAAGGTGAATACTTGGGGCTTGTTTGGCTGTTGTAAGTAGCTGTAAGTCGAATTGTTATACTCTTTACGGTTGTAAGTGAGTTTTACGCATGTTAGTCTTACGGTGTATGATTGGTAATGTGAAATTGTAAGTTGGAAGGTATATTGTGTTTAACGTTGTTTGTTTGGTAATGTGTAAGTCGTAAGTAAAAAAGTTGACCACAAAACTATTTGTTTGGTGATTTAAAGATATTAAATATTAATAATAAAAATAAAAAATAAATATTAAATATATTAAATATTTAAAACAAATAGTAAAAAAGTAAATATTAAAAATATTAAAAATACAAAAATATTAATATTATAAAATAATAAAAATATTAGATTACTAAAATATTAATAGTAATCTTATATTAATTATTAAAAATATTAAATATTGCAATCTAATATTAAATATTATTAAATTCTATAATTTAAATATTTGATTTTAAATTAAAAAATTAAATTAATAATAAAACATTATTAATTTTATATGATTTATTATTAATCTAGTAATAAAAAATATTCTAATAATAAATATTATTAGAAAAATTAATAAAAAACTTTAATCTAATAATTAAAAAAGAATTCTCAATAATCTAATAATAAAAAATATTAATCTAATTATAATTAACTATCTGCAATACAGATTTGCCTTACTACAAATTTAAATATTTGTGTTGTAAGTTGTAAGTGGGATTTGCATGATCATAAAATTAACTGTTTAGGCGTCAAGTGTATTTTACAACTAATGGCCTCAAACAAACACCGTAAGTGATATTATTGCAATTGTATTTTACTATTTACGGGTTTATTACGGAAAATAAACACGCCCTTAATCCCCTACTCTAGTGAGTTTTGGACGTACCTCCCACATGAGACTATTGTGCAGTATTTATAGTCAGATAGGTGGATGGAGATGGCCTTTTGGGATCCGTCTTATGATTGGTTGCATTTGGACATTACCTGAACCCATGCATAGACAAAGACCCTAACATGTCCCACACACAATGATGCCTAGTTTGGCAACTTGGTTTTAAAAATCAAGTTATCCTTTAGTTAAAATCAAAACATGCGCATACAAACTATAGTTTTCAAAACCATGATTTTGCTCAGACCAAAGTTTTCAAAACTATAGTTTTGGTGTCTCTTGGGTCTCTGAAAACATGATTTTGAAAACTTTAATTTGATTGAAACAAAGTATGGTTTCACTTTTGTGATCTTGACTCAAAATTTTGCAAAAGCATAGTACATGAGTTGAAGCCATGTTGCCAAACTAGATTTGAAGGGGTATAGCTTTCACGCCTCCAGAACAAAACTATTAAACAGTGAAAAGAGTAAATTACACACTGAAATGATGGCCCATTACATCCAACTTTCCTCCCAACAAATTGCATTACTGTTGAAAAATGTCATTTAATCACAGGAGAAACAGGAGAAATATTTTTTTTTTTTTGAGAGAAAGGCGTACATAGGCCTGTCAACGGGTTGGCTTCGGACAAGACTCGGACCCGATTACCCAAGGTGTACCGGCCCGTTTACCTGGACCCAATTACTTCAGCATGCCATCAGATCTCACTTATCAAAAAACCCATTTTTCTTCGTCCCCACCTCCATCGCCGCCGCCATGTAGCCAGCGTGATCTTCTTCTCTCCCAAAATCACATCTGACTTGATAAAATTCAAATAATCAATCAAAAATCCAGCGTGATCAATTACCATTGCTTCCGAATCCTAAATCCAAATAATTAATCAAAAATCAACAAAAATAAATCACAATCGGCGAGCTTGAATTCAAGATTGAAGCCTCGGGATATGAGGGAATTGAAGAATATCGAGTGAGAGGATCGGAGGGCAAGATCAAGGACAAGGATGAGGACGCGGCAGTCGGTGGGGCTGTCGACATTGAAACCACCCCAAACCGAGGTGGACGTCTGAAACTGCCCCAAATCGAGGAGGACTAATAGAGAGAGGACGAGGTTGTTTGCTTACTATTTTTCAACACCAAATCTAGGAGGACTCCACTTCATTCACATCGGATATAATTCGATCGAGAGTGTAACGCCCCGATCTCATGGGTACGGAGACGTTACAGCGACGTATATACGCAGGTCAGAGATACCCTCACATATATACTCTAAGCATCAGTACAGGAAAGAATCAGAGTTCAAAAATATGTGGTGCATTATACATTCAAACATATGAATACAATTACAAAAGTTATCACAGGATATGACACAATATCACAAGAATATTATATCCCCTCGGTCACCTGGAGGCCTCAGGTCAGACCAGAAGATTTAATTGCACAACATACCTAATACCACTGTAAACACGAACATATATTCATATTCGCAAGCTTCCCCCAACCCGATGTAAGTTGTCTCATTTTATAGTTTATTAGATAATTATCAGATTTTGAAAATGAGCAGAATCAAGTCATGAGTATCAGGAAAACAGGTGTGTTAGGAGTACGATTTGTACTGGAATATGTCAAGATGCAAGCAAGATGTCAGGTCATCAATCCCGCTATTGTGATAATTATAAGAGTCAGGTACGTCATGCCGGATGTCAGGTGATAGCATGACTTGAGAGTGATATTAGGCAGGTGACAAGTGACAACATGGAATTTGTAAGCACGTCAAGTGAAAGCACGTCAAACGACACTGAAAAATAGTACTGATACGAGTTTGGTACGAATACCAAAAAAACCATGCAGTTTCAGAAAAAATAGCATAATTAAGATTTTTAACTTTTCACAACTATTAATAGGAGAAAAGATAAACTAGAGGGCAGGTAATAAGCAAGCAAGCGACATTCAAGCGGAGCTAAGCAAGCTGGAGGTACAGTCAGCAAATAGTGTTTAACACTAAAGCGCCCGACGGAGCTACTAGAATGACTCGGATTAGAGGGCGAGTCTAAAATCCGGCAGAGTCCGCCTAGACGAAGCTAGTGGTAAAGAGCTGAGCGCTAAGCATGCCTACCAGGCGGAGCGAAGAGACCTGACGGTCTAAGCGCACTTCTCTTTCGAGGAAGTAGGCGAGAGCCCGGAGGCAAAAGTACGCTCGGGGTCTAAGCGCACTTCTCAATAACTACCACAAAACCCATAAGGGTGCAGGCCTAAAACCAATTGGGTAGCTGGCCCGGGAGAGGGCAGAAACTCGGAGTTAATACGGGAGTACCTGCACTAGATGTTTGTACTGCGCAAGCAAACATATAAGCGTGATAACTAGACTACCTAGAGTGGAGAAGCCCGGAGGCTAATAGGGCCCGGAGGCCGAGTAGAGAGCCCGGAGGCTAACGACCACGAAGGGTCAGCCACGCATAGTGTAAAGCAGTAAAAAGGGTACATTACATGCATGGTATATGTGCAAGAAGTAAACTATCTTAGAACAAGCATTTATAACATGCATATATATGTACAATCATGGGCACTCGGCCACATACAAATACAGGGACACCGCCCAATACAAAATACATATAAATACAGAATAAAATATACGTCTACCCGACAAAGTGGGGAAACCAAAATCAAGACGAGGACACTCGCCTAAATCTTCAGAAAAGACGAAAACTCTGAAATCCCAGGACTCACACACTCCCCAATATATTAAAATATAAATAAATATTTTTAGAGAGAAAAAGAATAATAGAGAGGAGAGAGAGAAGAGAGAAAGATGGAGAGCTAGAGAGAGTAAGAGAGAGCTAGAGAGAGAAGGAGAGAGCTAAAGAAAAAGAGGCCTAGAGAGAGAAATAAAGCTCTAGAGAGAGAAACTGAGGGGGAGAGAGAGAAAGTAGAGAGAGTGAGGAACAAAGAGAGAGAGAATTGGAGAGAGAGAGAGAGAGATGAAAGAGAGAACAGGGGGCAGCAGCCTCCTTGCTCAAGGCCTGGCACAGCCAGGCCGTGGCCACCCTGCCATGGCCGCACAGCCAAAGCGGCGGGGGCGGCGGACGCTGGCCAGGGGTGGCCGGCGGCCACCCCAAAGGAGGAGGAGAAGGGAAGGGTTGTTGGGCTTTGGTCGGTGGTGATGATGGTGAGTTATGGAGGTGGTGGATATAGAGGATTTAAAGAAGAGAAGAATTTTGATATGGTTGGGGGGGAGAGAGAGGAGACCGGAGGTTCGTCGGAAACTCACCGGAGAGGCGGCGTGCCCAAGGGTGTGGTGGTGGCCGGTGATGGTAGGGAGAGAGGAAGAGGGAGAGGTTAAATTAAAGAGTAAGTGAGAGAGAGGAAGAGAAGAGAAAAAGAATTAGAGAAAGTGTAACGCCCCGATCCTGGCGGATACGGGGACGTCACTGCAACGTATATACGTAGGTCAGAACTACCCTCCCGTATATACGCTAAGCATCAGTACAGACAAGAATCAGAGTACGGAAGTAAGTGGTGCATTATACATTCCAACCCATGAATACAATCACAGAGTTATCACCAGAAGTGATCCAATATTACATGAATATCACATCACTAATATGAGCAAATGCGAGAATACAAGGAAATATACAAGTATGAACAGTATGAAAGGCACTCACGAGTTTAAAAGAAAAACTCGAGAGACTCACAAGGGGGCCTGGAAGGATGGAGCTCTGGATGATCGGCTGGGGATCCACGCTACCGCTGCGCTACTCTGATCCGCAAGGGGGAGAATCTACACGCTCCAAGCTCCATGACCTGGACATGAGGATCCAGGGGAGTCAAATGATACTCCCCAGGCGAGTGGTGAAGCAAAACCAAGTGGCGAGCAAGGGTGAGTACATGTATGCATATAACAAATGATATCAAGTAAGAAATACTCAGGGGACAGATAGGTTAGAGCAGATATGAACAGGTGTGGCATAATAATCATAAAACAGGAAATTCGAATAAAACCAAGGACGAGTAAATCTGATTGTATGGTTTTAGATCACGGTTCTATGAGACTAGTACATCGAAGGAATAATCCAAATAAGGAAACCCTCATCTATATACCTTTATCTCATATCATCGTAATCTAAGCACATACAACCTGAGTTACAAGGTGGTCATAACATAATACTCATAAAACAGGAAATCCGATATAAAGTCCGGAACAAGTAATTATGGTAAGGCACATCACAGATTCATAGCCGTTTAAGTTGCAGGCTTTAGTATGCGTCCCATTCCACATACCTCCACTTACAACTTAAGGAGCCGGTTATTATGACACTTTATTATTACTCGTCTTACCCATATATCTAGGTATGTGTCTCGGTATATATCCCAACTCACATACATCCATATATAAGCTAGTCGAGGGTTGTTAACGGAAGTAGATGGAGAACTGATATCACTTCTTATAGTAGTTCCCATACACCTGGGACCAGTTTGGAGGCGCTAAGTCCCCCTAACACGCATCTTCTGTGGGCCCAAAGTCCCACTAACACGAATCGTCAATATTTTATTCAATTACTATAAGCAAGGTATCATTCCGGCATCCATCACTTCCTCCCATTCCCCATACAAGTTGTCCTTTTTATGGTTTATTAACATAATTACCAGATTTCGGGAATGAGCAGGATCATAACTGGAATACATAACAAGAATCATAACTGGAATCATAACAGGAGATCAGATACTACATTCCCGTTATCGTGATAATTATATCAGAATCAGGTGCATCATGCTTGGTGTCAAGAGATAGCATGATAAGGTGATGATATTTAACAAGCAACCAAACATGACAAGAGATAGATAATAGTCTGGGTAAGTCATGACATAACAAGAGGGTCTTGCCAAATAGTAGCATGGCAGGTGGTCAGGTGATAACACACTAGATGGTCAGGTGATATACATGTGTTAAATAAAAGTGTGCAACTGACTAGTCGGAGGTAATGGTATGGCAAGGTAACATAAAAGTAACCCAAAGTACAACGACCACGAAGGGTCGGCCACGCATAGTATAAAACAGTAAAAGATATAGAACATGAAATAAAATACATGGAGACTAGAACGAGAATATTTGCATAATCAATGAAGTAGGGAGCAAGAGGGTAGCGAGCGAGAACACTCGCCTGAATCACCAGAAACGCCGAAAGGTCCGAAATCCACGGAACTCGGGATGCGCCATAATATATGATATATAAATATGTAGAGTGAAGAGGAGAGAGAAAGAGAGAAGGGAAGATGATGTTTGTCAAGAGACAAGTCAAGTAGTACCAATATGTGATGTAAGTCTAGAGGATAAGGTTCCTATTCAAGAAAGAAATCAACCATAACAGACAGCCAAAGTTAGTCGACTAGGTGGAAAGAGTAGTCGACTAATAAAGGGGTTAGTCGACTAACAGTCTGGTATAGTCGACTAAAACTGGGTTCCAGAGAGTTGGGTTCTGGTTTCAGGAAAAGTTAGTCGACTAGGATGGAAAGAGTAGTCGACTAACAATGATTTCAAGTCGACTAACAGACACTCTAAGTCGACTAAAACTGTGGTACAGAGATTTAAGTTTTGGTTCAGGAAAAGTTAGTCGACTATATGAAATGGGTAGTCGACTAACAGTGATTTCTAGTCGACTAATAAATAAACTAAGTCGACTAAAACTGTGTTCTAGAAAAGGTTACGTTTCAAATAGATGAGGTAGTCGACTAATCCCTAGGTCAAGTCGACTAATCGACTGAAAACAGGATACAGAACAGATTTGTGATGGTTGTGTTTGATGATCTAAAAATATGATTTTGATGGCACAAGTATACATGAATTGTAAACAAAAGTATACTAGGAATTAGCCAAGTCTTGATGAGTAGAAATACTCACCAAAAGGAGTGGTTGATGATGGAGTGATGGTGGTGGTGATGGAAGTTGATGATGAAGAAGAAAGTGGAGGTTGGAGGTTTTGTTGTTGGTGTTGGTGAGAAGAAGTGGTGGCCGGAGATCGGGGGTCTCTCGCCGGAGTCGTGGTGGCCGGAGGCGCCGGCGGAGGTGGTGGAGGTGAAGGAGATGTTGGAGGTTAGGGTTTTGGTGAAGAGAAGAAAGAGAAAGATGAAGTGAAAATGAATAAAGAAAGGATAAAGAAAAGTATTTATAGGTTTTAGATTTTGTAAAGGAGTTGTAAATAAGGTAGAAGAGAGGGGGGTTTTTGTAAATAGGGGAGGTGAGGTGTCTCTCCTAGCCACACTTGGCTGGCCATGGAAGAGAGAGAAAAAGAGGGCATTTAATGAGGAAGTTGGTGGAAGTGATTGAAAGATTAGAGAAGGAATTGGAAGTTGTAAAAGTTTGGGGAAAACTTAGGGTGGAAGGAAAGAAAGAAAATAGGAAAAGGAAAAGAAAATGGAAAAGGGAAATTATTCTCTTGGAAGAGAAAATGAAAAATAATGAAAGTGGCGGATTCCCGGGATTCGGTTGCGGATGCGGAAATCTTTCGGGAAAATACCGGAATCGTCCCGAAATCAAGTATCTCGGAACGACCCGAAATAATTATCAAAAATCAAGAATATTAATCTAAGAATTATAGTGAAATCCGTTTTAAGAAATACTTTACAGTTTTAAAACTAAAAATCCCGGAATCAGCTAGCTACCGACTCCGGTGGAATTTTCATAAATTCATAAAATTCTTAGAAAAAGTATTTAGGTAGAAAATATTATTTTAAGAAATAATGTCTAAAGGAACTTTTAGAAATTCTAAACCGTTTGTAAACTAAAAATCCGGGAATCGGTCAGCAGCACTGGCCGACACCGGTTTTGAAGAAATTCAATTTAATTCAGGAAAAATCCAGAAAATCATAGAAAATCTAATATATTGGAAAATAACATTTGAAACTAAAATCGGTCAAATACAGAAGGTAAAACGAAAAATACGATCGAAAATCTGAATACGCATCTAAGTACGTATTCCGGGAACGGGGTGTTACATTCCATCCACCTTACAAAAAATTGCGTCCTCGCAATTTCGGTAAGGGGTAAAATGAACACAAAGAGGACATGGGTGGAATTTATACCAATTAAGATATGAAGCACTATAGGCAGGGCTCCCAAGTCGACTGAATAATAATCATCCTCCGCACTTCCGGCTGTATAAATCTGCATACTTGATAATCTTCCGAGAGTAAGCCAGAATACTGAAGATAAAGGAAACCCTGATAGTCCTGAGCATAATAATAAAGAAGACCGATAATTAAGAATCCCGAATATCAGGCATCAATCACTCTGAACGATATAGTAGAGAATGTAGAATATCTGTAGAGAATGCCGACTACTGTCTTGTGGAAGATAGCCAGATCAAGATCGATCTGGAGAATACCAAGCTTCATAGAATTCACCGAAGAGATCACATAATAGCTTCATGCAGAACCAGCCACTACCTTCCTAGTCTATCATATCTTAATGTTGGTATAAGGGCTTCATAAAACCAAAACAGGGAAAGGATAGGAAGAATTTGGAATCAAAGGAAGGATGGCCAAGAAATAGATAACTCTGCACTTGTAGTTGGAATGTATAACCAAGACTCAAGTATTCCAGTTGTAAATTTCATTACCATTAATTTGCCCTCTGGACGTACTGAGGAAGTTAGAGCCTAAGCTCTGATACCATCCTGTAACGCCCCGATCCTGGCGGATACGGGGACGTCACTGCAACATATATACGTAGGTCAGAACTACCCTCCCGTATATACGCTAAGCATCAGTACAGACAAGAATCAGAGTACGGAAGTAAGTGGTGCATTATACATTCCAACCCATGAATACAATCACAGAGTTATCACCAGAAGTGATCCAATATTACATGAATATCACATCACTAATATGCGCAAATGCGAGAATACAAGAAAATATACAAGTATGAACAGTATGAAAGGCACTCACGAGTTTAAAAGAAAAACTCGAGAGACTCACAAGGGGGCCTGGAAGGATGGAGCTCTGGATGATCGGCTGGGGATCCACGCTACCGCTGCGCTACTCTGATCCGCAATGGGGAGAATCTACACGCTCCAAGCTCCATGACCTGGACATGAGGATCCAGGGGAGTCAAATGATACTCCCCAGGCGAGTGGTGAAGCAAAACCAAGTGGCGAGCAAGGGTGAGTACATGTATGCATATAACAAATGATATCAAGTAAGAAATACTCAGGGGACAGATAGGTTAGAGCAGATATGAACAGGTGTGGCATAATAATCATAAAACAGGAAATTCGAATAAAACCAAGGACAAGTAAATCTGATTGTATGGTTTTAGATCACGGTTCTATGAGACTAGTGCATCGAAGGAATAATCCAAACAAGGAAACCCTCATCTATATACCTTTATCTCATATCATCGTAATCTAAGCACATACAACCTGAGTTACAAGGTGGTCATAACATAATACTCATAAAACAGGAAATCCGATATAAAGTCCGGAACAAGTAATTATGGTAAGGCACATCACAGATTCATAGCCGTTTAAGTTGCAGGCTTTAGTATGCGTCCCATTCCACATACCTCCACTTACAACTTAAAGAGCCGGTTATTATGACACTTTATTATTACTCGTCTTACCCATATATCTAGGTATGTGTCTCGGTATATATCCCAACTCACATACATCCATATATAAGCTAGTCGAGGGTTGTTAACGGAAGTAGATGGAGAACTGATATCACTTCTTATAGTAGTTCCCATACACCTGGGACCAGTTTGGAGGCGCTAAGTCCCCCTAACACGCATCTTCTGTGGGCCCAAAGTCCCACTAACACGAATCGTCAATATTTTATTCAATTACTATAAGCAAGGTATCATTCCGGCATCCATCACTTCCTCCCATTCCCCATACAAGTTGTCCTTTTTATGGTTTATTAACATAATTACCAGATTTCGGGAATGAGCAGGATCATAACTGGAATACATAACAAGAATCATAACTGGAATCATAACAGGAGATCAGATACTACATTCCCGTTATCGTGATAATTATATCAGAATCAGGTGCATCATGCTTGGTGTCAAGAGATAGCATGATAAGGTGATGATATTTAACAAGCAACCAAACATGACAAGAGATAGATAATAGTCTGGGTAAGTCATGACATAACAAGAGGGTCTTGCCAAATAGTAGCATGGCAGGTGGTCAGGTGATAACACACTAGATGGTCAGGTGATATACATGTGTTAAATAAAAGCGTGCAACTGACTAGTCGGAGGTAATGGTATGGCAAGGTAACATAAAAGTAACCCAAAGTACAACGACCACGAAGGGTCGGCCACGCATAGTATAAAACAGTAAAAGATATAGAACATGAAATAAAATACATGGAGACTAGAACGAGAATATTTGCATAATCAATGAAGTAGGGAGCAAGAGGGTAGCGAGCGAGAACACTCGCCTGAATCACCAGAAACGCCGAAAGGTCCGAAATCCACGGAACTCGGGATGCGCCATAATATATGATATATAAATATGTAGAGTGAAGAGGAGAGAGAAAGAGAGAAGGGAAGATGATGTTTGTCAAGAGACAAGTCAAGTAGTACCAATATGTGATGTAAGTCTAGAGGATAAGGTTCCTATTCAAGAAAGAAATCAACCATAACAGACAGCCAAAGTTAGTCGACTAGGTGGAAAGAGTAGTCGACTAATAAAGGGGTTAGTCGACTAACAGTCTGGTATAGTCGACTAAAACTGGGTTCCAGAGAGTTGGGTTCTGGTTTCAGGAAAAGTTAGTCGACTAGGATGGAAAGAGTAGTCGACTAACAATGATTTCAAGTCGACTAACAGACACTCTAAGTCGACTAAAACTGTGGTACAGAGATTTAAGTTTTGGTTCAGGAAAAGTTAGTCGACTATATGAAATGGGTAGTCGACTAACAGTGATTTCTAGTCGACTAATAAATAAACTAAGTCGACTAAAACTGTGTTCTAGAAAAGGTTACGTTTCAAATAGATGAGGTAGTCGACTAATCCCTAGGTCAAGTCGACTAATCGACTGAAAACAGGATACAGAACAGATTTGTGATGGTTGTGTTTGATGATCTAAAAATATGATTTTGATGGCACAAGTATACATGAATTGTAAACAAAAGTATACTAGGAATTAGCCAAGTCTTGATGAGTAGAAATACTCACCAAAAGGAGTGGTTGATGATGGAGTGATGGTGGTGGTGATGGAAGTTGATGATGAAGAAGAAAGTGGAGGTTGGAGGTTTTGTTGTTGGTGTTGGTGAGAAGAAGTGGTGGCCGGAGATCGGGGGTCTCTCGCCGGAGTCGTGGTGGCCGGAGGCGCCGGCGGAGGTGGTGGAGGTGGTGGAGGTGAAGGAGATGTTGGAGGTTAGGGTTTTGGTGAAGAGAAGAAAGAAAAAGATGAAGTGAAAATGAATAAAGAAAGGATAAGGAAAAGTATTTATAGGTTTTAGATTTTGTAAAGGAGTTGTAAATAAGGTAGAAGAGAGGGGGGTTTTTGTAAATAGGGGAGGTGAGGTGTCTCTCCTAGCCACACTTGGCTGGCCATGGAAGAGAGAGAAAAAGAGGGCATTTAATGAGGAAGTTGGTGGAAGTGATTGGAAGATTAGAGAAGGAATTGGAAGTTGTAAAAGTTTGGGGAAAACTTAGGGTGGAAGGAAAGAAAGAAAATAGGAAAAGGAAAAGAAAATGGAAAAGGGAAATTATTCTCTTGGAAGAGAAAATGAAAAATAATGAAAGTGGCGGATTCCCGGGATTCGGTTGCGGATGCGGAAATCTTTCGGGAAAATACCGGAATCGTCCCGAAATCAAGTATCTCGGAACGACCCGAAATAATTATCAAAAATCAAGAATATTAATCTAAGAATTATAGTGAAATCCGTTTTAAGAAATACTTTACAGTTTTAAAACTAAAAATCCCGGAATCAGCTAGCTACCGACTCCGGTGGAATTTTCATAAATTCATAAAATTCTCAGAAAAAGTATTTAGGTAGAAAATATTATTTTAAGAAATAATGTCTAAAGGAACTTTTAGAAATTCTAAACCGTTTGTAAACTAAAAATCCGGGAATCGGTCAGCAGCACTGGCCGACACCGGTTTTGAAGAAATTCAATTTAATTCAGGAAAAATCCAGAAAATCATAGAAAATCTAATATATTGGAAAATAACATTTGAAACTAAAATCGGTCAAATACAGAAGGTAAAACGAAAAATACGATCGAAAATCTGAATACGCATCTAAGTACGTATTCCGGGAACGGGGTGTTACAGAAAGATTGAGAGTTAGTGGAAGAGGGGGAGAGAATTTTGAGAGGAGGAAGGAGGGGAGGGGCTGCGTTGGTGCCAGGGGAGAAGAAGGGAAAATGGGAAAGAAAGAGAAAGAAAAGAAAAGAAAAAGGTAACAAAAAGAAAATGGGGAAGATATTTTGGGGTGTTGTGTGGTAGAGGATTTTTGGGGAAAAAGAAAAAGAAAAAGAAAAAAATAGAGAAAAAGGGAGTGGATGGGAAAAATGAGGAAGGAAAGAAAAAGAAAGAAAAGAAATATATATATAGATAATACTCTGGATCCGAGAAAATCCCAAAAACACCGAAAATGTCAGAAAATTGGACTTATCTGAAAAGGTCTCAAAAATTCTTAAAAATAGTAAACATTATTTTAAGCTACATGGTGAAATCAGTTTTCAAAAATAAAATCTCATTTCCAAAATAAAAATCTTGGAATCTAACTGCGATACCGGCCGACACCAAAACCGGTCAAACTTTGATAAATTTAGAAAGATCTCTAAAAATGTATAAAGCTAGAAATATAATTCTAAGGAAAAGGTGAAAGTGGATTCCAAAAATTCAACCCCAATTGTAAACTAAAAATTCTGGAATCAACCAACGATACTGGCCGACATCAAATCCGGTGGAATTTTGATAAATTAAGAAAAATCTCAAAAATAAATGTATTTAGATAGAAAATATGATTTTAAGAAATAATATGAAAGCCGTTTTTAGAAATTCATAACCATTTATAAATTAAAAAATCCGAGAATCGATCAGCAGCATTGGTCGACACTGGTTTTGAAGATTTACAACTTAATCCAGGAAAATTTCAAAAATCTTAAAAAATCTAAAATATTGAAAAATGATATTTGAAACTGAAATCGGTCAAATCTGACTATCGAAAAGACCAAATCGAACAATACACTAGGATCGGGTTCCCGGTTCTAGGGTTGACTCCGAGTTTATGAACTATGCTCCAAGGCAAAACGATCTTATAAATAATTCATAATACAAAATAAATACAAGAAGAAAATCATAAAATATGATCGAAAAATCTGAATACGCAACTAAGTACGTATTCAGAGAACGGGGTGTTACATTCTATCCACCTAACAAAAATCGTGTCCTCGTAATTTCGATAAGGGGTAAAATGAACACAAAAGAACATGGATGGGAATTGTACCAATCAAGATATGAATAACTAATGGTAATTCTCCCAAGTTGACTGAACAATGATCGAAATATAGGCATCTTTTGCACTTCCTACCGTATAAATCTTCGAACGATGTCGGATAATGCTGACCTGATAACACTGCTTTGCAATAGAATTCCCGCTGTACTGCATACTTAATATCACTCCGAGAATGAGCCAGAATACCGAAGATAAAAAAACTCTAATAATACTGAGCATAAATAAAGAAGACCGATAGTAAAGAATTCCAAAGACTAGGCATCAATCACTCTGAAGGATATAGCCAAGAATAGAGAATAACCGTAAAAAAAGCTAAATACCGACTTCTGAAAGATAACCCGATCGTGGATAAATTCTGAGAATATCCGAGCTTCATAGAGTTGGCCAAAGATATCATATAATAGCTTCGTTCAGAACCAGCCGCTACATCTCCAGTCTATCCATATCTTAAGTTGGTATAAGGGCTATGAAAACCAAAACAGTGGTAAAATGGAAGGGATTAGGAATCAAAGGAGGAATGATCAAGAAAGAATAGATAACTCTGTACTTGTAGTTGGACTGTATAATCGGGATCCATGCATTCCAGTTGTAAATTTCTTTACCATTAATTTGCCGTTTGGACGTACTGAGAATGTGAGAGCCTAGGCTCTGATACCTTCCCGTAACGCCCCGATCCCGCGAGTACGGAGACGTTACTGCGACTTATATACGCAGGTCGGAGATACCCTCACGTATATACGCTAAGCATTAGTACAGGCAAGAATCAGAGTTCAAAAATACGTGATGCATTATACATTCCAACATATGAATACAATTACAAAGTTATCACAGGATGTGACACAATATCACAAGAATATTACATTACTTGATAGGCACAATTGCGAGAATATAAGGAGATATACAAGTATGAACAGTATAAAATACGCTCACGAGTTTACAAAAAGAAAACTCGAGAGACGCGCAGGGGCCTGAAAGAATAGGGCTTCAGACGGTTTGCTGACGATCCACGCTTTCGCTGCACCACTCTGATCAGCAACTGGGAGAATCCACAAGCTCTAAGCTTCGAGACGTGGACATGAGGATCCAAGGGAGTCAGAACTCCCCAATGAGTGGTGACGTGAATGCCAAGTGGCGTGCAAAGATAGCACACGTGTATCCATAAATCTGAATCATAAACATGCATTGAAAATCGTATCGTGAGCACATGCATACAGGAGCAAATAAAGAGATAGCAAATGATATCAAGTAGAGAATACACATGGTATAATAAGATAAGAATAAGAGATTGGTGGAATAGAACACAAGTGATAAAGTAGGATGTAAGCAGCTATAATATAATATTAATCATAAAACTGAAAATCCAAAGTAGAACATGATGAAAGCAAATACGGCAATACCAGGGGTACAGACCCAGTTTATGGCTTCATGAGATAAGTACGTTTAATCCAAATAAGAAAACCTTCATCTATATACCGTATATCTCACGTCATCATAAGCTAAGTCCATAAGACCCGAATTACAAAACACATAACAATATATAGTGTTTAGTGGGAAATTGAAGGGGCGTATAAATTCTTTATTTGATTGTAAAGAAAATTACAACGGATCAATAATCCGATTACAAGAGAGGGAAGATATTCAAGCTCAAATCTCCCCTTTATTTAGTGCCGAGTTCTTGATGTGGCGATGGAAAGTGAATCATATTTTTCGTTGACCGGATGAACATCAAGACCTCTTGGGAATCCTCTCTTTGAATGGTAGATGAAGTAACACAACTTCTGTCTAACAAGAATCTCAAAGAGACTGTAGGCAAAAATAAACTTGTACGCAGCAAGTTTAGAAGAGTTGAACTCTCTCTTTCTTTTACCTGGAGATCTTAGTCCTTCTACGGCTTATAACCGAAGTTCTTCTAACCAAAATTTTTCGACCCCTCTTCTATAGCAAACTGGGCTATTTATAGAGGTTCCAGGGGGGTAAAAGTGTCCCCTAAAAACACTCCATAATGGAGGTTAACTCTCTCATTACGTGGGCAGTAATTGACCCAGTAATGAGGGCAGTTATAACCGAGATGCGGGCTTTGAGCCTCGCGTTTTGTCGCTAAAGTAATGCTCGAGAAACGCAAACTCCCAGTTCTGCATTAAGCTTCAAGTGAGACGCAGGTTTTGAGCTCTGCGTCTGGGTAGGATGTCTGAGATGCAAGTTTCAAGCTCTGCATCTTGGCCATTGTAGTAAGGCAAAGACGCGAGTTTTGACCCTTGCGTCTTGGTACTACAGTGGTGCTGAGACGTGGCTTTCGAGCTCTGCGTCTTAGTTATTAAGATGCGGGTTTCAACTTTCACGTCTTGATGCTGCACTATTGGCTGTGCCGCTTTGCATCTGGAGTTTGGACTCTGCTTTTTGATGACTTGTCCTCAGTAATTTTTGAACAGTCTACAGAACCCCCTCAAAAGTTTTCGATATTCCGCGGTTGACTGGGACGGATTTCGAAATACTTTAGACTTTGGTCGATTTCATACTTCTCATGATTGGTCTGATAATCATTTGAGATACCCTGGTCTTGATCCTGTCTGGAATGTGGTCTTTGTGAGTGTGCTGTAAACCCCTTTGAAGCCACCAGAGATGATTATGGTGAGTATCTAGATACGCAATCCAGACCTTCTCAGTGCTCTGAGCTGGTTATTGGTAACTGTTGAACCATGGGTAAACAGTCGTCTGCTTGTGCCAGTGTACAGTTGAATTGATTGCAGAAGTAAAGACTAAATGCAATTCTTGTAAACGCAGGGGTCATGTCGCTCTAAAGACGCAGTTCTCACCGGAGCGGGGACGCATCTATTAATTTGCTGAAGAAACGCGGCCTCTGGAGGGACGCGATCTTTGAAGTGAAGACGCAGCTCTCACCCTGTTGACTAGACGCAGCTTTGGTCTTGCCGAAGAGATGCGACCTCTGGAGGGACGCGGTTTTTGTTAAACGCGAGTGCCGTGTTCTGGGCGTGTTGCCACGTGTCCGGCGGAGTTGAGGGGACGTCTTCTCTTTAATGCGCAAAATTCGCATTCATTCAAGATGCATGCCACGCGTTGGGCGAGGATTAGGCCTCGAGACATGCGCTGCGTATCTCTGCGGATCACTGTGTATGTGACAATAGTCTTTCAAGAGTCATCATTAGACTCTTCTTCTTCTTCGCTGAGCTTTGTATCGACGGTTAAGAAAAGCTTAAAGCATTTTATTTTCTTCGTCTTCAACACCAATTTCTCAGTCGAAATGGCACCGAAGACCAAACCTGCTTCCTCGTCCTCGAGTGCTATCGCTCCAGAGTTTCAAATGGGCGGCTCTTCCACGCAGGAGGGCCCCATTTCAGGTAGTAAAACCATCTAATCTGGTTTCCTCCATTGAAGAGGCTTAAAGAGTTCTCTTAAGTCTCTTTTGAATGTGAACCGCCAACGTGAGGCTCATGCCCGTGTTTGATTTTCAGACGCGGCTCTTAAATTTGGTAAGCAAGACGCGAGTTTGATAACCTCCGCGTCTTCATTTCATTAATTTGAGTTCGTCTCTGTTTGTTGACGCGGGCTTCGTTGGGCCCTGCGTTTTGGACTTAAAGCTCAGAATATTTCTAAGTGTGGGAGGTTCAGACGTGGACTTCATGTGATCCTCGCATCTTTAAGGCCAAGCGCGGGTTTTACTGAGTCTCGCGTCTGAGTCCGATACTTAAAAATTTTTCTAAGTTATGGATTTTGAAATGCGGGCTTCATGCAAGCCTCGCATTTTTTGAGTCTAGACGCAGATTTTGCTGATTTTCGCGTCTGGGTTCATTCCTGCGTTTGAATTTCAAATACTTAGCCATTTTCTTTTAGATTTCTAACAAAGTGTCGTCTTCATTGTAGTGCGATACTCTTCCAGCCCATTGTCCAAGAAGTATCACTTTGGGTACGTAGGTGGCGCTGATCGTAATCTGACCTTCGTGCTTCAGAAGACTGCTCCTGTGACTACTGGTAAGTTAAAGGAGCGAAAGGAGATGATCTCCAAGGCCGGCATGGTGACCCTTCGGGAGATTATCTCTGATAGGCTATTCGAGACGGATTCCCGTACTCCGTTAAGGAAGCCTGCTTTCTTCTTCGGTGACGCCATTGACGAGGATGATAGGATTCCGCGTGACGGAGATTATAAGTGGCTCCGTCAGATAGGGGACAAGAGGTTCTTTCTTCTAAATATGGAGAGGATGTATTCCTAATCCTATCTTCAACATATGTCCATTCATCGTACAATGGAGTGGGATCTTTCCCGGTTTGTCTCCGGCGTGTCTCCCGACAGATGAGGTGCCAAAGAAGTATACTCTGCTGGCCATGAGAAAGATGTCTTCGGTTTATTTCCCGGGTTAGTCAGGCCTGAGTATCCGAAAGGAGAACCCCTCAGCTTGGCGCCACCTTCATCAATCAGTTTTTGAAAGTTAGGGGTGATTTTTCTGTTGATTTTCGTCTGCTCGGGTGGGTCCATTCTACCAACAAATCATGGTGGGGTAGAATGGTTGGATTTATTCTTGTCGAGCTCGGGGCTCTGCTGCAACAGGTGGGGTTATATCATTCAGTTAGGGCCGTACAGTATGGCCTCCCGCAGAGTTCCCACAACTTTTATGGCGTCCTGGAGCATTATAATCCTCTGACGGGCACATTTTTTACCCCAGCCGGAGAGATAGGGCTCGCTCTTCATGAGCGATATGAAGTCTCGGGGCTAGTTATGGGTGATGCCTCTTATGAAGAATACGTCCCGACTTCTAAGGAGCTTCACCTCTTAAGGAAAGAGGACCCTCAGGTGTATGAGACATACTGGAAAGTGTTGTGGCACTTTCACATCTACGGGCAGATATTCTCCTGGAGGAACAGGGGTGTCAAGCAGATGTCCTAGGCGAGCTATCTGTTCAACGGCATAAATGAGAAAGATAGCCCAGTGACTACTCTGGCCCCTTGCACTGACGAGAAAATTACTGAGAGGATCAATGCCTCTACAAGCTCTTACACCACCGAGTCGAATGAGGACACTTTCAGACCTGATACGGTTTTTGAAAGTTTTCATCACCAGGCCTGAGTTCCCATTTCTGACCAGGCTCTAATGGCGGGCTTCCTTATGCTGTGGCGGAAGCGTTGTGTGGTGCCAACGCTGCCGCATGAAGTAATCGTTGCCGATATGGTGTACCCGGCGGTTTTGCTTGCCTACGGGAAGTCTATCGCTCTCCTTCCAGCGATGGTAGCTAGAATTCAGAGTGGATTACGGGCTCTGGTCAAAAACCTGTGCCAAGTGGAAGCTATTGTAGACTCCCAGGGCAGGCCAGTGGTAGATTCAGAAGGAAGGCTGGCAGTGAAGACCCCTAATCCCAGGATCGAGCTTCTCTATACGTACCTAATGGCCTGGTACGTTATGCACTGTGCCTCACTGATGACGGCGGTGCCTTCCTCCGAAGGCATCGTTCCCTTCGTGCAGAGGCTGGAGAATTTGAGCTGGTCTCATTACTATATGTTTTATGTTCGGAATTCCATTCTGAACAGTTTGAATTAACCGCTCGACCATTGCTTCCCCGAGATTTCCGGTGCGTCCTACGGGGATAAGTTTGCCAACCTTGCGAAACAGATGACTTCACTAGGCTGCCATCGGGAGTCTTCGGGTGGCTGATCAATATTCGGCCTGGATACCTGATCTTCCGGCAAGGAGATTCATGCACGATCGAGCCTTACGTGCCCAGTCGTTTTGCTCGGCAGTTCGGCTATGATCAATTATATATCGGCAACCCTAACGCTGGCCTTTGCTTCAGTGGAAACTTGTTTGAAGGTGCTAGGGCGTGGTACTAAAGAGTAGCGGAGGCACACGAGCTGTTTTCAGCCTGCCTCACAAAACGCCCAATTGTCATACCAGCCTCGGTTTCTGCACGTGGTACTTCCTTACTAGTAGGATGCCTGGTTTCAGAATAAAAATCTCTTGCATTAAAAGCATCAAGGCGTCTTACAAGACCAAGTTGGAGTCTAACAGACGTATGCGAGGCATGAACGAGTATCAGGAAGCCGAGAGAGAAACAGGAGGGGAAGCAGGGATGGAGCCAAGGACAGTAGCACCTAAGGGGCAACACGCTAAAAAGAGTCGGCAGGCTGTGGCCAAACGTTCCCACGACTCTGCTTCCAAGGGTGAGCCTATCCCGAAGAAGGCTAGGAGGGAATCCGAGGCTGAAGCTTCGATGCCCGAAGTAGTTCCTCTTGGTGTTGAGGAGCAGGGGGAGGAAGAAGAGGAGGAGGAAGAAGTCCCTGCCCTTCGCTCCCGAGGTCTGCGTAGCAGGGTCCCGTGATCCTAGAGGAGGGAGAGCTTGCGAATGAACCCGTCATGGCCGAAAAGGTCGAGCGACCTGAAGTTGACTTGGTGGGGAGGGATGGCGTTGAGATTCCGAGAATCTCGACTCAACCTAGACCTTCTTTAGCTCATGAGAGGAGGGTAAAGGTGCAACAACCTGGGTCTCCCAGTGTATTAATGCCCACCTCACGGATTATTGATCCCAGCCCTACTACTGGGGTACTCAGTGGTAAAGTCTCGATCGCAGAGACCTCTTGTGTTGAACTGTCATCTTCATCGTCCGAAGAACATGGATATTATTCTGGCGAAGAAGTCAATTTTGGTGATGAACCCGCTCTTCCTGACACGAGCAAATTCTCGCATATCTCAGAGGAAGAGATACAGGGATATGTCCCTGTGACGGTTTCGCCGATAGCAAGGATCGCCGCTACTGAAGGTATTTTCTTTGTCCTCTTGAGCTGGCTCTCCATTAAGTTAGGAATGAATTCTAACATTTTCTTTTGACTTTCTTTTACAGGGCTGGCTGTCAGTAGTGAAGCCGCAACTACTTCTTCTCATATTGAGGAGATGATTCAGGAGTTGGCCGAGCAGGAGGGCATTGAAGCTCCCGCTACCAGGATGCCTCATGATGGTGCAACCGCCGAGGTCGGGGAGCCCTCATCCCTAAGTGGCTTATCCAGGGATTTGCCATCTTCAGATCCTCAACTTGGTAAGAGAATACAGATGTGTTGGATACTCTCTTTTTTATCATTACCACTGACATTTAATGTTGTGGCTTGCAGAGAGCAATGGGGTAGCTCAAGTAAAGGATCCTGCAGCAAGCATTGACATAGAATATAGCACAGTTCAAACTTCGGCCGGGGAACTTAGTGCCATGGAGTTTGTTATTGCTTCTGTTACTGTGGAAGATGTTACAACAATAACTGTCCCGGAGGTCTTGGCGACGACCTTAGTGTCTGACGAGCCTGTTATCGGCTTCACCCCTGCACAAGTTGAACTGGTTCCCGTCTCTTGTTCTGTCATGAAAAGGGGGTCTGGGAGCACATCAGCAGGGTTATCTCCAGCTAATGACATCATGAAAGAGCTAGCACGTCAAATGGTGCAATAATTTTTTGCTTCCATGAGGTCCTGTATCGACTTGGTCCTTTCAGGGGGCAGTTCCTTTGAGTTTGCGCGGAAGCTTCTCGAGAATCAGATCGAGAACATATGTCACACTGGGAGTCATTCGCAGGCTAGGGCGTGCCTAATGCTGGTTGAACAGCTGGGGAGCCACCTGAAGGAGCTCAAGACCCTGGAGAATGCTGGCTCAATGGATGAGGCGCGGTCGACACTGAGTAAGCTCCTCGCCGCTTAAGAACACGAGCGAAAAGAGATAGAGGAGTAAATGGCTGAAGAAGCCTATCATCTCCAGCACTTCCAAGCCGATTACCAAAGACTGGTTAGTGATTCAAAGGAATCCGAAGTCGTCATCCAAAGTACAGAGAAAGTTATCACCACTGCTCAGATTACTATTGCTAAGGCGCAAGCCTTGATTGAAGTCAATGAGCAGAAACTTGCTGCTGCCCGAAAAAGGCTGGAAGAGTCGGAAGCTGCCAAGAGGCTGGTCCAAGAGGATCTTGCTACTCACTCCTCCCGGTTGAAGTCTCTTCAGGCACAACTGGCTACGAAGAGATTTTTATCTGAGGAAGAGTTGCGGGTCCAAACTTTGGTGAAAGCTGAAAGGGCAAGTCCATACGAGATGCATCGCCTCCGGGAACAAATTCGTTCTTTGGCGAAGTAGGATTATTAGCCTTCTTCTCCTTTTGTATCGTCCCATTTTTTGTAACACTCGATTTGTCGAATAAGAGTGTTTGTGTTACTTTTATCATTTTTGAGTAAAATAACAAAGGTTCTCAAATTTTTTTTCGTCTTTATCCTTTCAGACTCTTTTGCTGCTGGGATGAACTCAGTTTTCATAGTCGTACTCCTTAACTGTTTGTGGAAACGCAACCCTTAGTCGTTTTGATAGGGTACGGCCATGAATAATAAACTCAGGCTATACTGAGTTATTGAGCGAGACGTGGCTCTCATTGCAGTGGAGACGCGATTTTGGGCCCCTCAAGAATGACGCGCGGGTCTCAGCTGGTTGGTGAGGACGCGACTCTGACTCAATATAGACGCGACTTTGGTCCTTGAGAGGGCGCAAACTCAGGCTGTACTGAGTTCATGATTGAGACGCGACTTTCATCTGCAGTGGAGACATGATTTTTGGCTCCTCAAGAATGACGCGCGGGTCTCCACTGATTGGGGGGGACGCGGCTCTGACTCAATAGAGACGCGACTCTGGTCCCTTAAGAGGGTGCACCATTGAAGCGCGAGCCTGCATTCTTGATAAAGGAGACACGACCTTCAGGTTCATGAAAGGACGCGGACTTTTGGACGCAGCCTTCAAGTCTTATGAATGGGTGTGAACTCATAACGCAACCCCAAATAATTGTGGAGGGTGGTCCCAACTTGCTGAGGAAATGCGGCTCTGAACCACTTCAGGAGACACAGTTGTGGCCTCTTCTGTAGGAATGAAAGGAACGCAGCGCTCGGGTCCAAGAAAGGTCGCGGACTTGTGGACACGATCTTTGAGTCTGCACCCGACGCAGCTTCCTAAGCGTCGCATGCAGCCCGTCTTAAAAATCTTGTTGGATCTTTTACTGCCAAGTCGGTGTTGACGATTGGGGACTTGTGTCCTTCGATCTTCCCGAAGTGGCAATCCACGCGTCAGCTCCTTACTGGACTTGATGTTCGTGCGGAAATTAAGGATAATGACTTTGATTTTTATACCATTAATTGTAAGCCTTATAGCTTGCCTATAAATAGGCCTCATCCCTTTAACATTCTATTATTTAGATTGTCTCCCTTTGAGAGCATGCGCTCTAAGGGCCTTCGTCTTGATTTGTCTACCTTCCCTTCAAGGGGATGTGTCCCAATGAACAACAAGGACTCAAAACTTTCATGCTTTTTGAACTCAAAGTTTTTGTGCTTTCCTTTAATATTTTTCAAAGATTAACACTATCAAGTGATTTCAAAATCAAAAAGTATCGCTTAAGTGCTTTTTACGGCCGCGCCTTGATGACTTAGTTCAACTTCTAGAGAATTCTTCCTCGGGTAGGAATCATTTGTCGCCATGAGATACCCAGTCCCACTGAGTTTCCATTTTCCTGTCTATTGAAGAAATTTGATCTCTTGATCTCCGCTTAAAGTCTGATTGATGCGCCCGTGTTCGATAGTCGCGTCTTTCAGACTTCTTGATGAAGCGCGCGCAGGCTGACTTTTAATTCTAAGTCACAAGTCCTTTGAACACGAGTGTGACAAACTCTGTACTTAGATCTTGAAACGTGAGTTTTGTACATAAAGCTCGTGTTTTGAGGTTCTTGACTTAAAGAATCCTAATTCTTTTGAAACCGCTGGACTTGGCTGTGACAACCCCTGTTTATCAAACGCTGGTGTGGCGAAATCTGCGTCTGGGCTACCTAGCGTTTTATATCTTGGACGCAGGTCTAACACCAGACTGCGTTCAGATCTGTACTGGTCAATTCCGCGTCTGAAGTTCACAACTTCAGTCTCGCGTCTGCCCTTCAGCTTTTCTATTCCTGTCTTAATAGATTTTAATCTTTTGGTTTTTTTTTTGCTTCTTGCAGGTTCTGGCAGGCTCAGTTAGTCTTCCACATCTTCGCTGGGCTCATGGGAGAATATTTCAACCAGCCAGCTTGTTCGAGCTCTCAAGATATCTGTCAAGGCCTTATTGGACATGACGCACCAGTAATGCCCCGAGTTTATCATGGTCACAGTGGGTATGGTGGTGGGTATGTGTCCTTGGATGCCGTAGGAAAGAGGATGTCACCAGTAAGGTCTTGGAGCCTCCCTTCACCAATCTTATCCCCAGAAGTGACATCGACGAAAAATCCATACTCATTAGATGACTTTCTGGTGGTGGAGATGCTCATTAAGCGAAGGATTACGGCCCACACTAGTTGGTCGGGCGGAATCAAAATGTTCCTCTGTATTTCGACCTCGAGAAACACCATTATTCTCGGTTAGCGATGAGTTTCTTTAATGTTTACATCATGCATCATGATGTAATCAGCACTCGGTCATCTTAACACTGGTCAACTGTGACATGATTCAGTGGAAGAGGAGGGGAACCTTTCTTCGGCACTCTTCCAAACATCTTGTATTTGGAACAGTGTAGATGTCTTGAGGAGTGAGTGCAACCTTTCGCTACGAGAGAGGGACTTCTTTGTACTCTTTTATTGTAACACTCAATCTTATTGTATAAGAGAGCATCTTGAATCACTTTCATATGTTTGAATATAAATAAAAGTGACATTTCTTCTTGTCTTCTGATTGTCTTGAATTCCTTTTTTTGCATTGAAAATCAGACACATATAAGTAGAAACTCTTGACTTGCTAGAAATGCGATAATTAACTTAACAAGTCAAAGTTGAAAAAAATTCCGTTTCGCAAATTTAAGATTACTGTCAGAGGTATGATATTAACTTGACAGGAATGCGGGTCAGAGGTGTGATATTAACCTGACTCAACGGGAGTTTCAGCTTCATTTGGGAAGATTGAAAACATCACTATCATAGGTGTAATGATAAACTTGACAGTGAAGGTAATGCTAGAGGTGTAATTTTAAACTTGGTATTTGTCATCTCGACTTTGATAGGAAAGTTCGAGGGAAAGTCATTGTTATAGGTGTATTGTTGAACTTAGCAATGAACTGGACGCAAGAGGTGTGATGTTTAAACTTAGCATCGCTCATCTCAGCTTCGATATGGAAGCCTGATGGAAAGTGACTGTCAGAGGTTTAATATTGAACTTGGCAGTAACTTAATCACTGTTAGAGGTGTGGTGTTAAACTTAGCAGTAATTTATCAGAGGTGTAATTTTAACTTGACAGAATTAGTTTGCGATAGGAGCAATTTTGAGGACTCACCATTCTATTGATGAGAATTGACAAATGAAGTTTGGAATGTCAAAGGTGTAGTGTTAACTTGACAAGAATTTGAAGAGTTGTGACTCCATATAGAGGAGAGACAAGTGAAGTTTGTACTCGTTGGGGAGTATTGAAATTTTTTATTGTCAGAGGTATAGTGTTAACATAGCAATGATTGCATTTGTGGACCTACCACTCTATGGAAGAGAATTGCTAGAAGATTTTGGGTGAAAGTAAAATGAACTGTCAGGATTAATATTAACGTGACAAATATTGATTTTCTAGGGATATGAAAAATTCGTTGTTAGAGGTGTAGTATTAACATAACAGCGAGGATTTTTAATGAGTTTCGTTGTCAGAGGTTTAATATTAATTTGACTGAATCCACTGGGGATTGAAAAATCTGATTTGTCAGAGGTTTATTGTTAACATGTAAATCCCAGTTCATTCCACTAGGGAGATGAACACAGGTATTTTTGTGGCCCTACCATTCTGTGGGTGAGAATTTGTAAGAGACTTTGGAGGAGAGGATGGGACTAAGTCCCTTAAGATTTTTAGCAAACCCTCAGCTATCAACGGATTTGGTGTGTCTTTACCAACTACCGTTTGAGTTGGGCTAGCCATGCTATTCCCTCAGCATGATGAGTTGTCGAAGACTTGTGTTGGATTTAAAAGCCAACATTTTCCTCTATCCTTACCAGTCAGAGGCGTCAGATGTCAATAGAAGAGTAACTAAGCTAAAACCGAAGTTTTGCATTTTGTTTCTTCCTCAATATTTACATCATGCATCATGATGTAACCAGTGCTTGAACAGATTGACATTCGATCGACCGTGATGTGATCCAGTGAAGGAAAGAAGCTCTTCTTAGATCTGGAGTTTTGATCAAAGGTGTAGGATTAACCTGATCAGGAGAAAAATGCTATCAAGGATAGTATTTCTTCAAGAATTTGTCGTTGATTGGCATCATAAGTGTATCACCGTCTGAGGTTATGAGGCGATATGCTCCATTTGAGTAGACCAACTCTACTACAAATGGTCCTTCCCATTTGGGCTGGAATTTTCCTTTGGTCTTATGCGTCATCACCATAGGTCTTCTAATAGCTAAGATAAGGTCGCCTTTCTTGAAAGTTCGCTCCTTGACTTTCTTGTTAAAGGCTCTGGTAATTCGAGCTTGATAGAGCTCGATTTGCTGTTGAGCTTGCAGGCGCTTATCGTTCAAAGTGTGAGAAGGAGAACGTTCTAATTTGTATCCTAGTGTGATTAGCTTTGAGGCCTATTTAAAGAGCTAAAGTCTCTGATAATCTCTCATCTACACATCAGAGATTATAACTTAGGAGTTTTCTTTAGTTTCTTTTTCAAATTTCTTTCGTATTTTTTAGATTCTACTTCTACTTCTAATTCAAGATTTGTGAGAAGGAGAAGCCATTGTAATTCGAGATGACAGATCAACACAAGGTGCTTTCGTTCTTTTCATATCTCTTTTATTATTTACTTTATTTTTGGTTTTTATTATTTTTTTATTTCTTACTTTCTTTTGCTTGTCATGTTTACCATGAGTAGCTAGATTTTTCTCACGTCTTGTTAATACATCACCACCATCTTATTTAATGTCTAGTAGATAACCAGATTAGATCATATGCATGCCTACTCTAATTTTTATTCTTGAAGACTCATTAGGATGAGCAACTAGGTCAAATATTTGCTAATACTTCTTAACTGTTTTTTTTAATCTATGCTTGATGATCTTGATATTTTAATGTTAAAATTTGATTAGTGTTATTTCAAATAGGGTTAAGATTTGCTAAATACTTTCTAATAATTTTTTCTTACTTTATACTTGATTGATAATCTTGATATTATAACGTTAAAACTTGGATGGTGTTATTTCAAATCATAACCTAGTTTCTATCCTATGTATCTTGCTTGATTTTGTGATAGAATATCATGTTTAGGATTTGAAGTGAAGTAATTATCTATCTAGCATTAGCATGTATGGTGGTTGATTATTAGTAAATTATGAATTTTTTAACCCTTTATCTATATACAATCTATCTTTTCTCTTTCTAAGTTCTAACAATAGAGAAGATAATAAGAAGACAACAGTACCGAAAGGCTTCCATCGCATCTCTCCCTGATGTTCGACCCGCTTTAGCCCTAGCTACTGCGGATATATTATGGAAGACAGAGACACGCATCGATCCAGATAACATCCTTCTAACTCTTAACTATTTCTCTATTTTTCTTCAATCATCTAGATATATGAACTAGCCTCCCAGCACACATATATTCACTTCTAAGTAAAGTAAGGTTGTTATTGAAAATCAATGGGGTATCAATGAACAATGATTACAGTGGATCCCGTACAATCCCTGGACCACGGTTCAGGGTCTTCCATTGCTGCTATATGGAACCGGCCGCTAGGCCTACAGGATGGTCTTATAGGATGCCCTTATTAAGATGGTACCAAGAAGGAGTGAGCCAGCGCTCCCCTCGGTCACCTGGAGGCCCTCAGGTCAGACCGGAAAATTTAGTTGCACAACATACCTAATACCATTGTTAACATGAATATATATTGATATCCGCAAGTTTCCCCCGACCCGATATAAGTTGTCTCATTTTATAGTTTATTAGATAATTATCAGATTTTGGGAATGAGCAAGAACAAGTCATGAGTATCATGAATACAAGTATATCAGAATTACGGTTTGTACTGGAATATGTCAAGATGCAAGCAAGATGTCAGGTCATCATTCCCGTTATCGTGATAATTATAAGAGTCAGGTACGTCATGTCAGATGTCAGGTGATAGCATGACTTGAGGGTGATATTAGGCAGGTGATAAGTGACAACATGGTATATGTAAGCACGTCAAGTGAAAGCACGTCAAACGACACAGGAAAATAGTACTGATACGAGTTTGGTATGAATACTGGAAAACTATGCAGTTTCAAGAAAAATAATATAATTAAAATTTCAAACTCTTCACAACTATTAATAGGAGAAAAGATAAACTGGCGGGCAGGTAATAAGCAAACAAGCGACATCCACACGGAACTAAGGAAGCTGGAGGTACGATCAGCAAACAGTGTTTAAGACTAGAGAGACCGATGGATCTACTGGAATGACTCGGTTTAGAAAGCGAGTCTAAAATCTGACAGAGTTCCACCTAGACGAATCTAGTGGTAAAGCGCTGAGCACTAAGTATGCCTACCAAGCAAAGCTGAGAGACCTGACGGTCTAAGCGCACTTCTCTTTTGAGGAAGTGGGCGAGAGCCCGGAGGCTAAAGTACGCTCGGGGTCAAAGAGCACTTCTCGGTGGTTACCACAAAACCCATAAGGGTGGAGGCCTAAAACCAATTGAGTTGCTGGTCTGGGAGTGGGCAGAAACCCAGAGTTGATATGAGAGTACCTGCACGAGATATTAGTGTCACGCAAGCATACATAGAAGCGTGATAATATCTAGACTACAGTGGAGTGCAGAAGCCTGGAGGCTAATAGGGTCCGGAGGCCGAGTAGAGAGCCCGGAGGCTAATAGGGCCCGGAGGCCGAGTAGAGAGACCACGAAGGGTTGGCCACGTATGGTATAAAGCAGTAAAAAGAGTACATCACAGACATGGTATATGTGCAAGAAGTAAACTATCATAGTACAAGCATTCGTCACAGGCATATACATGTACAATCATGGGCACTCGACCACATGCAAATACAGGGGCACCGCCCAATACAAAATACATATAAATATAGAATAAAATATAAGTCGATCCGACGAAGCGAGAAAACCCAAATCAAAGCGAGGGCACTCGCCTAAATCTTTAGAAAAGCCAAAAACTTTGAAATCCCAGGAACTCACGCACGCGCCAATATATTAAAATATAAATAAATATTTATTAAAATATAAATAAATATTTTTAAAGAGAAAAAGAATAATAGAGAGGAGAGAGAGAGAGGGAGATCTTGAAGAGAGAGTTAGAGAGAAGGAGAGAGCTAGAGAGAGAAAGAAGCCTAGAAAGAGCTCTAGAGAGAGAAAGAGAGAGAAACTGAGGGGGGAGAGAGATAATAGAGAGAGTGATGAACGGAGAGAGAAAGAGAGAACTGGAGAGAAAGAGAGAGAGATGAGAAAGAGAGAGAACAGGGGGCAGCAGCCCTTTGCTCACGGCCTGGCATAGCCAGGCCGTGGCCACCCTGCCCTAGCCGTACGGCCAGGGTGCCGGGAGCGGCGGCGCTGCCCCGGCGGCTGGCGCAGGCCAGGGGTGGCCGGCGGCCACCCCAAAGGAGGAGGATAAGGGAAGGGTTATTGGGTTTTGGATGGTGGTGATGATGGTGAGTTATGGAGGCGGTGGATATGGTGGATTTAAAGAAGAGAAGAATTTGGAGATGGTAGGGGGAGATAAAGGAGGCCGAAGGTTCGCTGGAAGCTCGCCGGAGGGGCTGCACGCTCAAGGGTGTGGTGGTGGCCGGTGATGGTAGAGGAGAGAAGAGGGAGGGTTAAATTGAAGAGTGAGTGAGAGAGAGGAAGAGAAGAGAAAGAATTAGAGAGAGATTGAGAGTTAGTGGAGGAGGGTGAGAGAATTTTGAGAGAAGACGGAAGGAGGGGAGGGGGCTGCATCGGTGCCAGGGGAGATCGGTGCCAGGGGAGAATAAGGAAAAATGGGAAAGAAGGAGAAAGAAAAAGAAAAGAAAAAGGAAATAAAAGGAAAAGGGGGAAGATATTTTGGGGTGTTATATGGTAGAGGATTTTTAGGGAAAAAGAAAAATAAAAATAAAAAATAGAGGAAAAGGCAGTGGATGGGAAAAATGAGGAAAGAAATAAAAAGAAAGAAAAGAAAAATATATAGATAATACTCCGGATTCGGGAAAATCCCAAAAACACCGAAAATGCCGGAAAATTGGACTGATCCGGAAAGGTCTCTAAAAATTCTTTAAAATAGTAAATATTATTTTAAGTTACTTGGTGAAATCAATTTTCAGAAATAAAATCTCGTTTTTTCAAAATAAAAATCCTGAAATTTGCCGGCATTACTAGCCGACAGCAAAGCCAGTCAAACTTTGATAAATTCTGAAAAATTTTTAAAAATATAGTAAGCTAGAAAATGTGATTTAAGAAATAAGGTGAAAGCAGATTCCAAAAATTCAACTCCGATTATAAACTAAAGGTCCTGGAATCAACCAGCGATACTGACCGACACCAAATCCGGTGGAATTTTGATAAATTCAAAAAATCACAAAAAAAAAATGTATTTAGATAGAAAATGTGATTTTAAGAAATAATATGAAAGCTATTTCTACAAATTCAACTCCATTTTATAAATTAAAAATTTGAGAATCGATCAGCGGCACTAGTCGACACCGTTTTTGGAGATTTACAACTTAATTCAGAAAAATTTCAGAAAATTATAAGAAATCTAAAATATTGGAAAATAATGTTTGAAACTGAAATCGGCCAAATCCGACTACTGAAAGGCCAATCGAGCAATACAGTAGGATTGAGTCCCCAGTTCAGATTAGGGCTGACTCCGCGTTCACGAACCCAGATTCAAGGCAAAATGATCATATAAATAATTCATAACAAAATAAATACAAGAAGTAAATTAAAAATACAATCAGAAAATCTGAATACGCAACTAAGTACGTATTCTGAGAACGGGGTGTTACAGAGAGAGGGTGGGGTGGCTTGGATGAGAATCTGATCGAGAGAGGGAGAGAGGGCGAGGTCGGGCGATTTCGGATGAGGCAGCACTGTGAGTGAGGGCGAGTACGAGAGAAGAGATAACAAGGAGAGGATCAAAGAAAGATGGAGTCTGTAGTGAGATCTAGGGTTAGTTCTATGTAGATATTTATGTTTGGTTTGAAATGAGTAAACGGGTCCGATTCAAGTAACATCAGATCCGACCCATTTATTAAACGGGTAAACAGATATTCATGTCCGGGTCAAAAATATCACTTTCCATACCGTCTAATCGGGTCAGTCCGGGTATGGTTCAGCTCCAGACCAGGCCCGTTGACAGGCCTAGGCGTAATCACTCGCCTATTGCGCTTTTTCCAAACTAACCAGAACAGGGCAAGAATGGAGCAATCACACACATTATGGACTGGCCAGGATGATGAACTGCTCCCGCCAAGTGCCCCAAAGCATCGGTGTGGAGGACGGCGCAGTGCATAAATTGAAGTGGGCCAGAATGTGTGACCAAATGTTTTGTGTGAAGGTGCAGGAGAAGAGATATGATCAGTAGATTCAATACCCATAAGGCGCGGTGAACACTTCCAATCCAGCCTCCTTTCGCCAGGTGATCTCCGGTGAGAAGCCTATCTCGAAAGACCAACCACATGTGAATTCAGACTAAAGAGAGGGAGAGGGATCCAATAATGAAACTAAAGCACCACTCTCGGCCACCTTGGGATTAGGGCTGTTTGGATTCAAGGAAGTGGGCGGAAGTGAGGAAGTAGGAAGTAGGTTTTTTTTTCTTTTGAAAAATGTGAATCTATGTGTATCTTTTTCAGCGTTTGATTGGTAGTTGGGAAGTTAAAGTGAAAAAGTATATTATGTTTTTCGGTGTTTGATTAATAAGGTGGAAGTTGAAGTGGAAAGGTTGCCCACAAAGTTGACCGTAAAATAGTAATAAAATAAAAATAATTATAAAAAAATTTGGTCTGTAATCAAAATGCAAGTAAGATTTACTTGACCACAAAATTAACTGTAACACCCTGCAGTGAGGAAATGGTTGTGTAAAAGGGAAAAGAAAAAAGAAAATTGGGTTTTTTCTTTTTTTTTCCTTTTTCGGTGTTTGGATGGACAACGAAAGTGGAAAATGACACTTCTCATTTTCTCACTTCCGTCCACTTCATTGAAACCAAGCAACCCCGGGCCTGTTTGGTTAAGGGTGGAAGTGAGGAAGTGAGGAATTGAGGAAGTAGTAATAATTCCCTTTGGAACTTGGGAATTGGTTAGTAAGTTTTCCGGTGTTTGGATGTTGTTGGGAAGTGTGGTTTGGAAAATATTTTGTCTATTCCGGTGTTTGGATGGTAATGTGAAAGTGGAAGTGGAAAAATTGACCACAAAGTTGACCGTAAAATAATATTCAAATAAAAATTAATTAAGAAAAATAAAAAATATACTGTAATTAGAATGTAAGTGAGATTTATATGGTCAAAAAATTAACTGTTTTGTGCTACAATTTATTACAAATGAGATTTATATGACCACAAAATTAACTGTAGCACTCTGGAAGTGAGGAAATGGTTGTGTAAAAGAGAAAAGATAAAAGGAAAAGAGATTTTCTTATTTTCCTTTTCCGGTGTTTGGATAGATAGGAAAGTGAGCAATTATACTTCCCTATTTCCTTACTTCCGCCCACTTCCTTGCAACCAAACAGCCTTGGCAAAGAAAGTCGAGAAGTCCTCTGCCAAGCAATTATTTTCTATCCAATGGTCAATACAGAATCTAGTTGTGTTACGGAAACCCACATCCACCCCACGGCCAAGCAAAAAAAGCCTCAGTTAGAGGAGTTAGAGAGAGAAGCTCTCACAGGGCGATTTTCCCCCCCATGGTGGAAGCTTGCCTTGGCTCCTCTTCACTGCACTTGCTCCTTCTTCTTGGGCTTGCTTCGCTTGGCCAGGTTTGATCTCTGAACTTGAACTCGGGTTCCCCATCCCCCGTTTGGGGGCTGGTGGGTGTGCCGACTGTGGTGGGTTTCCATGAGGCCATATACCAGATCTAGGTCTGGTGTACCGTATGATCAGGAAGCGGAGTTGATTAAAAGGGGATATATGGTGAAGGCGAAGGGTTCAGTCCAGATTAAACAGAATTCTCTGGTGGCAGAACAGGAAGAGGCAGGATCTGGCCGAGTTCGGCAGAGGCTGGTGGGGGCTGAATTGGATTCGGATAAAGGTAAGTGTCAGCAGGTTTTGAGTGAGGTGATGGAGGAAAGTAGCTGTGCTTCTTCATCTGGAGACTCTGATTTTGTAATTGAGGAGGAAGAGGAGTTGGAGGAGCAGCAGGGTTTGCACTCCACACTGTTAGAGAAAGATGGAGGGCTGGTGGCAGATCAGGTGTTCGCTGAAATGCCCCAGTCACACCCGGTTGCTGCTGGGGTTAATCAGGGTGGTGATTCTTCTGCAAGGGTGTCTGAGAAGGGAGTAGGGAGTGAGCTGAAGGCCCCATGGGTGAATCTATTTAGGGATAATTGGAATTTGGGAAAAGGGATCATGTTGAATGAGGTTGAAGCTGTTGGTGACCTTGTTCAGATTGAAGAAGAGGATGTAGATGTGGTTGAAAGGGCCTGGGGGCTGTGTTTGGTGGGCCTTTTTGCTGGTAAGTTCCCCGGGTTGGGGGCTGTCCGAAGTTTACGGGAAGGATGGAAAGTAGAATGTACACATTGGATCCATCGGTCGGGATGGATAGTGTTTAAATTTCGGTCTGAGGAAGACAAGATAAAGGTTTTTAATGGCGGTCCGTACTTCGCTTACGGGAGAAATTTAATGCTAAAAATTATGCCGAGATGCTTCAGGTTTGGGAGTGAAGAATTGACTACTGTGCCAGTTTGGGTCCAGTTACCGGACCTCCCGCTTGATTGCTGGAATGCCAGGGCTTTGAGTAAGATTGTGTCTAAGGTTGGTAAACCTATCACTACGGATAAGATGACCCGGACTAAAGAGAGACTCTCCTTCGCGCGTATGTTGGTGGAGGTGGATGCTTCGAAGGAGTTGGTTACATCGGTGGAAGTGTAACTGCCAACGGGGGTAGTTTATGATCAGTTGGTGGTGTTTGAGTTTGCACCAAAATACTGTAAGAAATGCAAGACATTTTGCCATGGTGATGAGGGGTGCAACAAAGTAACAGAGGGGAGGAAATACCAGGTATATGTGCCTAAGAGGAAGACCCTGCTTGGCGGAGTAGATAAGAGATATAATGAAAATGGTGCTGGTTACATGGAGGAGGACAGACCTCCAGTTGGTAAGATAAAGGTAGGGGTGTCTTCAACTGAGCTGAATGGTGAACGTTTGGATGGGGACGGCCGGCCTGTCCCAAATGTGTTGGGGGCAAGGGTGGTCCAGGATGCTGGTGCGCCGGCTGTGGGTGATGCGCAGGATGTGGGGGTGGTCCTGGCGACAAATGTTGCTAGCAACTCTGGTGAGGGCATGTCTGGGGGCGGCAGTGCGGGACAGGCGGGGGCTGCTCTGCTGCCAGCAGAGGCTGGTTTGGCGGCTGAACCAGATGCTACACCAATTTGCCCTGCAAAGGGCCTTGGTACTACTGTTGAGGGAGTGGCTAAATCAGGTAAAAAGGGGAAGCATAAGCAGAAGGCTGGACAGCAAGATGTGGCTGCTGTCCAGCAACAGTCTATTGGTGAGGACATTCGGTTGGAGCCTGTGGAGGAGGGGCCTTCAAGGAAGGTTCAACAGCATCCTGATCAGGTTGGCTCTGTGGTGCAGGGCTTAAAGGCGGTTGGTACGGAGGGTATCTCCCGTAGTTGGGCAGAGGAGTGTGAGATGTCCACGTTTCGGCATTCAAGACCCGCTTCTGTATCAAAGGGGAGATTGAAGGGGAAAGCCCCGCAATCCTCCAAATGATGGTTGTGTTCTGGAGTATCTGGGGGTCTCAACTTCCCCTGAAGCATAGTGGGGTTGAGGCCTAGCTAGGTAGAGGGTGTTCTGGCAGAATTGTGCTGCCCTTGGGAGCACAGTTATGCTAGTTTTTGGTAGCATATGTATGTAAGTTCAAGGGATGTGGGCATACTTTGTTTGTATGCTTACATGTAGTTTTTGGTCAGTCATTTAGGCATGGTGTATGTATATACATTTTGGATATATAAAATTTACATTCTCCAAAAAAAAAAAAGCCTCAGTTGCTTTTAGGACACATTGTAATTTCAAGAACTTTGATGATATATTAACATATAAATTAAGCTACTAATGAATTTGATTAATAGTGTTTGTCTTACTACAGGATAAGACATGTTACGGAGGTGAACGGATAAAGCCAACACTGTTATTCATAAGGAGGATGGCAGGACTCAATCTCCACATAGTACAAGCAAATTTAAAGATATATCAAGCTATACCAGAGCCAATTAGAGCAAAAGAATTCAAGAGCTACAGTTTCAGATATATAGGAAAATCTGTAAGCAATTAAAAAGTATTATTAATTATCGTCGATATGGCACTTTATTTCCTCTGGCACAATATATTATACCACTTATTTCATATTAAAAAATACGTGGTAGAATATTGATCCAACAAGCAAAATTCCTTTAACAAAACTCTGGCACAATATTATTCTACCATTAGTTCATTTCTATTTTAATTATGTCAAGAGACAATTCTACTCAACATCACATCCTGTTGACTGGTACTTAAAGTATTATATTTTATCTCCATCTCTTATCAAGTTTTCAAGTAGACAGGGCACAGTGTAACCCCAGTCTTAGATGTACGTGTCACAATATAAGTACTGGATATAGTGTATAAATTTGATTTGACCTACTTAGTAGTCAAACTGATCCGGTTTCAGTTTCAGATATTATTTTCTAATATTTTAGATTTTTCAGAATTTTTTGAAATTTTTCTGGATTATTTTGAAAAATCTCTGAATTCAATATAGACCGAAATCGATAATTCACTGCATGGCTTTAAAATTCACAAATGGAGTTAAATTTTAAGAATCTGTTTTTAAATTGTTCTTCAAAATTATAATTTCAACTTTTGTGTATTTTTGGAGAATTTTCTGAATTAATTAAAAATCTAGTCGAATCGGTGTGGACCAGTATCGCTGATACATTTCAGGATTTTTAATTTGCAAATCAAACTGAATTTCTTGAATTTGATTTCATATTATTCCTCCGGCTAATATTTTCTATTTTGCAAAATTTTTGGAGACCGTTCGGAGCTAGTTAAATTTTGACCCAATTGAATAATATTAATTAAATACTATAAAATCCAGTTCTTCTCCTTATCTTTCTTTTTCTTCTTCCCCAAGCCACCGATCTATTCCACCGCCTTTCCACTGCCTCATCCACCGTCCTCTCTCTCCTCTCTCTATTAATTTCTCTCTCTCTCTCTCTCTCTCTGTCTTTCTTTCTCTAAATCACTCTCCTATTTCTCACCATCCACTCTCTCTCCCAATCTCTCGTACCACATCTCTTTCTCCCTCTCAACTTTTCCCCTCTCTGGATTAGACCAGCGCCCCACCACCGCTGGCAACAACCCCGGTGGATGCTCCAATTCTGGTGACCCATCACCCAACCAACCTCACCACATCCCCTCTTCTTTCAATTTCAACTCCACTATCAAATCATCTCCTTCCTCCATCAATTCCTCCACCATCAAAACCAACAATCTTCTCCACCCTCCTCCACAACCACCACCACCACCAATTTCATCAACACCACCACCACCACCAAAGTTCTTACCACCACCACCTCCAATTCATCACTCTAACATTAACACCATCATCATCCTCTTCATCATCATCAATGCCACTATCCGTCACCTTCTCTGCTCCCCCACTTGGGCCCAGGCCTCACCACCGGTCAACCTGGTGTCGTTGCCGACAAGGCGCTGACCGCCGCAGGGGCGGCCAGGGCATTCTCTCTCTCTCTCTCTCTCTCTCTCTGTTTTCTCTTTATATCTCTCTATCTCTCTATTTCTCTCTCATATTGGGTTAAACCCAACAAACTCGATCCGAACCCAATAACCCACCAACCCATTACACTTAAGTCAATTGGGTTTGGGTATCAGATCTAAACCCGACCCCTTAGCAGCCCAAACATAATTCAAAACTAAATAAAGGGAATTTTATACATAACCCTTTATTATATAAATTTTGTTATTTACATATCTAACCAATTTATATGATTTTAGTGTTGGGGCTATAACTGGAGAATTTGGTGTCCGATTTGGACGATTCTCGAGTCGTTGCAATTATAGAAAAATGAGCTACATCTCTGTGACAACTATGTGAGTATTTTTAATTTTTAATTTAAATTTCATCATGTGAAATTAAATTAAGTTATTGATTTATTTAACAAATTGTAATTATCGATCAGTAAATCATGTAAACAGTAAATTACTATAAATACATGTAGATGAATCATTTATATATATTGAGTGACTATAAAACAATGAATAAAAGGAATTTTAGAATAATAACTAAATTAATAATTATTGAAATGGTTATAAAGAGTTTGAAAAACAAATAATTGTTCAAAAGAATAGCTCCAGAGCTTCAACAGACATAAAGAAAACCGATAATTAAGAACTTTGAATACCGAATGCTGCAACCTCTGAATAACCGTCTTCTGAATAATAATCCGTCTACAGATGAATATTTAGAGAATACCTGAACTTCGTAGAATGCCCGACATAAAGAATCGTGACGCACCGAAATCAGAAGAATACCAAAACTAGAGGAGAACAGACCATAACTTACTCGCCGTCACATTCCATGTCTATTCATATCTTAAGTTAGTATAAAGGCTGCGAAAAATCAAAACAGTGGAAAGATATAAGGGATTAGGAATCAAAGGAATGGTGATCAAGAAAGAGAAGATAACTCTGCACTTGTAGTTGGATTGTATAACCAGGACTCATGCATTCCAGTTGCAAATATTTTTACCATTAATTTACCATCTGGTCGTACTGAGAAAGTGAGAGCCTAGACTCTGATATCACCCTGTAACGCCCCGATCCCGTGGGTACAGAGATGTTACTGCAACGTATATACGTAGGCCAGAAATACACTCATATATATAAGCTAAGCATCAGTACAAGTAAGAATCAGAGTTCGAAAATACGTGGTGCATTATACATTCCCAATATATGAGTACAATTACAAAGTTATCACCAGAGGTGACATAATATTACAAGAATATTACATCACCGATAGGCGCAAATGCGAAAATACAAAGAGATATACAAATATGAATATTATAAAGGGCGCTCACGAATGACAGAAGGAAAACTCGAGAGACAAGAGGGGTCTGGAAGGATAGCTCTCTGGACGGTCTGCCGATGATCCACACTACCGCTGCACATCTCTGATCAGCAACTAGGAGAATCCACTAGCTACAAACTCCGATATCTGGACATAAGGATCCAGGGGAGTCAAAACCCCCCAACGAGTGGTGATGCGAATGTTAAATGGCATGCAGAGATAAGCACATGTGTATCGATAAATCCAAGTCATAAGCATGTATTAAAAACCGTGTCGCAAGCACAGACATACAGGAGCAGGTAGAGAGACAGTAATTGATATCAATCAGGGAACATGCATGGTATAATATGATAAGAGCAGGTAAAGAGGCGAGAAGTAAAGTAGAAAAGGCAACACCCGATATCTCCTAAACTAATATAAAACCGATAAAACTAATAAAACCGAATAAAATCGAATACGAGCAAAACCAATTGTACAAGCTTAGGTTATGGCTCAATGAGACTAGTACGTTGAAGGAATAATCCAAATAAGAAAACCATCATCTATATACCTTTATCCCACATCACCGTAATCCGAGCGCATACAACCCGAGTTGCAATATAATACAACAAATTGTATATTAGCATTTTATTATAATTGGGGCCATTTAAATTGTAGGTTTTAGTATGTGTCCCATTCCACATATTTTTGATCGGGGCGGAACCAAACACTCGAAAATGTATCTTTATGAAATCAGTGAAATCATATATGTGTGCTAGTATTCCCTCGATACTTCCGTTATAGCATTGGTTCAACGGGTCGAATCCACAGGGACGGAAGGCGATAGAAGCATTAACAGTTTATGTTCACATATTATGTTAACAAGTTCTTCTTTGTTAAGAGAAAGAGAAAAAGTAAAAGAAAAGAAAAGAAATCTGAAAGTGATAGGTGGAGAATGCGATGAAAACGGCGCAGAAAACAAATGAGAAGTGATTATGAATGGTGGAAAAGAAAATAGAAAAATGATATAAGAAAATGAAATGAGAAGAGGTTTTAGAAAATAGTTTTAAAAACAAAATAAAAGAAAAGAAGTAGAAGAGGTAGGTGATGAAATAAAAGTGGTATTTTTATGTTGAAGAGTGGTTTGAAAACAAAATGAGAAGAAGATTCATAGCAACTAACTACTAGTTGCTCCACTAATCATGTTAACCTCTTAGTGATAGTTGTCTCACATGGATCCTTGGCCATCACTAGTCCTTGATTTCAAGAGATGATACAAAGTATGGAACATAAGATGGTTTCTCACATACAAAACTTGCATCAAGAGCAAGCTAATACAAATCTTAGATCATCAAACCATTAGAAGCAAGTATGAAATAAGAGAGAGTTAGCTTGGTTAGCAAGTTAGTAAGTTAGATGTTAGAATCTATCATCATGAGCCATCAATGGCTCTTGCAAGAGCAAGGCCTTGTAGATGCTATTAGATTCATGTGAATTATCAAGAAGGGGTTAAATGATTAGTGGTTAGTAGTTATATTGCCATGAAATGAAAATTAGCTAGTCATGTTAGAGGTTAATGTATATTAGATTTCATCTATATACATATATGCTTCATATAATTAGAAAATTTTATTTTAACGATCCTATTCATGTGTTAAGAGTTTTAATTAACAAAACCTATTTTGAATTTCATGTCAAAAACATAGATATATCATGTACATGTGTATTGAATTCTATCCATACACAATATGCTTCAAATATTTTTCAATATCTTATTTTTGTATTTATACAAGTTTTGGAGAAAAAGTTTTTCTTTTCAAAATCCAAGTTTTGAAAATATGATTGTTGTTTAAGGCCAAATATTTTATATCACAAAAATAGTTCAAACAGTTTGTAATATGTGTTAATTTTTGGTCACACATATTTGTTCTTCAAATATCTAATTGTCAGGTCCCAAAATATCTGCCAGATCCTACTGGCGGTCGACCGGACCATCGATCGGACCAGAGGTCGGTCGACCGGCCGATCGACTGATGTGCACAAGGATGTACACATGGCCAGCCTAGAAGACCAGTCGACCGAGCGGTCGACCGACTGAAAGTACCCACTCTCGGGTACTGCAGGTCGACCGGGCGATCAACTGAAGCGCCAAAGGTCAGAAATATGACCGTTAGGCCGGTGGACCTGAAGGTCATTTTAGACCTTTTCTGCTGCCAACGGCTAGTTTTCTCCTAGTCTTATATAAAGGGGTTTTGAGGGCTGTTTTGAACAAGATTTGAGAAGAGGATTTCTACCAGTTTTGTAGTTTCATCTTGCCCATTTTCTGAAGAGTTTCAAAAGAGTTTTTGTGTTTCAAATCTCTATCTTTTATTTTATTTTTAAGGGTTGGAGAAATCAAAGAAAAAGAGAGTCTTTGGGAAATTAATTTTGATCTTCATATCTATTTCATCCTAGTATTTTTCTCAATTATTTTCTTTGTGGTTTTGTTTTCCAAATACCTTATTTTTTCACGCTTGAGCTATCATCTCTATCCTATCTATAGGATCTTATTTTTGTGAGAAATATTATTTGCGGTCTATTGTGATCACCAAGTATTGTTTGTAGTCTATTGTGATCACCAAGTTGTAATCTCTTATTTGCTTTGGATTTGTCCCTCTTGTGTGGAGGTGATTATGATTGTTGTGTTGGCTTTGTGCCTTTATCCCTCTTGTGTAGAAGTGATTGTTGTTTGGCTTTGTGCCCATCCCTCTTGTATAGAGGTGATTGAGCTTTGGCTTTGTGTCTTGCCTCTTGTGTAGAGGTGGTTATATTTGAGAGTGGAGTAGTGTACTCCAAGTGTAGAGTTGTAATTTCTCGGTGGAGGTTCCCTGTGTGGGAGGTCCTATGTGGACGTAGTGGAAATCCTTCTGTGTGAAGGCGGGGACGTAGAGCATTGGCTCGAACGTCGAAACATATCTTGATGTTTGCGTTTGATCCACTATCTTTAAACTCTATCTCTCTTATATCTTGCATTACTTTATATTGTTCATATCACTTATATGCGTGATATTGTTTGTGTGCTCATACTTGTGTTGAACCAAGGGAGCTTCATATAGCACCTCAACTCTTAATCTAGAGGAATCTAGAGGAGATAGTCCAAAGCCCCTCACCGGGAATTCAGCTACACTCTTTGGTTACACATAGTGTGTTGCATTTGAGTTTTAATTCCACATCATTTGACATTAGATTAGCTAGTACACCATTCACCCCCCTCTAGGTGTATTTTCAATTGGTATCAGAGCCTACACTCCTGATATTATAGGTTTAACCACCTAGGAGTGAGATCTTGGATTGCTAATCTAGATATTGCATTTGCACACTTATTGTTTATACACTCATGGATCGGCTTGCTCCTCCCATGTTTGATATTTCTAATATTGATATGTGAAAGTTTAAGATGACTGCTTATTTAAAAACCCTAGGTTTGCATGTCTATCTTACCACTACCAAGAAAACTTATGTTGGTAATGACAAGTACATTGAAGCTCTCTGTCGACCGTTGTTCCCAACCATAGAGCAAAGCTCTCTGTCGGTCGACCGGGGCGGTCAACCGGACATAACCGAGAGCATAGATCTTACAGTCGGTCGACCGCATGGTCGACCGAAGTGCACACAATGCACTTTAGTGCATGTCAGTCGACCGGTCGGTCGACCGACAGAGCGATTCTGCTCTGCCTACAGTCGACCGGTCGGTTGACCGACCTTGGGCAAAAGCTATTATGGAAATCTTTTTGAAACCAATCTTTTTTCGACAAAATAAGCTTTAATCTTTAAACACAAAATAGAGTTCTAAGGACTTCATAGAACCAGTGTGTAATCATGGATCAACACAAAATAAAGTTAGAATTATATTTTGTAAAAACACTTTTCTAAATCGAAAACCGATTTTTCCGAAACTATTTTTCCGAAACTCGATCTTGAAAACGGAAGAGAGAAATGTTTTGAACTCTTTTCAAAAACACTTAGGAGTATGAAAGATGTGTGTGTGTGTGTGTGTGTGTGTGTGTCAATCCCAAAAGCTATCAACATATATCATCTTGGTTTTAACAAATAACTATAAATCTTATATAAAAAGCAAAAAGCAAAAATACAAATTTTGATATATTCTTCTCTTGAAAACTTGATCCACGAGCTCATCTATGTGCTTTGGCTCGGTGATCTACATCTTCTGGGCTTCCAAACGTGCGAGTCTTTTGATGGAGCCAAAATGCAGCAACAAGCTAACCTGAAACTTTGCTAAATGAAATTATTAAAAACATAAGTACATATGTTTTGTTATCATTAAAACTAGGGCTAATGGCCTTTGGGCCAACAGAAGCTGGGAGTTAGCTCTCTATGGAGCTATGAAGAGCTTCATGTGAAACTAGAATTAGCTTCAGACGAAGCTGTAAGTTAGCTCTCTATGGAGCTATGAAGAGCTTCATGCGAAACTATAAGAAAGCTTCAGACGAAGCTATAATTAGCTTCAGGTGAAGGTAAAATTAGCTTCAGGCGAAGCTATAAGTTATCTCTTTGTGGAGCTATAAAGAGCTTTATGTGAAGCTCCTAAGAAAGCTTCAGGCAAAACTAGTATTAACTTCAGGCGAAAGTATTTTAACCCTTTAACAAGGTTGTAAAGCTTCAAGAGAAGCTATCCCCTTGGATTCATGCGAGGCTAAGTATTGAACTGACTTAGCCTCATAGGCTCGCTTGGGCCTCTTCAAAGGTAATATTTGGCTCACTGTCTACTTCTCTGGATCAGTAAACTTCAAGTCATTACTTTGTCCCTTGAGGATGGGCATAATCTAGTCGTCAGCTTGTCTACGACTTGTCTTTTGTAGATGTCGACAAGTTTAGATATTGTTTGAACCGATTGAAGTGCTGTCTGAAAATTTGTCTTTTCAGAGTGTCAACAAAATCCCCTTCAAAGTTTTCATAAATCTGCAATGGGATGGTTCGGATTTCGAAATACTTTGAATTGTTTGAAGAAAAGTCCACAAAATTAGCTTCACCTTCATGGCTGAAATAGCCTCACCTCTGGAGCTTTTCCTGGGCTAACTTTGCTTGCAAAGTGAAGTTATATGTTTGCTCAGCGCTTAGCCTCACCTTCACTTAACTTAGGCTGGCGCTTAGCCTCGCCTGCGCTTAGCTTCGCCTGGCGCTTGAAGGGATTACTCTCTTTTTCTGAGGCAAAGCACTCGAGTGCTTTAGCCTCGCCTGCGCTTCATGATCTGAAGCGGCAACAACGATGTTAGGTCGTAGGGCCTCTTGCAGTCCTTTTCTAGAAAGATCAATCTCTTTTCCAATAAGGCTTTAATAGGACCTTCTTCCCTCCTCTCTGAGTTTTGAAAACGCCAGGGTTCTCACCCTCTTCATCTCTTCAATTCGAGATCCATGGTGTCCTCTCATCGTCTGGACAAGGAGGTCGAAACCCCTAAGGCAGTGGAGACTTTCACTCCAGTCGTTACCCGACCGATAGCTGGTAAGTCTCAGTTTTTTAGAGACTCCAATAAAATTGGTGATCTTAGGGAGTTCATCTACCTTAATTTTAGCTTTACAAGCTATTTTAAGGGATAGAATTTCCCTTGATCTTCATATTTGGCGAAACTAGAACCAACTAAAGGTATTAGGCTTCTGGGCGAAGTTATCTTTTCAAGCTTCTTTGTGAAGCTAAGACTTGCCTAATTAGGTGAAGTCAGTTTTCAGGCGAGGCTATGCCTTGGTCTTTTGGTGCGAGGCTAGTCTTGCCTTATAGGCGAGGCTATGCCTTGGCTTTTTTTAAGGTCGGGCTAGCTTTGCCATATAGGCGAGGCTCTGCCTTGGCTTTTTAAGGACGAGCTAGCTTTTTCGTATAGGCGAGGCTATGCCTTGGCCTTTATATAGGCGAGGCTATGTCTTGATCTTTTTAAAACCAGGCGAGGCTATGTCGTGGCCTTCTTAAGGTCGGGCTAGCTTTGCTGTATAGGCGAGGCAATGCTTTGGCCTTTTGAGGGCAAGGCTACCTCTGCTAAGCACAACCAAAGACTCGTGCACGTTTATTTTCTTTTATTACTAACGTGCTTGCCTTTATTTCTTTGCAGTCACTATGCACCGAGATCTTTAAACTGCTTGTTCGGATCAGTCGGAGGAATGGAGGGGAATATAAGCCTCCAATTTCAGGGTTAGGCCTCACTTTTTAGCGACAGGAGTTCACCAGAAAGGGACGCTTTGCTTCTTGCAGCTAACGAGCATGTTACCTGGAGCATCTTGACCACCGCCCCGATTGAAGATCATAATCGTGTAGTTTACCGGAAGCCAGATTTTATATTCGGAGATGCAGTATCTGATACTGACCAGCAACTACTCGTCGGGGAGGGCCAGTGGATCTTCACTATCGAGGGTGAGAAATACTATCTCCCGTCAAGCAAGCGGCATTTCCCTCTCTCATACTTCCAATTGGTAACGACGCCGTGAAAGATGAGATGGTCGATGACTCGGTCCACCGATTCCGTTCATGTTGAGATTTTGACGCTCAATGGCTACAACCGTTGCAGGTCACCTAGGGTTGTACTTGGCATGCATTCCGGGAGAATAGAACAAAACCTCCCTGTTAGAGAAAACCCGGCGATGACCCAAACGTTCCTGAACCAGTTTATCAAGGTCCAAGGCAACTACCCGATGAGAGATTTTAGGGCTCCCAGCTGGGTACTTCCTTCTCAGAAGCCGTGGTGGAGGGATTTGGCATTGTATGTTTTGGAACATTTTGAAGTGGAGTTGATGAGGATTGGACTCCATGAAGCGGTCAGGGCAACTTGCCATGGGATAAAGATTAGTGTGCCCAATTTTTTTGCCATCTTCGAGCTGTATTGTCCAGATTTGGGGACCTTCTTCACCCCCGTTGGTGAATTAGGATTGGCGTTGCATAAAATGTGGGAAATATCCAGTCTCCTAATGGGTTTGATGCCATACGAGGAGTACTTCCCCTGCATAATGGAGCTGGAGCAAATGGAGAAGGATGGCCCGGAAATGTTCGAGACATATCAAAAATTGATGTGTCACTTCTACATTTGCATGAACGTCCATAATGCTCAAGGGAATGCGAATGGGATAAATGTTTGGGCGGATTATCTATTCTCGATTTTCGACGATGCCCCAAAAGAAGTTCAATTCCCGATATCAGACGCCGATATCAACCGAAAGATGATCTAGTGGACATGAGGATATTGTCCTGGAGGAGAATGATGACATCTATGAGAAAGGCGACAGGTTTAAGAGCTTCCACCGCCAGGCGAAACATCCTATATCTAGAAAAGCTCTTCTCGCCGGCTTTCTATTAGTCTTGTTGAAGAAGTGTATAGTTTCGTCTCCTCCGTATGACGGAATCTTGTCATGGGTACTCCTTGCCATCAAACTTGCTCATGGCAAACCCCTTAAATTGCTCCCCACCATGGTTTGCTGCATACAATGAGGTCTCCGGGCGTTAACGGAAGCTTTCTGTAGACCGCCGGCTACCTAGAGGGGTAAGGGGCAAGTGCTTCCTCGCATTGGGCCTTGCCTTAGGGTTGAGATGCCCTACAAATATCTGATGGCATAGTTCGCAATACACTGTCCTGCCATAATTAAGCAAGGAGAAGAGCCGCCAGAAGGTGTACATTTTGCGCATCTCCGCCGATTCGAGAAGTTACAATGAGAGCGTTGTTATATAGTCGGGGTATAGAAGTTGATACGTTTGCTATGAGGGGTACAGCCTCTACCGATACTTCCCTCCATTCTCGGTGCTATATAAGGTGAAGAGTTCCTTGATAACGGAGATGGCAGATCTTCACTTAGGCAAGGCATATTCAAGTGGCTGGTCAGTATTAGACCATCCCATTTAGTATATCAGTGTGGAGATATCTGCTATCTGGAGCCGCATATACCCAGCCGCTTTGCTCGCCAATTTAGATATGACTAGTTCTATGTTGGCAATTCCAATCACCGCCTGGCATTTATGGGAAACTTGATAGACGGTGTCAGAGCCTGGAGATATTTCATCATCGGCTTCACCGATGCCCGATTTTGCACGCCATAAACTCCTAATCAACTGACATCGCTAGGGTTTTGCCAATGGTATCAAACTTCCAACTTCAACCCGTCAGGCTTCAAAATCAACTCATCCAGGACCTAACTTATTTTCAAGCGATTGAAGCAGAAAGCGACAGAGCAAGATCAAGGGAAGCGAGTTCGGGTTCCAGGCCTCCCAGAATTCTTAGCTGAAGTTGGTAGTAAAGTTTCAGATGTCGAGAGTCCTCATTTTAAGGATGTTGGTGGTGATGAAGCTACTCAGGAAGCTATCAGTGGAGCAGGCAAAGCTCCTCTTGAAGAAGAGGAAGAGGAAGAAGATCCTGACATCCACTTCAAGCGAAAGCGGAAGGAACCGGAGCCCAAGGAGCCTGTTCGTAAAGAGCCCACCCAGAAGGAGCCTCGCAAGAAGCGGATGGTGAAGAAGGCTCGTCGAGACACTCAAAAAGCTTCCACTAATATAGCGAGTGAGTCGGTAACAGAAGTCCCGCCTCCTTTAATCATCAGGTTGCCTAGTCAGAAAGAGATTCCAAAGAAGCCTACTCAGGTTCCTGGTAAGCTTGATTTTCTTCGTATCATTTTTCATCTCTTTTTTACTTCTGTGATTAATTGCTTTGTTTCTTAATCTCGGATGCAGGCAAGGAAACCCTGGGTGGAGGAGAAGAAAAACTTGACGATCTCTTCACGTATAAGGAGGAGGATGAAGCGACCTACTTTGTCTCTGAAGGCCTTTGGGATCAAGAGCTGGATGTTGGGCCGTCTGGTGGGGGTGCTACTATATTTGAAAAGGGTGAGGTCGCCCCCTAGGGATATGAATCTGAAGGCATGGAGATTCTAGAGATCCATGAAGAAGGACAATCGATCATTGCACCAACTGCCGAGGCACAAGCTACCGAGAAAACTTTTGTGGAAACCACCGATGTCGAGAGTACGGTGCCTCCTGAAATTGCATTAGAGGATGTGCCAAGTATCAAAGTGGATTCCCCTGTGATCCCTACCATCGAGGTGTCTTCGGCTGACATTGTTGATGCTGAGGTCACTTCCTACACGGAGACCGCCCCAGCTATGATGATCAGCACTGAGGTGACTACTGCTGACATGATTGTAAGAATTCATCAATTTTTTCATATGCCGTTTCTTCTTTCTTTAATCTCAAAGCTTTTTTCGCAGAAACCTTAGCGCTAATTGCACCCACTGAGGGGCCATCTCAAAAGAAGACAACTGTTCTCCTCACATTGGATAGTGCAGAGGTCGATGTCATTTACCGTAGCATCATTCAATGTCGACCCTTTTCCACTGACGATGACCGACGAGACGGTGTCTGCACTTTCCATCACGCAGCCTCAGAGCAGACTGGGCTTCAACTTGAGTCCACAAGCGAGCCAGTTTTCATTCCTGCCACATCTTCATCTCCAGCTACTTCTGGCTTGCAAGTGGTTATCAACTCAAGATCTCCAATGCTGGTTGTTGATCCAGACTCAATGATCACCAGCCTGACTTCTCTGGTAGCCAGTACGCTTGTTTTCATGAAGACTCCTCCGCGGCTGTCGTCTGTTCCCTCTGTTCCGATGACGGTTGCCCTTGTGACACCTTCAATGATTGTGACCACCAAACTCCCATAGATTTCTCTTTCAAAGCTTACTCGCTCGCCTGGAGTGATAGAAGTAGAGGAGGAGTTCGTGGCGGAGATATTGATACCTTCTACAAGAGTCTGAAGTGGTGCATCTCTTTGGGGTTGAAGGGTTCAACAAGTCCGTTCGAGTTTCTAAAAGTGGTCCTTACGCGGAACATAGAGACCATCAGAGATTTTGGGGGCACCGATCAAACTGCCTCCATGGAGCTGATAGTGAAAGATCTCGAGAAAGATGTGGGCAAGTGGCGTCGCCTGAATAGCTCGGGTCTGACCCCATTTGTTGAAGAGAAGGTCAAGCATCTCTCTGAATATATGCAGAAGACTTATGTAGAGACGCAAAAAGAACTGGAAGCAGATTCCCAGGAGTTGAAATCCCTAGAGGCTGAATAAGTCAAGATCGCTGATGCAATAGAGGCTTCCAATAACGCACTTGTCGATGCTAATAAACAGCTTGAAAAGGCAGAGGTGATGATAAAGAGGGCCAACTTTCTCATATCTAAAGTTAGGCCTGTGTGTGCGGAGAAAACTGCTCGGTTAGAACAGCTGAGTGCCCAGAGTGATCAAGTCCTTAAGCCGGAGGCAGAGAAGACGGCGGTGATAGCGTAGACTCAGGCTCGCTTGGCTCAACTGGCGGCTTTTGACCAAGAAGATCTAAAGTCGCAAGCTTTTGCTAAGGCTGAAGAGAATAGGAAATAAAAATTGTCTTCTCTTGAGAGTAAACTCATATCATATGAGAGACAAGCTTAATGTGTCGTTGATGTATCTCTTCTTTTTGAATCAATAAAATATTTTCTTTTGACTCATTTACTCTTCTCAAGGTCTTCTTTCTTGTTTTCTTATGTAATTACCTATAGGTAATATAAGCCCCACGTAGAAGAAAACTTAGTATACAGGTTCTTTGAAAGAACTAAAAGGGTGAAATTCACCAAGTTGAATTTTCGAAAAAATTATAAATGTGACTGAAATTATTCAGAGGTTAAGAACATGATAAAATCTGTCAAATATAAGAATTCACTGAGGATTAAAAGAGGCTAGATTAAAAAAGTTCGGTGCTCCAAAGTTTCATCTTGTTCCGATCATCGATTTTGGCCAGAGAATACTGTAGATTATTTGATCTTCCCCCCTAATGTTAGAAGGCCGCCAGGTTGTCTGCCTTCTGTTCGCATACGCAGTACTATGGATGGAGAACGCAAGGGACATAGACCAAATAGGTGTAGCAATTACAAGAAACTAGGTCATAACAAGGCTAGGTCTCCCAACCCACCGGCACCCTCATCTTCTATTGGGTTAGTATGTGTCTGGTTTAGTTACATTTGATAGTTAAATTTGATACTAAATTGTTAGAGTTTAGAAAAGTTATAAATATATTTGATACATTCACTTAAATATTGTGTATGGCTTTTTTTTAGACTAATGATATTTATATTTGATCTTTCTTCAGGTTTGGGACCTATAGACCCTGGGCAAGTCAGTTCTGATGTTCTACATTTACAAGAGGAGCATCGATCCGCTTATATAGACTTGAACCGGGTATCTTTTTATATGCATTGTATTTGAATATTATAATTGTGCCTTTTAACATGCTAGTTGTATTCTCACTCATTTGCTTGACTCTATAACTGCAGGATCTTGGGATTATCAAGTTTTTTGATCATTCACGGTCATTAAAGCATTGGGAGCTTCTGGAGACCATGTCATTGAGTTCGTCTCACAGGCTGGGTTCTTAATTCCTTCTAAGTTTAATTGGGTGAGACTTGATCGGCCATTGCTTACGACTGTGATAGAGAGATGGAGACCCGAGATATCCACGTTTCATCTCTGAGAGGAAGAGATGACTATAACATAGTAGGATATGGTGGTACTTCTCGGACTACGCACAGATCGTCCACCTATTATTACAGGGATGGATGAGAGAGATTGGGCTAGAGAGTGTGATAGATTACTGGGCGTGGTGCCTCCCCCGACGGCTATGCATGGTGGATAGGTGAAACTGACAGGGTTGTGTGAGCAGTTCACTGTGCCTCTAATTACATATGTGCAGGCCCAACAGTATGCCTGTGCTTATATCCTTCACCTGATCGGCACTCAGCTGTTCCTAGATTACTCCAAGAATAAGATATATCTCAGATGGTTACCTCTGTCAGAGGACTTTGATATCTGCGGTGCTATGTCAATGGGGCGGTGCTGTGCTAGTTTATTTGTACAGGTCTCTTCACTCGGTTTCTATGATACAGACTACACTGTTTAGCGGACACAGTGAACTTTTGCAGATACTCCAAGTATTCTATTAATATATGCTTATATACTATCTGTAACATGTATGAAATTGATTTAACACCCGCTCACATTGTTTCATCAGATATGGAGTTGGGAGAGACTTTGTTGGTCGGCTCTCCCTACTTGAGATCGTTCAGCTGCATGGTGAGCTACCACTTGGATGCAGGTAAAATTAAAAAAGTTAAATTTATACAGATCTATTTTCTTCGGTTCAATATTTTTTGTTTTAATTGTATGGTGTGGTGCAGGTGGAATGTAGATAGTATTTGGGATCGGACTCCACAATGGGACTTGCAATTTTATAGGAATGAGCTTGATATTCTTGACAGTTCTGTAATTGTATGGGAGCCATACTCTGACGAGATCCTACAGACATTACTTTCAATTTATTGGCATGGATCTCATATTTGGAGAGCCAAGGTTCCACTAATTTGTTTTGAGATTGTGGAGATGCATGTTCTCGACAGATGCTCCATCAGTTTGGGCTTAATCAACATATCCCTGAGCCCGTCAAGCAATTGCCTAGGATAGACCGCAAGCGTCGGATCGATTGGACAGACTTCACATTGCGCTTGTTGACCAATAGACAGATCGAGTCAATCTAGTTCAGAATCAGAGACATCCAATCACCGAACCATCTGAGTACATGAGGTGGTATTGGGGGATCACACGACGCTAGATTATTCAGAGTGTCGATCCGCCGGCCACTTACCAGCCTACGGGCGTATAAGAGCGGGAGTTGGTAATAATTGTAACATAAGTCTTATACAAGTTTATATCTATTATATATTTATATGATTATATTAAAATGCATGATACAGCTTGATGGATATTTCACCATGGAACTATGGTGACGGAGGCTTTGGAGGACGAGAGTGAAGGTGTCAATACTCCATAGGATGCATATTTTCATCGAGAAAATGGCAAGGAAGAGCTGGTATGCACATCAAGCACATCCGCCAAGACAGCAAATAACTTATACACGACGTGCCAAACATCCACCGGACGAGGTAGGACCTTCTCATCCCGTTGTTATTACTAGACGTACATGGCATCGAGGAAATTAGGAGGAGGCGGGACCATCACATACACAACTTGACTCCCAGGCTGCCCCTGCCCGTGACCGAGGACGAGGTCATGAAATTAGACGTGCATTATCTTATTTATATAATTGAAATACTTGTATTAATTTGATACATGATGTGATACATGATATGGGTTTGATGGAAGTTCTATAATGATATATTAGCTTGTGTTGTGGATTTGAGTTTATGTATTGATATATTAAGAACTTGAGTTTGTGTATTGATATGTTGAGAACTTGAGTTTGTGATTGAGTTTTATTGATATGTGTTGAATTTGAGTTAGAATGTGTTTTGATATGTTGTGTATATGAGTTTGTGAATTTGATATGTTGAGATTGAGATTGAAATTAAGTTGGGAGTTGTTCTGTAATTGTTTTGTGTATTGAAGTTGTTCTCTGTATTAGAGGTTCTGGATGTGTTCTGTAACTAAAAGTGTGACCTTGTCAAGACTGCACTTTAATAAACTATGTAAAAAATGTGCGGCCTCTGCAAGGTCGGACTCTGTAAGTAAGCAACTTTGCACTTACAGAGCATTTACACCAGACTCAAATGTCGTTGGCGGTCAAGATGGAAATCTAGTCTTGAGAAGGCTGGATTTTGGGTTTTACTTTTTACTTTTTATTTGCTCTAGTCCGACCCTCCCATCTAGTCCGGCGTTGGTAAGGCCGGACTTCTGTGAACCCATCTCAAAACAATGCCACGCTGGCACCCGAGTCGACCGTTGGCCGATGGGCGACAGCGAGGTGTATGAGAGGTTAGTTTTTAGAAATATTTTTAGGGTAAGTTTATTTTTAAAATTATTTTTAAAATTAAGCTTAATTCAAATTTTTGTGCTAAATTGAGGTGGCACGTCATACTTGCTTCAATGAGAATAAATTTTAACAATCACTATTTTTATCTTTAAAAAAAAATCAGTAACATATTGTGAATTTCATGACTGAAAACTTTCTTAATATCAGATTATTAGTAGTAAGAAAATTGATTTTCGGATTGATTAATCAAATTATATATTTAACCTTTGTCATTATATAATATTACACACATTTTGTGATTTTATTCAGTTTTTACGGATTTGCAGGATAACTAGCCAAAGTTTATATTCTTTCATCACCTCAGACAAGCTAATGAGATTTAAAACAATACATTCAACTGAGTTGAGAACTACTCAGTTAAAGTGCAGTTTTTTTTTTTCCCCCTTCCAATCATCCGTCTGAAAAATTCGTCCCTAATGTGAAGGACAAACAATAAATTCTTTAAGTCCACATCGACATGATCATATTTAAAAACGTTTCCCTTCCCGCACAAGAGCATTGATCATATGATCATATCATAGGGGTAAGATGAATCGTCTCGTAGTGTCAATCATCTAGACCATTGAATATAGTGTGATGAGATTTTACTAATGGACCAGCCTCATGAAAGATTCACAAACAGTAGAATCACAACTTTGCATGGTATTCATGAGGAACTATATAATCAAAACCGACTGAAAAGAGATTTTCTCCTGTGACTCCTTCACAAACTTTGTCCATCCGTCTGTCAGTCCGTCTTCATCCGCAGAGAGAGAGAGAGAGAGAGAGAGAGAGCAGCCGGAGCAACCTCCTCCCCACTCCACCCTCCTCATCCTCCTACTGTTGGAATTTACTTATTATAGGAGAGGGTCAATTGCATTTATGTATAGATCTAAATAGCATGTATGATGAATCTTAATAAAGGAGCTTTAGATAACATACCTTTTCAAAAGACGATGAACTATACCCGGATCTGGATCTTCGCTGTAGGGAAAGAGATGAAGAGCTTTCTCTCTGCTAAACCTAACCTCCTATGGGTGGAGACTAATGCGTGACCGCAGAGAGAGACTTCCTCTCTATATATAATCCTTTGATTAGTGGCCTTCCCATGATGCCTCTAACCCTAATTAGATAGTAGTACCAGGTCTCACCGATCTTTACAACTTAGTGCACTTATTAGACTCACCTAATATGTTGACTAACATAAATTGCACCTGTGTTTTGATATGAGATAGGAAATAAGGTATGAACCGAATCAGGAAATATCTTATAATCTTCCACTCGAGACATACCCGACTAAAATTTTTGAAAAAAATATTTATTTTGAAAACTTTTATATCCCATATCACAATTTTATTTTTTAAAAGTGGCTGGCCATCCTTTGATTTTTGAAAAAAAAAAAAACCCACACATAAAATTTATCGTTAGTCGTGGTGCACTCAAACTACTGACACTTTACGACTAAGATGATGACTAGCACGGTTCACGGACAAATATCAGTCAAGCTTTATGCATTTGTCTAATTTATATCGTGAACTTTCGGGTTAATTACCCTAACAGCTTTCAAGAGATACTTTATTAGTAGAGTTTAGTACGTATATGGCAAATGTACATGTAGTGTGTATAATACATTTCCATAAGTGTCCTGCAACGTGTGCCTTACCAGACACACGTCATCTCAATACTTAGACGACCGTCATGTGAATACCATCGCTCATATTGAGATGAAGGCTTAAGGTCGTAGAGCCTACCCACGTCCAGCCTAAGCGATCTTGAGAATCCTTAGTAGTCTTCTCCAAAGGCACTTTATACTTTAACATGTGCAACTGCACAACTTTAACTTTAACATTACAAATACGCATTTAATAATATCAGCTGAAATAAAATATTATATAATAACTGCATGCCATCATAATAATTGTCTAAGAAATATCTCATGAAACTGAAATATAGAATGTACTAAGGACACAAATGACATTACTGAAAATTTGACATAAAACTCCCACTCAGAAAAACAATAATCACGATGCCCCCATGCATGCACAATGTCGCTGAAAGGTGGTCACTAAGTGTCTTTTGGTAAGTGGGTCTATAATATTCTCCAGTGTGGTCTTATGCACTATGTCAAATTTAGCGCATCAGATTGACAAAAGAAGCTAACGCAAAATGAAACTCCTTTATGCTGCCAACCTAAAGTTTGAGGGCAGAAATGAAATCATTCAATGAGCAATGCATAATCTCACTCAGCTATCCGGTTACAAGACCAAAATATCACCATGTTGTATCAATAATTAAATCAACTGTGTAAGTCAAAAGTGACCTAATTTAGTCTAACACTGTAGAAGGTACTTTCTCTCCTAAACTAAGGAGCTCTTATAGGATCAAAATACAATGATAGATCCAAGAACAATATCATTTATACTACAACATAAGATAAAAAAAATTCAGGTATGGTGTTCTTGAGTAACAATTTCTTAATCTTTCAGAAAACTATAGAAAGGTCCAGAGTTTTGATCATCCTAATCAATCTAGCCATAATATTCTCCTCCTCGATCAGACCTTACAACTTTCATCTTTCGATTCAATTGTTGCTCAACTCCTAAGTGAAATGTCTTGAAAATATTTAAGGAATCAGATTTCTTGTGGAGGAAAAAGACATGGACATAACGAAAGAAATCATTAATGAATATAATGAAATATCTATGAGTTCACCGAGAAGGGTGGGAAAATATGCCCAAAATATTTATGCCATAACCTAGAGGACTGTAAGAAAAATCTAGAACATTTTGCAGTAGGCAAAATATTATGATAAAGACTGGCACCTGATAAAAATTGTTCATATGATGCATCCAATATCAGTTTGAATGAATTATCAACCAGCAAATCAGAATCAACAGAATCACCATGGAGATGGATAATAGAACCAGACTCATTCAAATTAACACCACAACCAGAACTCTTAAAAATGACATGATATCCAAAAGAAATTATTCTGGAACATAGATCAAAGTATGCTTAAAATGACACATTAAAGATTTCTTTCAAATTTAAAACATGACAAGTTAAAACTTGTCTGAAAGTTTTTATGAACTCCATTATAGTGCCTACCCCTGACAGATCCCTCAAACTGATGATTGATGCCCACAAGAAAATCTTTAGTATTCTCCTTTTCAGAAATTCCACCAAACATAATGAGATCTATAGAACACTTAATTATGAGAATACTCATCGTGTTGGTCTTAATCTATTTGTCAATGGATACCTGAGTAGCTGTCTTTTTTGAGCATTAGTAGCTGGTCAATAATGGGCTAGCAGAAAATTATAGCCAATAAACACAATGCTATCTAGAGTTTCATCTTTCATGATGAATAATTTGAATATGTCAAGGTCTTTTTTTTTAAGTCAAATGCTTTTGAATTAAGGTGAGATCCATAACTGTAGCGGAAATAAATTCTTGACGGGATTAATATTTACTGGCACATAATAAAATTATGTGAATATATATGCATTAATTATTTACTGTCGCGAGCCTATCCGGGGTTAGGATGGTCGAGTCAGAGTGGCATTGTGTTCATGGTTCATGTCTTTCCACTCTGCGGGTCCGACAATCAACAATTTAATCTTACCTTTGGGCAATGACTAATTATGATTGTACCCAGTTGATGATAGAATCATGCTCAAGACTAGACTAACCATGTTCGGTTCAATTACAGACACTTCCTATCCTTTGCGCTTAGGGTTATCCTAATCTTACCGACACATATAGTCTATCTTACCCTACTAGGTTACTTAAAAATTCTATAATCACCTTTAGGTAATATATAAAAATTTAAATAACCTAACACCACTGTCAACCTTAATGGGTCACAACTAGAGGGTCCCAAAATAAGAGAAACAAAATATGTTACTGAATAGTCTACCTTTGAGTAGATCTATCTAGTCATATTAGGTTTTACTCAAACGATCGTTAATCTTATCTCACATAAACTCCATTGGAGATACTGTACTTTATGAAATGTGATAATATTTGCTTTGATCAATGAAACCTCAGTGAAAACCTTAAAAAACTTTAATTGAACACAAGCAATGATATTGACATTCACAATTTGATCAAAAAAAAATCACATGAAGTTGTCAAAAGTTTTGCTGAGATTGTCGATTATTTATTCTTTATAAATATCCAAGAAGTCATGGAGTGAAACTATTTTCTGTGCAGTTGCGTTTCTCAAATGAAACTTTCACCATGAAATGAAATAAATATAAACATATTATTAATAACCAAAATTTTCATCAATAAAACTTTGGTGAAAATCATAAACTTTAATTGAACACATGAAAAATTATTCACATTTACAACTTGAGTAGATATCAAAAATTAATAGGATACCAATAGCAACCATCATAACCTTAAATCCCAATTAAATCTGAAACCTTAATCCAAAATAAATTCCTTTTATTTCTAGGGTGGTCATTGGGCATAAGGTGATCATCAAATCAATTTCTATGAATTGAAGATCAATCCAATTTGTAAGATCAAGAAGCTCAGAATTTAATGGGACAAGCAATATTCTACATATCTTTGAAAATAACCATAAAAGAGAATATATTGTCCAATTAAACTACTAAAATTTCAAACATGTCACCTTACAAATATAGATTCTCAAAATAGTGAATAAAGATGCGTGTTTTTTCTAATATACGAAAGCATAAAATCTAATTAGAAACAATAAGTGAAATAAATTCAAAACAAAATTTTCAAATTTTACTGCTCATTGTCTATAGAAACACACGCATCCAGCTCAAACCAAAAAGATTTACTTAGGACTTTCTTAAGCCATTGAGGCCCACTCTTAAAGAAATAAAAATAAATAAATTACTCGCTCTTGATTATTGCATCATAATCATGTGATGATGTATTTAATACTAAACATCTTTCAAATAATATTCACTTCGCCGTCAAAATTGTAAACAATAACAGAAAAATAGTTACATAAATTATCAGTTATTCTAAATGAAAAGAACTCTAACCACCACAAACTTAAAGAAAGACGCAACATAAACAATATTTTTCTGAACCAAATTGCATCTTCACGCTTGATATTATCTTATCATTAAATTCATTTTGTTCACTCTGGTTCGCTTTCTGAAGAGCTAGCACTTGATTCAGTTCACTTTTAGGCCGAATTGCAGTAGCATTCTTTCTTGGCATTGACATTTCCACATATAGATACACCTTGAACAAATTTAAAAAAAAAAACAGCAGCCAACACTAATTCTACTCACGTATGTAGCATAAATATAGACATGCATATGTTACTTTCTTTAGGATTTGCGTCTTGAGTGGTATCCTAGGTTACTCTGCCTTGGATTATATCATTATTATTTTTGTATGCAAAGAGTGATCTTGCTAGTTTTTGTGAATATTAATATAACACTGGAATTTATCAGATTGAAAAAAAAAACTTGGATAGTTCTTAACTTGATTACTAATGGCATCCTGAAGCTTTCTGTTTCCAAGAAGAACCCGGTGCACCTTTTAAAAAACAATCAAATCAAAGAAATCAAATCAAAGAAATCAAGGCATGCATTAATAACTTCGATCTGTTCTTTTCAATTCAGAGCAACGGATATGGGAATCACGAAAAAATAAAAATCGGAGGGAAAATCCCAAAATAGAATTGTACATGTGAATCTCTTCGACTTCAACATAATAATTTTCAAGGAATAATAATAATAATAATAATCATACATGATTAGATCTCAAAACATAGATAGCATAGCAAGGCTCTGATACCACTTGTAAGAATTTACTTATTATATAAGAGGATCAATTGCATTTATGTATAAATCTAAATAGCAGGTATGATGAATCTTAATAAAGGAGCTTTAGATAACATACCTTTTCAAAAGACGATGAACTATACCCGGATCTAGATATTCGCTGTAGGGAACAAGATGGAGAGCCTTCTCTCCGCTAAACCTAACTCTTATGGGTGAAGAATAATGCGTGGCTACAGAGAGAGACTTCCTCTCTATATATAATCTTTTAATTAGTGGCTTTCCCATAATGCCCCTAACCCTAATTAGATAGTAGTATCAAGTCCCACCGACCTTTACAACTTAGTGCACCTATTAAACACACCTAATATGTTGACTAATATAAATTGCACGTGTGTTATGATATGAGATAGGAAATAGAGTATGAATCAAATCAGGAAATATCTTACACCTCCTCCCTCCTCCCTCTTCTTTGCCGGTGGAATTCGATCGGTTTCTCACCACAAACGTGGTATACTAGTATTATATAATTTTTAACACAACTTTGCATGATATCCGAAGAGAATAATAATATAAATGCTTCTCATGAGAATCACTCAACTAAGAGCACCCTTGTCTAATTAGAGCCATACTGGTTGTGTTTTCCTGTTGTTAACCCAATAAATTAACCAAGAATGAAGCAGTCTGGGTACTTCAAATTTCACAAGCTTCACGTTAGAGATATAATCCAATCTACACACCGAGGCCCTGTTTTAACAAAAAAAACTAATAGTAAAATTAGGGTTAAAAGTTCAGAAGTAATTTACAGTGGGTTATCAATAACGTTTGTAATGGCATACCTGGATTTTTGATTTCAAATCACATAAGCTTCAACCAGACACAAAAATCGACCAAAGGCCACCCCCGTATTGGTCTTGATCTGCTTCTTTTTGGCAAATAGTATAGTCAAGCCCCTTGGCATCACACAAGCACGAGTGACTAGTCAATCCTTGCATGTCCTCTGATACCGAGACAAGATTTTGTTCCGAATAACTTGACATTCGTCCAGGTTTAATGTACCAATAGGTAATAAAAACTTACGCCACCTTCCTGAACTCATGGTGTTCGATTGTTGCAACTGGGGATATGAGTGCTTGGTGAAATAACGTGGAGTTGTATTCACGAAATCATATAGAAAATTACAAGCTAAATTGTGTATACCATTGTCATAAAATAAAATGGGAAGAGAAATAGAAACACCAGATGATGATTTCATAATAAAATGAAATTGAATATGACACCTCCAATAATACAAGGCCATGAGTTGGCACTGTGGAAAAGGAGATCTAGCTATAAAAACATGAGCAGTTCTGAGAAGCATTCAACCGCTTTAAGTTAACTGGCTAAGTCACTTACAGAATTGGTCGGCTACAGTCCGGGACAAGAACACTGGCTCTCTACTGCCAACGTTTTGCATACTTGGCTGAGAACTTAGCTGAAGATGATGTCGCCTGGCTAGTGGTACTTCTCTTAAAACCTGCTGACATTTGCAAGAGATGTCACAAGAAGTTACGGAGTTGCAGATAACAGAGACACAGTGCACGGACGTGCTCACATATTCATGACTTTCTACTCGGTAAAGAAAATTAACCAGACAGGACTAATGTATCAATTAAAGTCAGCGGCTGTGGAAGCAAACATTACTAGAGCAAATGCCCGGTTAAAAGGAAAAAAGAAACAGGGAGAGCTAATTATATTGGGTAACCTTGTATGCATGAACGTCTCCTTAAAGTAGGAGCTATAGTTCATCCACTTAGATTATTTCCTGATATTTATAAATTATATCAGAACCATATCCACACAGGACTATACAAGATCATATGCTGCTACCACACCTACCAGTCAGTGAAGGGACAGTATTTCTCTTAGGCACAGAGAAGTTAGTTTCCCACGTGAATATCATTGAAATGCCAACAAAGAAGTAACAGACGCAGGAAATAAGACTGAGATTGAACTGAGTTACTGAGTAAATAATACGCACTTGAACTCCTCAAAGTTTCTTTTAGTTTGGTCCTCGTTGATGTTGCTTGCACAACTTTTTGTAGAGTTGGTGTTGGTATTTGTGATGGGAGAAACCTGCAATTATGAAGTGCAGCAAAGGTTAAACTAGATACAGAAAGAAAGAAAAGAAAGAAGAAAAAGAAGATGACAGCATTCTTGAACTGAATTCAGATACAATAACCTGCTCATATGACGCTTGTTCAGAACCCGACTCTTGCAAACTAGGTTGCACAATAACAAAGATAAAAGTTTTGCACATTTATACAGCCATAGAGAAAGTTCTGACACTTCTGCCCCTACCATAAGTATAGAAACTTATTTTAAGTGATACATTAGGTCATGAAATGATTAAAGGTATTTAAGAAGAAAAAAGAAAAAAGATGTATCTAAGATTTTAGTTGAACCTCTAGCCTTGAGTTCCTGCCCTGTTCTGGCTAACCCAATCTTCCAAACCCAGCTCTCAAACAATCACACAAAAACACAAAGAAAGAATTTAAGACAGAAGTCAACAACTTGCAACCCTGTGACAAAATTATAGAGGGTGTTAAACCCTCCCCTCCCTCTGTCTACCTCCAGCTCCCATTCTACCCACTGCTCAGCAGGGGCTTAACCCCTTCATTCACCTCTGTTAGCACCCATCTAGTATCCACCTTACGTGTACAGAAAGGATCTTTGCGATAATCAATGGACTATTGTGCAAAAAGAAGAGTGCTGTGAAAGCTAAATCATAGTCAGGAAGCAGAAGACCCTTTGCTTTTGTGCAAAAGAGTACTACAAGAGGCATATCTAAGACATGATATTCACGCAGGAAAAGTTATAGGAAAGTAATAGTTTCAGGATTACTTACATCTTCTCTTCTGTGGCCTCTGTCGACTTGCAATGCTCAGGGAAAAGGGAGAGCTCAACAACACTGTTCATTGAGCCCTCAGTTTCTGCTCCCATGGATAGACCACTATCAGAAATGTCACTTAACCTTTCATCTGAATCTGCATCACCAAACCCCAAAAGCTCAATATCTGCAGGAAAACTCTGAGTGATGTCCTGTCCAGACAGTTTTTGCAGGCCTAAGTTCCACTTTTGGTGCATAAAATCATCGATAGACTGCTGTGAACTAGCCTCAGAATGCCTGTCACTCTGACCCGAGGAATTCCCAGGATCCGAAGCAGCCCTGTTACTGGATACTGCTCCTTTTTGGCTAGACAATCTCTGACTGTGTTGGGTGCCAACACCTAGCCTTGATAGCCTAGGGGAGGAGGATGAATGCCTCAATGAGTTACTCCCGCGTCTTTCGCTGACATTAGGAGATCGATTTCCCATATCTTTAAGTGATTGCAAGTGTTCAATTTCTTCATCTTTCCTGGCAATTGTTCCTTTAAGTGATGCCACCTGCAATGTGAAGTATAATAATCATATTAGCCTTTCATGAAACATAAAGACAATGAGAAAAAGAGAGAAACTTAGTCATCAATATGAAACGTAATAGTTTTCTGTGCATCCATGTATATTAGTGTAGTGGTCAGAGTCCAATCTTCATCAGGATCGTGACACGTATCATACTTCGGGTCTGTTTGTTTCGTTGCAAAACGTCGCAAGTCGTAAGTCGTAAAATGAGAATGGAAAAAGTGAACTGTAGCAGAGAAAATATATTATGTTTTACGGTGTTTGGTTGATAAAGTGAAGTGTAAATGGAAAAGTATATTGTGTTTTACGGTATTTGATTGATAAAGTGAAAATGTAAATGGTAAAGTATATTGTGTTTTACGGTGTTTGGTTGGTAATGTAAAAGCGTAAGTGGAAAAGTTGACCACAAAATTAACTGTAGCAGTGATTTAAATATTATAAATACTATTAAATTAAATCTACTATTGCAAATTAAATTGTATTAATAAATTTGAGATAAAAAATTAATAATATTAATATTTTTTTATAACAATAATATTAATAAAATATTAGTATAAATAGTAAATATTACTAAAATATTAACTAAATAAATAATATAAAATTTTAAGAAAATCTAAAGAACATTAATAAAATTTTAAGAATACTAATAAAATATAAATATTAAAAAATCTTACAAAAATAATAAAATATAGTTATAATATTATAATATTAAAAATACTTGAAAATTATTATAATATAAATTTTATTATAATATTATTGTAATATTATAGAAATATAAAATTAACAAAGTAAAATATAATTATAATTTAATAATACATTATCATTATAGTATTATTATACTGAATTATTATTACAATATTAACATAATAAAATATTAATATAATAATAAAATATATTATGATATTAATAAAGTAATTTTTTATATTAAAAAATAAATAATTAAATATATAGTAAAGTATAATATTGTTATATTAATAAAATATTAACTCTAAATATAATAATAAAAAATGGAAAGTATTAATAAAATATTAAATTAAAATATTAAATTAAATATTAAATATTAAATATTAAAACAATATTAAAAACAATAAAAAATTAAAGATTAAAAATATAAAATAATTAAATAATTAAATAAGAAATTGAACACTATTTAAATTATTACATATTTAATAATATTAAATTATATATTGATTATTAAGTAACTGTTTTGAACTATAAGTGTACTACAAGTGAGAGTTACATGACCACAAAATTAACTGTAGCAACTGCAAGTGGGAAAATATGAGTGTAAAAGTGAGATTTATATGACCACAAATTTAACTGTAGCAACTGCAAGTGGGAAAAGAAGAGTTGCATTTTGCAACTTGTTTTTCAGCGAAACAATAACGGAAAATGGAAAAGAAGTTTTACGACTTGCGTTTTGCGGCGTTTGCGGCGAAACAAACACGCCCTTCATCAGGACCGTCCAGAGAAACAACAGACTCAGTGTTCCACAAGACCGCTTCAGCCAGGTCAAGTTCAAGGAGAAAAGCCCAAGCACCGTCCCGAGATCACTTCAGCCAGGTCAAGTTCAAGGAGAAAAGCCTGAGCACCTTCTCGAGATCACTTCAGCCAGGTTCGAGGAAAAAGCCCAAGTGTCTCTTCGAAATCATTTCAGCCTGAGTCATTCATCTAGATGTAGAACTTTGGTGAAAGCACTTTGCGGGTCGGGAGTCCCGATCCCATAACGCAGGCCCACTATGAAGTCTTCCACCTCCACTACTGAATATAGCTCAGCAGCGAGATTTCGCGATCAATGGAGTCAATCACACTGCCAGATCACTCTCACATTTTAAACGCTATAATGCCTCCAATCCATCGCAAGTCGTTACGGATGGAGGCGGATATTCTGCATGTTAATCACAACAACCAAGCGCGGTTATCTGGACAGTTATAAGAGAATCACAACGTGCAAATCATGCGGTTATAGAGATCCGCACGACCCGCACTATTAGTTATGGCTCTCAGGGTATTTATATGATGGGAACTAGAAGAAAAGGCAATTGAATTTAAGCCAATTTAGCCCAGAAAGATTGTAAATACAAAATAGCTCATATATTCACTGTAACCTCTGCAAGCTAGTGAATTTTCTCTCCTCCACGTGATTTTTTTCAATTTGAATTTTCACGTAAAATCTCTGGTCTTTTCTTACTTTTTGTTCTGAAATCATTATTGTCGAGCTATAAGCGAGACAACCCTAACTCCCCGAGTTACGAAATTGACTGTTCGATTAATCGTATCGGAAAATCTTCACCACAAATGGTGCTTTCATTGAGAGTTGAGTCCCTACACTCAAGATCTCTCCCCTCATAACCTTCCTCAAAAAGCCTGTTCTAAATCAATGATGGCCCCACAAAAGCGAGTCATCAACGGTGTGACATCCAAAGGTAAGGCCATCGCAATCACCGGGGGCAACCTGTTTACAAGAAGCAAGCGCTCCCAATCCACCCACTAAGTCCACTCCGAAGCTACAAATTGATGGAACGCTTCACTCCACTAAAGTTCCCGATCAATGAAGTCTTCAACACCATCAAAGATCATCCAAGGGCCAAGCGCCCGAAACGGATCTAGTGCAATCCCTCACTTCGTGGATCAGAGGAATACTACTCCTACCACGACTGCAAAGGACACCAAACTGTCCATTCTTGGGCCCTCCAAAGGTACAAGAATTCGCCCAACAGGGCTTCCTCAAAAATCACATCCTCACTCCCGAAGCAATTTTCAGATAGCCAAACCTGATCACCCAGTATAAGGCGATCGACTGACTACCCAAATTTTAGACATACAGAGCATACTTCCTTTTCATCCTAATCCTATATATTGCATTTTTTGAATAAAATATTATTCAATGATCCTAATCTTTGCAGTACATCCATTCGTCATACGCCCCGTTGATGGGATTTTTCCCACTCGGAGGCGGCCGCGAGAACCCCCCGCTGATGGGATTTCCCCACTCGGAGGCGGTTACAACATCCATCCATCTACACGCCCCCCCGCTGATGGAATTTTCCCCACTCGGAAGTGGCCGCGAGAACCCCCCGCTGATGGAATTCTCCCACCTAGAGGCAGCTATGTGATCCCTTCATTGTGGGATTTTCTCCACTCGGAGGATCGTGTCTGTACACTCTGCTAATGGGATTTTCCCACTCGGAACTGTCAATACAGACATGTCTACGAGTTTTTCTCCGTCGTCTTCCATCCACACGCCCTATTGATGGGATTTCCCCCACTCGGAGGCAGCTATGCGATCCCTCCGTTGTGGGATTTCCCCCACTTGGAGTGTCATGTCTGTACACTCCGCTGATGGATTTTCCCACTCGGAAGTGTCAATGCAGACATGTCTACAGGCTTTTCTCGGTCGTCTTATGGGAGCAGAAACCCTCTGTTGTGAGATTTCTCCCACTCAGAGTCCTCCCACTCTGCTATAGGGATTTTTTCCTCTCAGAGCCCCCATCTAATGTTCCGCTGATGGGATTGCCCCCACTCGAAGCATAGACACTAGCATGCTGAACCCACGGGCGGATGAACCCCCGGTAGTTTTCCTCTGTCAGGTTTCTTCCATATTCCGATGATGGGATTTTCCCCACTCGGAAGACAGCTCTGTTGATAGGATATCCCCACACGAGAGGATAACTCCACTGATGGGTTTACTCCCACGTTGGAGGTACCGAATCGTCACACCAGATAGGGGGCCCTATTCGGAACAGACGCGTCCAATCTATCGTTGGGTGATAACCCCACTTCAGACCAACTTTTTGCAGATCCAGTAAGACTATGACTACGCGCCGCACAAGATATATTTATGAGAGTTTTCTTCTTTGGATTACCCCCTCAATGTATCAGTCCCAGATGGTCATAAGTCCAATTGCTCTCTCGAGAACGAAAAGCTTCAGGTATGATTTCAGTTTTGAATGTGCTTGATAATTTGGTAGTATGGGGTAACTCGGGTTGTATTGGCTTAGTCAATGGCTCCATGAGATGTAAGGAATATCTGAGGGTTTCCTTATCTGGATTATTCCCTCGACGTACTAATCTCATGAATCCATAAGCTAAACTTATACAACTAAATTTACCCACATTTGCAGCTAACATTTTATTTAATGTCTCACGGTATGCTTATGTGCGCATCCTAATTGCTTCCAATACTTGGTCCTACGTCCTGAGAAAGGATTTCCCCCACTAGGAGGCAGCAACATAGGCTCCTCTACGGTCATTCAAGACACTCCGTTGTGAGATTTTCCCTCACTCAGAGACCGGACTTTGATGCAGGGATTTCCCCCACTCAGAGCTCCAGCTTCGCAGTTCCATTTATGGGATTTTTTTCACTCTGAAGCAAATGCGAACCCGACTCTGTTGTAGGGATTACCCCCTCTCGGAAGCTCAACTCCGCAGCTGAGATTTTCCCCACTCGAAAGACACAAATTTACAGGTACCATGGTGAGACTAAGCACCCACTCAAGAACCATTCACCAAACCAGCACCTGACATTACGGAACATCCATATGCATGTACCAAACATCTCAGAGTCAAAGCAAACGCTCCGAGGAGACATCCAATTCCAGACGAAAATAATGATAAAACAAACAAGGCAAGATCCAAACAACATTTTCATTAACACTTTTATTATAAATTTCTGATTACATCCATTCAAATGCACACTTGTACATGTAACGAGTAATACAAGATCTATCATCCGTTTGTGTTTACTTTTTTTGAAAGGAAATAAAATTTGCTCCTGCTCGTCCAGATCTACGGAGTAAGTTTTCGATACTGAAGCAAACAAAGATCTGCCTGTCAGAGAACGCTTCACACGGACGCAATTCTATTGTTCACGTCATCTTCCACAGAGCTCAGAGGGAGCTGGGGAGGTTCCTACATAAAAATAGAAGCTCCAGATGAAAAATTTCCTCCTCTCTGATCAGAATATACCTTTAAAGAAGCCAGATGGACCCCTAGGACATACAAGACACTGATGATATCACATCACTGGCTCTTTATCCTGAGGAAGAGATCAGAACTCCAGAAGAAAGAGTGCTTCATCGGTGGCATCTCAAGGCACCCCCATGCTTCCTTCACGATCCTCGCCTTAAGAAAAGAGTCTCCTAAGACAAGAGCAACAGGATCCAAGCAGGAATGAAGACAATCGGACATGAAAGACGGTGATGGAATCAAGTCACCTCCGCTACTGCTCAGGATAGCCTCCATTCCTACCTCATCCGCCATCAGGAAAAGAAGATCTCAGAGCATCAAGCTAAGAGTTGATTTGGTCTGATCGGAGATTAGACAAGCAAATCAAGTTTAAAGCAAAAGCCTCCTTACCTTCCCTGGCAATAGGATCTTGTCATGAAAAAATTGATATTTTGCGACAAGATCATATCGAAGAGTGATGTGTTGCGCCAATTGTCTTCACCATCTTCATTTTTCTCCTTCTTCCTCCATTGGACAAAGAAGAACATCGCTATCTACCAGAACAAGAAGTTTGGGTAAGAAATTCTTGAAAAGATAAGAAGACTTCTTCCAAGGACCGCCCTATTTATAGATGAAGATACCAGATTGTCTCCTATTCAAATTCTCAACCACCCCAGAGAAGTTGGTTCATATCCCGTAATTTACGGTACATCGAGTCAGCCAGATATCAACCGCCTCTGCCATACAATCTCATTCATCATGACACCAAGATCTCATTCATTAAATGCTAGTTGTCCGCCAGCCATAATGCATTCAGTCCAATTCCCAACGACACCTCAACTGCTCTTTCGCGAAGTACAAATAATGTGACTTCTCGGAGAAAGATCATACAGAGGTTGAATTAGTTTGCTCTCCTCCTCTACCTGAATCTCAGAAAAGGAGGAATTCGATCTTCATCAGGATCGCAACATGTGTCTCACTTCATCAGGATCGTCTCGAGCGAAACAGCAAACAGTGTTCTAAAGACTACCTCAATCAGGCCCGAGGAGAAAAGCCCGAGCACCTTCTCGAGATCACTTCAGCCAGCTCTGAGGAGAAAGCCTGAGTGCCTCCCTGAGATCATTTCAGCCCGACTCATTCATCCAGATGTAGAACCTTGGCGAAAGCACTTTGCGGGTCGGAAGTCCCAATCCCCACAATGTAGACCCACTACGAAGTCTTCCACCTCCACTACTGGATACAGCTCAGTAACGAGCCGCGATCTGTGGAGTCAATCAAACTGCCAGATCACTCTCACATTTTAAACACTATAATGCTTCCAATCCAGCGCAAGTCGTTACGGATGAAGGCGAATATTTCTGCGTGTCAATCACAATAACCAAACACAGTGATCTAGGCAGTTACAAGAGAATCACATGCAAATCATGCGGCTATGAAAACCGCACAACCTGCACTATCAGTTATGACTCTCAAGATATTTATATGCTGAAAACTAGAAGAAAAGACAACTGAATCCAAGCCAATTTAATGCGTTCAGTCCAATTCCCAACGACACCTCGGTTGCTCTTCCGCGAAGTAGAAATAATGCGACTTCTCGGAAAAAGATCATGCCAGAGGTTGGATTAGTCCGCTCTCCTTCTCTATCTGAGTCTCAGAAAAAGAGGAAGCGGAGGGAGTATCTGTAGTGGTCAGATTCTGCTCTTTATCAGGATCACGAAATATGTCTCAATTCATCAAGATCGTCTCGAGCGAAACAGCAAACAAGTGCTCCAGAAGACCACCTCAATCAGGCCCAAGGAGAAAAGCATGAGCACCTTCCCGAGATCACTTCAGCCAGCTCTGAGGAGAAAGCGAGAGTGCCTCCCTGAGATCATTTCAGCCTGGCTCATTCATCTAGACGTAGAACTTTGACGAAAGCACTTTGCGGGTTCGAAGTCCCGATCCTCACAATGTAGGCCCACTACGAAGTTTTCCACCTCCACTACTGGATACAGCTCAGCAGCGAGATTCCACGATCTGTAGAGTCAATCACACTGCCAGATCACTCCCACATTGTAAACGCTATGATGCTTTCAATCCAGCGCAGGTCGTCACGGAGGGAGACGGATATTTCTGCAAGTCAATCACAGCAACCAAACGCGGTGATCTGAGCAGTTACATAAGAATCACATACAAATCATGCGATTATGGAGACAGCACAACCCGCACTATCAGTTGTGACTCTCAGGGTATTTATACGCTGAGAACAAGAAGAAAATCTAAGCCAATTTAGCCAGAAAGATTGTAACACAAGATAGTTCTACAAATTCACTGTACTGAATTTTCTCTCTCCTCCGCGTGGTTTTTTCAATTTGAGTTTTCACGTAAAATCTCTTATCTTTATTTACTTTTTGTGCTGAAATCGTTATTATCGAGCTATAAGTAAGACAACCCTAACTCCCTCTGGTGCGAAATTTACCGTTCGATTAATCGTATCAAAAATCTCCACCACAATTAGAAAGCAACAAATTTGAAATGAGGCATCAAAAGCACATAAACAACAATATCAAAGCTATGGAAAACTTCCACCATAGGTAAAACATCTAAAATAACTTTCATTATGTTTCTTTCCTTTCTTAGATAAACTTTCATTATGTTTCAAACACATTGGCAAAATAAACAGAATTTTAGGAAAAATGTAAAAGATCTGATGTCATTCTAGCAACGTTTGAGATCCCGCTGTTCATATAAGTACCCAGCGTAGATTTTTGGTTTCAGTTTCTGTAATGTCAGTCATTTTGTTTCGTTGTATTAGCAATATCAATGTTGTCTTGGTTGTATCAGGTCAAATTAGGAATATTGGTATCGGGCATAAATATCGTATCGGGAGATATTTCAAACCTTGCACGCTAGGTACTAAATGTACATCCCCGCATGGAAATTTTATAAGACATTACACATTCATCAGAAGAGAGAATTCTTTTATTTTGCTCTTTCTGCTTATATGATGTGCCTTGGAGATGATTTGTCCCAGAAGTCTAGAACAAATTTGTCATTCTGTGTTCTTTTCTACTGCAGGAATATTTTGGAGGTTGGCTCAGTGGTTGTATGAGCTTAAACTATATAACCAATAAGCGATAAGTACTTTTTCAACTTGCCAACGGACTTGCAACTTTTTATGGCAAACCTTTTCTTAGCCAGGTACCGGCTATGTAGCATGGATACTTCGTCGAAGGAGACATGTTGGATACTTTTTGATACTTGAATACTCTGATGCTTGACTAAGGGCCTGTTTGTTTCGTTGCAAAACGTCGCAAGTCGTAAGTCGTAAAATGAGAATGGAAAAAGTGAACTGTAGCAGAGAAAATATATTGTGTTTTACGGTGTTTGGTTGATAAAGTGAAGTGTAAATGGAAAAGTATATTGTGTTTTACAGTGTTTGGTTGATAAAGTGAAAGTGTAAATGGTAAAGTAATTGTGTTTTACGGTGTTTGGTTGGTAATGTAAAAGTGTAAGTGGAAAAGTTGACCACAAAACTAACTGTAACAGTGATTTAAATATTATAAATACTATTAAATTAAATCTACTATTGCAAATTAAATTGTATTAATAAATTTGTGATAAAAAATTAATAATCTTAATATTTTATTTATAACAATAATATTAATAAAATATTAGTATAAATAGTAAAATGTTACTAAAATATTAACTAAATAAATAATATAAAATTTTAAGAAAATCTAAAGAACATTAATAAAATTTTAAGAATACTAATAAAATATAAATATTAAAAAATGTTACAACAATAATAAAATATAGTTATAATATTATAATATTAAAAATACTTGAAAATTATTATAATATAAATTTTATTATAATATAATTTTAATATTATAGAAATATAAAATTAATAAAGTCAAATATAATTATAATTTAATAATAAATTATCATTATAGTATTATTATACTGAATTATTATTACAATATTAGCATAATAAAATATTAATATAATAATAAAATATATTATGATATAATAAAGTAATTTTTTAATTAAAAAATAAAGAATTAAATACATAGTAATTTTATATTAAAGTATAATACTGTTATATTAATAAAATATTAACTCTAAATAAAATAATAAAAAATGGAATAAGTACTAATAAAATAATAAAATATTAAATTAAAATATTAAATTAAAATAGTAAAATATTAAATATTAAAACAATAAAAAAGTTAAAGATTAAAAATATAAAATAATTAAATAATTAAATAAGAAATTGAACACTATTAAAATATTAAATAATTAATAATATTTAATTATATATTGATTATCAAGTAACCGTTTTGAACTGTAAGTGTACTACAAGTCAGAGTTACATGACCACAAAATTAACTGTAGCAACTGCAAGTGGGAAAATATGAGTGTAAAAGTGAGATTTATATGACCACAAATTTAACTGTAGCAACTGCAAGTAGGAAAAGAAGAGTTGTAAAAGTTTTTGCATTTTACATTTTGCAAACTAAGCCAAACAAGTGTAAATGGTAAAGTTGCAAAATGTTTGCATTTTGCAAACATTTTGCAACCTACCAAACACGCCCTAATGCTTGACCACAATGCATGTAGGATACTCCTTTAATGTATCATAAAATTTACAACATATCCTATACGTATAAGTATAACTAGACGAAACCAAGATTGTAAAGTTAAAACAAAAAAAAAAATCTAATTTTGAGTGAAGAGTTTACAACTTTATTACTTATAGATGCATTGCATTTATATAATTCGTCTAGTTTTTCAATAAGAACCATACACATAGTTATTGATTTATATAACTCAAAAAATGTCTCATAACATTTAAAATATTATGTTCTGTTAACTAATTCTAACTTAACAAATTTATGATATAGATAATGAACATTAAGGCACATAGACAAATATAGTTTAATTTTTATTGTATCATATATTACATCATATTTTTATTGCATATCTACATTTGTGCATTGTATTTATATGTGTATGATGCACACGGATACACACAAAAACACAAATATTTACAAATAACATTTGATGTATCCATATCCTAACTGTGTCCTAATTTTTCAAAATTAGTTGTATCCTAGTGTCTGTATCATATCGTATCCATATCTCGTATCCTTGTCCATGCTTCTGGGTACCAGAAATCAGAACTTCGTCTTTTTTTCTTTTCCTTTTGTTTTATTTGACTTGGGTTTTTGTTACTTTTGCTTTGATTCATGTTTCATACATAATAGAACAGCTGAATCCCATTTTAAACCCAGTTTCAGACTTGCTTCTTTCAAAACCAATTCCTAACTGCCAAGGTCTTAGACTTTGGGGTATATTCTAAAGGAATAAGTCCAAGACAATGTAGAGAATGGTGTTTGGATTACTTCGAGACACAGTTTTGGAGCAATTTGACCATTGGCTAGTCTAAGTACAAAAAAGGCTAAAGACTGCAAGAAAGATTTTTCCTTATTGATGCTCAAATCCTCCATAAAAGATAATATTTCTAACATAGGAACCAGCTTATGAGAATAGCTTAGCTAACCGGACTTGAAAAGAAATGGATTTGTGGACTCATCATACTCATTAGGTACTTCACTCCCCTTCAAATAAAGTCAGCTGGAATCTTCCATGGACGAACAATTAAGGCAGTACAAACAACAAGGCTATACTGCAGTTGCCATCTTAAAGGAGGATATAACTGCAATCGGTAATGCTATCTTCAACTTAAATAGATGCCGAATCATGAAAGGAAATAAGATGATTTTCTTATTGCAATAGAGGTAAAAATATTCAAATGGAAGTGGGTGGTATTTGAAATTTAGAACCTGTTCCATCAGATCTCTAATATCCTTGCTCTCTTTGCTGCTCCGTGCAGCACCTAACTCCACTCCTGATACCCTTTCAGCAAACTTCAAAGTACTAAAAGTTTCTGAATATGATTTGACATCTGGATTTATCTGTACAAACATAAGTGTTTTCGCTTGTCCACCTATATAGCAAAGAATTAAAAATTGTAAAATAACTATGGATACAAACCCATACTCTACAAATAATCAAGAACACGAGTAATGCTAACAGCTAACAAATTGCAGATAAAATACCCAAGGAACTTTGCAGGACTTGAGTGAGCTTGCTATTCCTATACGGCACATGGGAACTTTTTGTGATAGAGCAAATATCACATCTCCAAGAGCAGATAAAGACTTATTGATATGTTGTGCTTCTCTTAGCCTATCTCCAGTAGCTTCAGACCTGTCAACTCTCTCACTTCCAGCGAGATCTACCAAATGAAGAGAACCGCGCAGCGTGGCTCCAGTCTTTAAATCAGCACCTCGCACATGAACAGTCACAACGCTGTTAACATACAACTTGGTCAAGAAGAAGAAAACATGATCATCAAAACACATATATAGAAATAGAAAGCAGACCTGTGTGATCGACTACTTCTTTCATTGAGCGCAGTAGCTCCGACTGCTCTGTTTGCCAATCCAATTTGCATTAACTCTAACACATCAGAGGTGGAGTTTACCAGATGCATACTTGCATCAGGAACAGAGAGTCCATTTGGTTGGGAAGTATTCAGAATTCCAAGCGTGTGCATGTTAAGGAGAAAAAAGAAAAATCCATCGAGCACCAGTTTTTCATCCCTGTAAGATGCAAAATGATGAAACAAAGGAAAATGGATGGTGAACTTTGATTATTGAAAGGTACAATTCCCTAGGCTATATACAATAAAAGGGCTTTGCGGCCAGCTGCATGCAGCCGACCATATAACCTTTCCGCATACCAAGGGTCAAAATCAAAGGATCCTTTATTTTGAACCTTAGGATCTGCAACATCAGACAAATCAAGATATGCTTTTCTGCATATGTACCAATTTAAAAGGTAAATTTGCATCAGGAACACAAAAAACACTGTCAAATTTATAATCCATAAAATTAGAAATTATTTGTAAGCATTTGCCCCATCAAGAAGGATTAAAACACTAGTCCTACCTTCTTAAAAAAAAATTAAAAAAAAAGGACACTAGGACAACAGAAATTTGTAATCAATAATTCGCTCAATTTATTTTTTATATATCCCGGAGATGGTTACTGGATTTCTTTGTATTCAGGGTCTTAAAAGGGAATGGAATGGATTTCTTTGTATCCAATGATGGTGCAAATTTGTTAAACTCGGATATTTGGAGCAATGGAATGGAGTCTCTCTATCTATTTATCTCACGAATTAGAAAGAAGGAATCCTTTCTATCATGTGGGCATGAGGGGAATGCCAACAGTAGTGCAAAAATGGAACTAAGCTGTCACTGCTCAGAAACTGACTAGTGGAACCCACTAGAAAGGGAAGACCTGTCAATCCATTGTTACGTACATGTCACATGGTCTTCTCATAACCGTAGTTAGAAATTGCGCCATAACAATGAAACATTAAGAGGCGTATTTTCGCAAGAAAATTCCTTAAATATTATAGATGTTTTAGATGTTACAAGTCTCCAAATACTTAATGCACTTTTACACTTAAAATGAATCAAAACAAATCCTCAAAGTAAATATATACCTTCATTTGTGCTTTCATTTTATCTCATGTAAGAGAGATTAAAAGTTTTCTTTTCTGGTGAAACTTCGATTGCAAGTCAAGAAATTGCACGACTTGGAAAGTTACCGTAAAAATCCCTTTACAATAAGTCTGTGCAATCTCCTTTTGGTTGCTAGACCTTGATACTAGTAAACTTATGTTTCAGCTCAGACATCACACAAACTTAACTTTCTTTTACTCAAATCCTCTCCATTCAATCTATGAGTTGAACTTATTTGACTCCAGATTGGGCCATATACATTGAGAAAAGTCCCAACCTATTCCCATCCGATCCGTGGCAAATTCAATCATTAAGTAATCAAATCTCATATCATTTAATCTCTAAATGTAACCTCTACTCGAGTACAATTATGATACATTAGTGACCAATCCATACCTGCTACTGACTCCAAACTATCTAAATCCAGACCCATTTATGTTGGAAGAGGTCAAGGCTGTGTAAAATCCTGGTCATGTATCAGGTTTGGTCCAGGATAATCAAGCAAAGCAGCGGGCTTGGACTTAATTTTTTATAAGCTATATAAGTTTTTTCCCCTTTTAACATAAACCTCTTAGCATATGACTTTATTATTTCGGAAATAATTGGTTATAATTAAATTCCTGAAAGTGGAGATACATCAGACCCCAACTTCTCGTAGGTCTATGACTCTATGTTATGGAGTTGCCACCTGAAGATACAGTTGGGCGTGTATGGCTGCATTGCCCAAACCCAACCCAACTTAAAGTCGCAAATCAAATTCAAGACCCAGTTCCACCAGGATTTGCTTAAACATCAACCTGAATGTGAACTTCACGCCTTGGTCCCAGCTCAATTAGGACGAACCATGTGACACTTGCAACTATATATCTATGCATCAGAAAGCCTGGTTCACAGTCGCGGTCTCGGCCGCTGACTCGGCGGGCACTGAGACGGATCGGTCTCGGCGACTCCGATCGGTTTCGGGCGATACGCGCAAAACGCTACATAGAAAGCTCAAAAAATCTGAAAAAATCACGATAAATCTTAAAAAATGTAGACATACACATTCATGTATCACATATCCAAAACATATTACCTAGCACACTAAACATAAAGCGAAAGTATAAATACACGCGTCGTCGGTAGAAGCATATCAAAATACATGCACAATATCGTAAATTGCACAAACTACATTCATAAATACATGTTAATGTAGTTATTTTCACATTGAATTGCGGTTAAACACAAAATCATCATTATAATCACCTCTACGGTAAGTAGATAAACCGATACTAGTGCTCGTAGATCTCTCAAGTTGTGGTCTGTAGTGATGGACATATGTCACATCATAATGTTGGCCTGATGCAAAACTTAACATTTGTATATGACCTTCACGACTATAAGTTCTTCCATCAGTACTATTGTTGCCCTCATTATTGTCAACACTACCGCCGCCATCACCGCAATCACTGTCATTATTATCATCACTATCTTTACCATCATCACTACTAGAACTGGATAAAACCTTCACATCTTCACCACCACCATCATCATCTGCTTCTCTTATACCTCGGAGATGGAGATGGGGGAGAGATCGGAAATAGGGAGAGAGAGAGAGAGAGAGGGAGGAGGGGAAAGAGACAGAGAGACAGAAGATGGAAAGGGAGAGAAAGAGAGCGTGTGAGAGAGGGAGGGGAAGAGAGAGAAAAAGAGGGACGGAGAGGGAAAGACAGAGAGAGGGAGGAACATCACTTGGGGCTGGGGAGGAGCGGCCGGCGGTGATTGGGCGGCTGCAGAGTCCATATCTGAGCGGCGACGATTGGACAGCGGCGGCGATCTCCAGATCTGAGCGAGAAAGATGTAAGTTTTTTTTCTTTTTTTCTTTATACCCGTTCGTTACGGGTGAATATACGTTTCGAGCCGACTCGATCGAGATCAGAGTTGACTCGGTCGACTCGGCCGAGTCACGACCGATTCGGTCGTGAATCGGCCGAGTCGACCGAGTCAACTCCGATTCTCGGCCGAGTCAGTCTCCTCTGAGTTGAGTCGACCGACTCGTGACTCGGACTCGTCTCGGAGCGGGCCGAGACGGATACGACTCGGCCGACTCGTCTCCGACTCGGCCGAGTCTTTGAACCGTGTCAGAAAGCTCAATGTTGAGAAAGATTAATTTACACATGACCGAAATCTATATGCAAGGAGCTTAGACTTAGACCCAGATCCATTCATCCTTGACCTGGGTTCTAGTGAAATCAAGATAAAACAAGAATGGGTGCCAATAAGGAGTGTGTCAAAGTGGAAGCCCATGCATCATAAACCTCATAAGTCCAATTCTGCAAGTGTCTTCCCTTTTTCCCATGTATCAAGCATGTGCCTTTTAACTTTTCTGTATGTGTACTAAACTTTAATATCAGAAAATGGCCAGGCATAACTGTACAGAAAGATGACACTGCCCTGAAAGATTTTCTGAATTATTCAATATTTGCGTAATCTTGGGGATGTGAGATCTGTGAACTACATAGTCAATGTTGAAAAAATATTAGAATAATTTTATTGTTGAAGAATAGATCAATGCCCGATAGATCTCAAAATAGAAAGGATTAATAAAACGGCACCAAGATTGGGGATAAAAGGCTCAGTTGCTGATATTATGGTTGATGCAATGGTTGTCGTTAAGCAAATCCAGTATTTGCATCTCATTGAGAATATTACTCTATCAGACTATCATTCCACAACTCTGGTTGTTGAAGCCTTCTAACGACACACTTGACGTGTAAGTATGTCACAAGTTAAACTCTAGATATAAAAGATTTGACTCATGGATAAACTCCACCAATTGAAATTAAATGTTGCTTCTTACAGCTTCACAAAGAGCTATTTTCAAAATTTCCGCACTCTGCATGGTTTGGGCCCATCAGACACTTCTATAAGTCCTCCTTTGTTAAAAGCTCCAACTATTCTGTAATCGGTATTTACAGTCTTCTGGCTAGAAAACACTTGTTGTCAGGGTTTTTCCTTTTCTTCGCAACATTACATTACATCTTTTAACATCCCTAAACTTCTGTTCCATCTCCTTATCTTTCACATATTTGATATCCTAAAGCCAAACTAGCCTTTTCTTATTGTCCTTTCATCTTTAGTATCCTAAGAGCTTTGAAAGTGTTGTTGCCCTCTGCCTGAGATTGTTATGTAACTTCTGGGTCTCAGGATGTAGTTAGGTTGAAATGTTAATGTTACGAGATGCCAAGGGTCAACATGTTGGTCCCTGAGGCTGAGTATCAGAGTGTTTGCCCCTTACACATAGTTGCATTGCAACAACTCCTTGTCTGGAATCTTGAAGCTAATCATCAGGAAGCAGGCAACTGGTCAAGCAAATAAATTGAAGACTTGTTCTATACCAATTGGGTTGCAATGAACCAAATTTAACAGAATCAGGTCCCATTTAATAGGGCAATTAGGTTTGCCAAGTGTTTTGTGCATAGCATTTGACACCCAACTCGTGTTCTCAAAACTCTAGCGTTTTCATTATAATCAGTGTCTAAAGGTCAACTAGAAAGCTGTAATTCGTCAAATGGAGATTCTGAAGAGACCAAAATGTCCCAATTTGGATTCTGTAAGATATGGTAATGGAATCAAAATAGTATTCGTGTGAAGACAAGAGACACATTTTCTTTAAAACTGAAAGTTGCATTAAGAATCAGAAATCTATGGATAAGTTGTTCCTCACCAAATTACAATTGCAACAAACCCAAGATGATTCAATTTAAACCAGTTCCAAAATACAATTACACAATCTGACTAAAGTTATTGCTAGACATTTTTAATGCCTACAGTCACCTACAGTACTAGTTTTAGCATATCCTACTTCACATACTACCTTAGCCAACATATTCTTCCATGTATCGTACAACTCAAATAATTTCGTCCTGTAGTTTATATGGATTCACATTGAATGATTGTTGATGCTTATATCCAATATTAAGTGCCTCATGCGTCACTTCAGTTAGATTAGGACAGCTAAAAGGACCCCCTGGTCCACCACCATTGCCACATCAATGTATTATAACTTAGTTTGATCATATTGACATGTCCTCTTTACAGTGACATATATATCCACTTGCTCCGCAATAGACATCTTCAATTTTCTAGAACCTCATCTTGTCCCTCATTAGGATTTAAGTCTTTGTATTGTGCTTCCACACAAGGAATTTAATGTCATACCAAACTGATCTCACCTTCAGCGCTAGGTTAATTTTGGTATTGACTTTATGTCTTTCTAGCATGGATAAAAACCTCGGTATCAGTGTCGGTATAGGCCAATGGTTTTATAGTCTCAATATCATCAATATCGGTCTTTTAATAACGACAAAATCGACGATAGCGGCAACATTGGCCTCGATATCTGTATCGTGTACCTCAACCCAATGTGATTTACCAGAACCGACCGATATTTGAAATTATGTTTTTTAGAATGAGATCTTTTAGACTACCACATTAGTTTCCTTGTAACTGTGAACTCCAGTCCATAATAATACAATTTTCCATGGGCAAGCAACACACAGTTGATATAATGCACTTTAACATTTTTACTTGGATCATGTTGTTTCCTTATGTCTTGGACCAACTTGTGTTTCGTAAACATTTTTAGGCTAGTTTTAGATGTTATATGCTACCTTTAAGTAAATTTTGAAAACTATTGAGTTAATTTAATTTTTTTAAACTTTTATACTTATGAAAGTGTTATTTTTTGGTTTGTTCAAAATAGTCATGATTATTGTGATGCTGTGGAAGTTAGAGTTTTTTTAATTTTTTTATAGAAAAGGGGAAGTTAGAATCACTGGCATGCATTTGTAAATAGTTTATAATTTATATATATTGTTGAAAATGCTGAACATTTCGACATATATGCCATGCATGTTTACTGTTCCTACACGTAATTTAGATTACCATTATCTAATGGCAGATATTGGGTACTTCATTTCCAATAGTAAAATATACAGCATTCTTATTGCAATGGATGCAAAATTCCTTGCAGACTAATTAGCATGGATGGCATAAGATGCACAATAAGAATAAAAGTAATGCAATTAACAAGATAATCACATAACTTTCACAACCTCGATAACTTTTAAAGGAAAGAAAATAGAATGAAGTGCATGAAAGGATATTTCTTTTGTGAGGCATCATTTGCAAGCAGATCGCGCACTTGCTCGTTATATATTTCAATCATTTGAACACCAACTTCATACATGATAGTATTTTTCCTACTCCGAGAAATATGAAAAAGGTCATTCAGAGCACGGTAATTGACCCCCCAATCCTCTTCCAATGATGAATTAGGCCCAGTCTACAAGATATTTAATAAAAGTAATAAGTGCAATATAAATAGAATGGTAGAAAGTTAGTTGCCTGCAAATATTACTCAAAAGAGCTTACCATTGTGTAAGTTTTCCCTGATCCAGTTTGACCATATGCAAAAATGCATACATTATAGCCGTCCAGAACAGATCGCACTAAAGGCTGAATATCCAAGAAGACTTCCTCTATAATTGAACATCCAAAATTAGCATGTGAATTAGAGATTGGTTATTGGTAACAAAAAAGAACCTAACATTTGAATATTTTTTGTCCTAAGCATATAATTCAAATTTTATACCAAACATAAACTTTGCAAAATAACAAACATAATTAAAGCCTATATAATACAGAAGTTTGCAGTCATCAAAATAAAACCTTGAGTAGCAGCTGGACCAAAGACCTTGTTAAACTTGAATGTTCGATGAGCATCTTTTCCTTGTTTGGTGGGGTTTGCCAAGAGAAGTTCACCATTTTCACCAATGTAATCTATAGTTGTTGACTTCCTGCTCTCTCCAGAAAGGAATGGTCTTATACGACAGTAAACTCTGATGTTTCCTAACAAGAATTGTAAAACAGAGTCAAGAAAACTACAAAAAAAAAAAAAGAACGAGAAAGTTGAAAAGGAAAAAAAACAAGAAGAAACAACAAAGATGCTAAATAAGTACCTTTTAATTCTTGAACATCATTAAACAGCTTACGGTTTTCTGAAAGAACTGTATGATAGTTCTCAGCGGCATCAGTTAACAGTTTTAGGCTTTTTCCTGCAAAATGCACAATTAATATACATTAAAAGGGGAGTTACCTACTCATCCAAACAATAATGATATTGCATAGACTTTGTACCTAAGATATAAAGTTCTTCAGCCCATCTTTCTTTTGTAATTATAACCTCATTCTTTATGGACTCAGAAGATGCCTTTAAGTCCTGTCACAAGTAGTTAAGCTCATGCCTATAAGTAGCACAAAAGAGAAATTGTTACCTTATAAACATCATATACCTGCATTTTCTGCAACTGTGAACCCATGATCTCCTGGAAGATGTGCTGCTTGTGGTTCCAACTCTTGAATTTCAATTCTGAAACTTCTTCAAGTTCTCTCGTCTTTTTTCTTGACTCTGCTAGAAGGAACTCAAGTTCCTTTACATTCTTCTCTAATTCACCTTTGATTTGATTGGATTTGGCTTCTAGTCGCTGACATTGAATTTCATATGACTTTTTTGTTGCTTCTAAATCTAGCTGAAGTTCTGAAATTTTACGATCACTAGCTTCCTTCTCATTCATAAGTCTAACCACATCTTGTTCTCCGAGTTTCTTACCCTCTTCAATTTTGTCTTTTTCTATCTGCAAGTGAAAACAAACAGAAGAAAGAAACAGATCATATAGATCAGTAATCACTATACCAAATAATAATATCAAAGCTCAACTATTTGAACTGGTGCAAAACCTGAAAAATGTCTAAAGACATCAGTTGATTGAAGTTAGTTGTTATTCTCAAAAAGATAACATCTTTTCAGTACTACGTGGTGAAAATTATTAAACTAAATACTAAATACTTAAAGAAAGAGAAAAAGATAGCAGACTGCAAAAGAATTTTAAAACAGACTTTTACCTTCACTAAACTAAATAATGTCGGGTAAGATTGTTAACAGTAACATAGTTAATATTTTTAGTTTATACAGAACCCAGAAGAAAAAACATAGAAAATGACAAAAAGCATATGAGACACAGTAAAAACAAAAAAAATGTGGGTCTACTTCTTCGTATAGACATGAAACAGAGAGCAATTTAAGCACACCAAAAAATAAGAAGATAATGAAAGATAATAGTATATGACTGGAATAGTGAGCTTGAAGATAAGGGGGAAAAAAAACTTAACCTTGATAAGCTGGAGCTGGTCCATGATAATCTGAAAAGAAGTACAGATGTATGTTAAATCGTCAGCTCAAAATCATTGATATTAGTAGAGCTTTAACATCACAAGGGCCTTATCATATGGGCTGCAGATACTAGACTACTAGTCAAAATGTACCTTGGTTTCTTCACTTGTTCCACTTGCTAGAGTTTCAAGCACTCTGATCCTAGATTGATACTTTTTTTCACATGCTTTAACAAGATTCTTTTGCTGCAGAGGAGACAGGATATGATACAATGATGTGTAAGATAATAAATGTGCAAAATTATGTCTTACATTTTGTATATGTTCTGCCTGAATTGAAATACGCCGCTCAATCTCTTGCACAACTTTTTTCAATAAACTTGCTACACGCTGGGGGAAAAAGAAAATATAATAAAAATGGCTTAAAATAAACTGAACACAAATAAAAGGTACAAAAAAGGAAAAGAATTAAGTGTGCACAAATTCAAATGTGTTTGAGCATGAAGCAATTGGATGCAAACTCTCAATCTCATACTTGAGGTAGTTCACCATTCTTTCTCTCGATACTTTCATCAAGAATCCCATGGACAACACTCAAAAGCGACTGTGTTGGGGCACTCTGCGGGTAGGACATGAGAATATTAGAAATTTCTCCACATGAAACTAATGGAAAAGAAAAGGCAAAAGATTACTATGATAGGAGGATGACAGCTGATACATGAAAACACTTACATCTAAACTGTTGGACTTCATCATTTCTGAAATCTTAGCTGCAGGAAGATCAGAATACCGCCCTTGTTTTAATTGGACAACCTCATGGAACTTATGTCCAGCACGACAAGACAAAAGAGCTGACGGCTCTATGATAAAAAAACAAACAAATAAACATAAAATTCCTTTCTCCGTGAGAAATAACTATAGAAGATATTTTGCGAATCTAGAAGGATAGTCTTCCAATCCAACTGTAATGCATGGATGCTGTGATGTCGATATTATTTTAGCACACCTATGACATATTGGAAATATGATAATCAACAGAAACATTATATAATATACAGAATAGAACAACTGCATGTTATTACCATAATTGGAGTGCAGGACTCAAACTTGTAGAATACTGACTGGTCCAGGACTCAAACTAGTTGAATACTAAGACTGGGGCAATGCTAGACAGCTCAATATGACTTCAGACTATGACATGTGCATATTAAGTTTCAAAGAAGAAGAGAGGATAATATGCGGAAAGACCTAATATACTAATGCAAAATGCTGGAACAAACTTTCATGTCATGAGATTCCAGTGGTCATGGCTTAAAATAATATCAGAAACATGGGAATCAATTTTCTTAGGCACCTGAGTTTGCTGTCTTAAAAGTGTAGAGCAGCAAATTGCGCCAGAACCAGTTTGTATGAGCACCATACAGCCAACAAGGTGTAAAACAGATAGGTAAGTAAAACTATCTGAGAATTGTTCACCATATCTCCAGCAATGAATGAGTATCTGGAGGGTCCTTGTTTCTTCTAATCAAAATGCCACAGGGCCTTGCATTCAGAAGCCATCAGCTAAAACAAGCAGATACACCTAACAGTTGTCTTTTACGCGGCAGATTGAACTTTTAATAAGTCGTCCACTGAAAAGAAGGCCAAAGTCCTTGTCTGATTGAGTAGTGAAAAGCTCATGTAAGGGTTAGCACAATTTTGCAGAACACTTTGCTCAGCAAGCTACTTTATCATCTTCTTCCTGTTCTTCTAGATGGTTTCCCACGTCTAGGAGAATTTGGAATATCAACCTGCCTCTTAGGATTAAGGCAAGCCCCTCTCTTGTCTATAGTTTCCATTTCCTTGGGCAGGAAATAGGCACTGATCAATAAGTATTTTGCCTTATAATAGGTGAAGGTTCCTCTTGCATCGTTATCTTTTATTAGATATATTAAAGTCACCGACACTACATGAAAACTCTGAAGTTGCGGTGAGGGTTGAGAGTAATATATTTATATCTACCATGCCTCCATAGGTTGAGGCCCTTTATATAGGCCGAAACCTGAGGTTTTGTGCAGCATTATTTTATTTGTTAAATACGCTTTTTAAATGCAGGTCAAATTGAACGTAGGTTGTGCTGATATGCGCCACTACACCAAAATTCTTATTTTGTGCTGAGGGTTGAGGGTAATTTTACATTCTAACAAGATACAAATATAATATTCTAGGGAACATGTCAGTATGCAGTCAATCAGTTCTATCCAAAAAATCTACACAAGATTACATTCCAAACGTGCAGGTACTAATAAGTAAGTCATACCCAACATAACAGTACCCTGCATAGAACCTTGAGATTTCAATTGTTGATTGTTTTGGTTCCTTTCATCTCCCAGGCCAATAGAATTTGCCTCCCCATTAGTCTGCTCACCCTGTTGAACATCCTTAGTCTCCAAACAGTCACCTTCTAGACAACCCCACCCATTTGATGGCTGGCTCTGACATTTGGCAAGTGTTCTCTGAAAACTATCATTCCATTGCCAGAATTTAGGTGATCCTTGAGTGAAAGAAGGCACACTACCACTGAAGACATAGACCCCTGCAATCAAAAGAACAGCACAAGTATAATATACAAATTTAGATAGACCATTATACTTGACTCGTCCTGCATCTAAAAGCTCGCAACTCAAAACAAGAACATAAAATAGCTACTAAAAGGTGATAGACAAGCCTTTTAATTGACTCAAACCCCGCTCCTGAAAGTTGCTAAATGATCAACTGGTTTACAATTTCCAAACATGGAAAGGCTAATTATACCTGCTCCAGGTCCAATATTTTGAAACAGGGTAAACCCATTTCGTCCGCAGCTGAAAGAAACATTCTTATATACTCCAAATGGTTTTCGGGTGCATACTCCCTAAATTGACTCTGTAAAACAGCATCCACATATCAAATATCAGAAACAGTCGAAGATTCCTCCCACAAACTTAAGAAAAGTATAAACTTACAAATAAGCTTACCTTTTCTAAGAGATCCGGTTTTATTCTCCCCAAAATGCCAAAAAACACAAATCCATCCAGCAATCGTGCTCTTAATTCCTCACAAGATGCCTCTAGAGGCAAGCTAAAGTCTGGAAATAAATTATTCAGCCACTCAACTACATCCGGCCGCCTCTTAGCTAAGCAATTACCAAAAAAAAAAAAACCCCTTTTTATCAAAATTAAGAGCAAAAGGGCACACAACAAACACAAACACAGAGAAATTTGAGGCGGTAATCTAACCAGCCTCCTCAATATTCACGCTTCCCATTATTCTTTCTTCTGCCCCCCTTTTTACATCAATGCAGCATCTTCAATGCAATTTCACCTGGAAATTGAAACTCAAACGTTCCTCAGATCGTCGAGACTGGACAATCTTGGGAAACGAATTAGGGCACGGACAAGCAAACAACTGAATCGAGATCAGACGCTCCGTCACTCAAAAAAAATCAAATTTTGCGGAAAGATCCAGAAACAAACAAAAGATTTCTCAAATTTTACCTCTAAAGACACAAAATCGAGGAGATTTCAAGCCGCTGGAAGCTGAGAGAGTGAGAGGAGGAGCATAAAATGCGGAAACCCTAGCCAAATGTAGCTAATCTCCGAGCTCAAAAGGTTCTAATTTCTCATCTTCTCTCTTGAAATCTTGTTTAATTCGTTGTTTAAATTTGCAACGGCCGGCTGGGAAGGGTATGATAAAAGAGAGAGCGACTGCGGATCTCAGAAAGCTCGAAAGAGAAACAGATTTCTATTTCCGACCGGTCGGAAATTCTTTAAGGAAATTACCAGAATGCCATGGACCGGCCTTGGTCGGCAAAGCTTGTCCGCCCATTGGGCCCTGTTGTAAATTGACTGAAGTCCAAGGGCATAGCTATAGCGGATATTAACGGAGGGTCAAAATTTTAAAAGAGAGACAAAATGACGGAAGGGCCGTCCTTTGGCGTTCTAAAGGGAAGGGGTGGACGTCGGAATAGACGGACGCCGTCTTCTTTTGAGCAAGTTCCCGCCTTTTTCAGGATTTTGAGCACGTGGTTGATATAAGCTCAAGGCCTGCCGGTTCAGTGTCACAGTGTGTATCACTATTGATCTCGGGTTCCAACCGGGTAACCCGGAACCCGTTTAAGACCAACCAAGGAACTAGGCTTCCTATTTGGCTCCCACCTGCTGAACTGCGTTGTTCTGAATGTAAGTTGCTGAGCTGAACTGTGTTGTGTTGTCTGATATTTTTATATTTGCTAAAAAACTTTCTGAAACTGCTGAAGTGCTGTCAAGTTGTTATAATTTTTATTTTAACCCAAATTTTTGTTTATAATTGGCAAACTTGTAATATTATTTCTTGTAAGGGTTAGTTTTGTTCATTGAATAAGTTTCGCTTGTTTTTTTGTAAAAGCTACTCTAAATTAACCAATAAGCAACTGAAAAGTACTTGTTGACTCAGCAGCTTAGTTGCTTTTTAGGTTACAATACAAGTTAGACTGCTTACCAGCTGAAAATCTGCTTTTCATTGAACCCAAATGAGGTCTTATTGGAAGATTTTGGGCCTAATCCTAAACGGGCCAGGTTTGAACAAACGTATACACCCTGGCTGAAAAAACACTGGGGGTTTACTTTTAAAACTTGCCCGAACTAGAATGGGCAGTGTAAAATCTAAAGAGAAACAATCAGGGCAAATTAGATTTTTAGTTAAAACCCGCTCGACCCGAACATCAATAAATTTCGACCCACACCCACCTGAAACCCGTTTATAACTTGTTGATGTTAACCCTTCGTCTAAAGAGATGAATGGTCAGATTAGACTAAAAACCTTTATATATAAAAAAAAATGTGAGAGATCTGAACCCCTAGTGTATGGTTGCCTTCTTCCTCTTGTTTGCACTCCCTGTCTACCATAAACATCTCACTCTCCAAGAATTCAAGCCCTCCTCTCTTTGCTATGAGCTATTTGTCTCACCGTCAATGTTGATGATCTTCTCTCCGTTGTGATTTACCTTATCGTCACTGTTGATGCTCTAAACCTCTTCCGGCCCCTTATTCTTTCTTCTCGCGATGATTTGCTATCTTCCCCTTGTTGATCTAATTAGATATCTATTTGATATCCATTTTTTTAAATCAAGTTAGCAAGGAATTGAATTTCTGTATGAGGATATTCTTGTAGGAATTTTCAATTTTTTTTGTATGAACAATGCTCATGTATGGAGTTAGGAGTTTTTGTATTATGAATTAATCAAGTTTCTCTGTTTTCTTTGCATGGTTTTTTGTGGAATATGAGAATGCTATGGATTATAGTTCCTGGTCTATACAATTGGGTATGAAAATGTTATGCATTTTTGTATTATGAATTAGTCTATACAAGATGAATAAAAGCCTAAAAATGAAAGCCCATAAAAACCCGAACCAACCCATCAAACCCGTGAACCTACCCTAACCCGTTTGGTGGGGTTTTGATAGGTAACTATTGAAACTAGTTGGCTTTAGGCGGATTTCGTGTTTCAGATTTGTGCAATCGAGTTGGGTAGAAATTTCCTCCAGAGCCCATTCGATCCGACCCATTTTTCAGCCATAGTGTCTAGTGGTGCAACTAGATATTCAAAATATTAGAATCTACTTCGCATCTACTTATGCGGATAGGACTAATCAATGTCAGGCTCGGTTTAGTATTTGTTCACATAGCATCCACTTATAGACTAGATGCATATTTCATGGTATTCTTCATTCCATTCAATATCCTCTTGCTTGTGTGTGAGTGTGTGTAGTATCTAGAAATTCTATTTACTATTACGTATAGAAAATAAAAATGATATATACTTATTATATAAGTATTCACATTTTTAAACTAGTAATACACTATTTGAATTTGTATTACAAGGATCAATTTTGGTCATTTTATAATAAAGAAAATATTTTTTTTGTTAGCTAATAACTCATTTATAAAAGTGGAGATGAAAATGCAGCTAGACCATGACGCGGAGTTGATTATTATATTCTTTTGCCTCTTATAAGCTCAAATTTATAAACGAACTGCTAGCACAAAAACAATATATTAAAGAAGAAAATCATGGTTGTAAAAAGATGCTTGAAATCTATTCAAATGCACTCGTATCCACACAAAAGTGAATATGAATAGTAATAATCAATATTCGATTTTGTTTAATTTTCATCTGACAAGTATTTGCTTTTAAATGAAGTGGATATGAATATCATTATATCCTCTTTTTTTTACATCCCTAGCAGTGTTTACCCAAAATTAATTGTGGGTTGAAGTTACCCAAAATCGATGTTATATCTTTGATTGTTGCTTGCATGAGTAAAAAAAGCCTAAACAACTACTTCTACAATGCCTATATTTGTGTGGCGTCGACAGAGATTAAACGGCCAAGTCTAGGAGGAATTGAAGCATGTGAGAACAATGGACGTGAGATTGTGAAGCGAGCGATTGGACCAGAGGAGACGCATTAAAGAGATACATGACGATTTAGTAGGAACTGGTGTGTGTATACTGGAAAATGATGAGAAGAAGAAAGGGGGCTTTCCTAATCCTAAATTTATTTTTGAAGCTGTTTGTTGTACTTTCTGTGGTAGGTAAAAAAATAAGATAGATCGAACCTACCACAAGCGATTTTAAGCGCTCCCCAGATGGTACCTGTTTAAGCATACATGAGGGAAAACATCTTTCAGGTTGGGAGTACTGGTTTTATGCTGACTTAAAACCCTCGTGCGTGAGAATCAATAGGTGAAATAGAATGGAAAGACCGACAGAGGACAACTACCAGGACAATATATGTATGTGCCGCTAAAGGACAATTGCGGGCGTAGGAATGACCAGTAGAGGATAATTGCCTGGTGCGGTGGATGGAAGCATCACGCATAGGATAATTGCGGGTGTATTGGTGTGTTGGTAGGGGATTAATTCCTGATGTGGTGTGTGATGTGTATGCTTAGAGGATTAGGAAACTGACCCCCTTCTTCTATGAGAAGAAGGATTATACATACATGATGTTAATGTTAGCGTGGAGGTGGATTTAAAGGACTATTGTTACTGAATGATTTACGCGTGTTGGATTTGTTAACGGCTGTATCAGAGCCTAGGTTCACACCTGGTGTGGGTAACCACCTGAGTCAATACTCGGGCTCTTACCAACAGTATAATCAGATTCAGATTCAAGATTATCTGTATCTGAATTTGGGGATTTCAGCGACGAGTACAAGAATACACTGTCATTGACACTTCATTCCTTGACTCTTTTGCATTCCGTATTCACAGTTGTCATCCAGAATATCCGATTCTCTCCTCATTTTCTTTGCATCTTATTGCTTCCAATCTGTTAGTGTTAGTTCACTACACTACTTCTCCATCCCGAGTTCCTTATAGATATCAGAGTGAGCAGCGGAAGTGTCGTGGACCCGTAACATTTCGGCTTTGGGGTTGAAAATATTGTTCTCACACCTGATTTGAAATTTCGAGGACGAAATTTTTGTAAGGTGGGGAGAAATGTAACCCCCTGATCCCCGGTGTACGTATCACAGTATCAGTACGCGCTACGACGTACAAAATTGATTTGACCTTCCTGATAATCTGATTGAGCTGATTTCAGTTTCACAAATCATTTTCTAATATTTTAGATTTTTCAGGATTTTTTTGGAATTTTTCTGAATTATTTTGGAAAATCTCCGCAGTCGGTGTCGACCGATACCGATTATCGGCTCTCTGATTTTTATTTCACAAACGGAGTTGTATTTTGAGAATCCGCTTTCACCATGTGTCTTAGAATCGTATTATCTATGTTAGGATATTTTTGAAGATTTTTCTGAATTTATCGAAAATCCGGCCAAACTGGTGTCGCCCAGTACTGGCGACACCTTCCAGGATTTTTAATTGGCAAAACAGATTGAATTTCTTCAAACCGTTTTCATATTACGTCTCAGGATAATATTTTCTATTTTATGTAATTTTTGGGCACCATTCGGAGCTAGTCGAATATCGGGCCAATTTAATAATAATAAAATATTAATTTTTAATCTTTCTTTTCTTTTCTTCTCTTCTCTTCTTCCTTCTTCCAGCGAGTTCCCCCACCACCTTTGATCAGTTCCACCGCCTCTCTCTCTCCCTTAAAATCTCTCTCTCTCTTCCCTCTTTAATTTCACACATCCCCTCTCTCTCCTCTCTCTCTAATTAAGTTCTCTAATCTCCCCCCTCTCTCTAACCTCTCTTCCTCTCTCTGTGCGCCCAACAGGGGAGACCTGACCCTTGCCAGCACCCCCGGCCGCCGCAGGCGCCGCTGGCGGCCGCGCCAGCCCGGCCGGCGCCATCTCCCTCCGGCCACCTTCTCCTCCTCCCCTTCTTCTTCTTCTTCTTCCCCTCTTTTCTTTTCTTTTCTTTTCTTTTCTTTTTTTTTTCCCTGACAACCCTTTCTCTCCCTCACTCACTCACTCTCTCTCGCTGGCCCTCGGCCTGAACCGCCGCCGGCGGGTACCTCTCGCCGCCGGCCAGCTGGGCTGGCCGGCTGGCTATTGAGAGTAGCAGCAGCTATAGCAGCTGCTGCTCCTCCTTTGAAGTGGAGTTGGGTTCGGTGTAAACCGAACCCACTAAACCCCTTTTTGGATTGGGTAAACCCTTTAGCCCAAAACCCGTGAACCCAGTTCTTTAAGTAGTGGATTTGGGTTTGGATCTAGACCCGACCCGTTATGAGCCAAACCCGCATCCAAAACCATTAAAGGTAAGTTTACAGAAAACCCCCTGCTTCTATTTATTAATTGCATTTAAATATTATTCTTACATATTTAACCCCATTTTATGATTTTAGTATTCGGGCGATATCGGGAGCATCCAGACTCTGATTTGGACGATTCTGGATCCGTTGCGATCGTGGAAAGAGAGCTACTTTCCCATGGCTAGTTTGTGAGTGTTTTTATTTGATAAATTATATTTTTCCATATTTAGTACAATTGATTGATTGCTTTCAGTGATAGATCGTGATTATGGATAAAACGGGGTAACTATTAATTATGAACTTGTAATTCTTGGAAACTCCTTGTACTAGGAATAGCCTATAATATTGTAAGGTATTTCCTGATTTAAGATAATATTGGTGATGGAATAATAATCACAATAAATACTGACATAGACAACTCGGATACAGTCATCATACTTGCACAGCCACTGACACACGGGCCACTACTTCACCATCTTCGTGGACACTATGATTTCATGTATTGTATCACAGTCAGATAACTATCGTTACGTGTAGACTGAGCACATATACTCTATTACACTACACTGTCACTAGACATGCATGCTAGATACCGTTATTTCATGTACTGGACATGGTATTATATTATACACTGACCACTGTTATTACATGTACTAGTGATACACAGATATGTTACACGGATTATTGCTACACATCTAGGTTCCACTGGTACACGGATATACCAATGCATGGACTACCGCATGTCATATTATTGTGATCATCGTTACATGGATTCTCGGCATATCACCGTTACACATGCATGTATGGTTTCTTTATTCTTGACATATAGCTCCCCGTTCATATTACATGTATTATTGTTCCATGTTATCCCCGTATTCCTGTTATATACTTGTTTCCTGTTACTGATATTGTATTCCCGTTACTGGATACATGAGCTGTTGATATGCGATATGTGAAATCCCACATCTATTGTTCCCGTTTCCCGTTATCGTGTTTTGTGCTATCAACAGTGCTCATGTCATGTTATCGTATTACATGTACCATATCCTGTATTTGTTCCTGATATACTATATAGTGAAAGATAATAAAGATAACTTGGGTATGGGGGAGACTTGACGGTTGACTAGATCATATCGGGTGGATGTTTGGATCCATTGTTTGTCCCTACAGGGGACGGGGTAGTGCTGGCTACCATCTGTTACTCATGAGCATCCCGTTATTGTTTTAGCTCATTGAGATTCCCGTTACATGTTACAGCTCTAGCGGGCTGGCCCTGGTCTCAGCAGCCAGGGATCTGGTAAGGCCGTTGTCCCGGTATGCACGGGATACACCCACCCGATAAGAGCTCCTCGACCAGGGGTTTCTAATTACATAATAAAATAGTATACACAATAGTGATGTCGGGAACACTTGTTATTTGATCACTCTCTCGTTTGGATAATGGTACCCGTAGACCATGTCTGGATGGGTTCGACTGGAGTGCGGGCTCCAGTATGAACTACCAGTGGTATGGGACACTGGAAGAGATTGATTAAAATACCAGGTGGTACTGATTGCTACTATTGTATAAATGACATGACTTACCTGATACATGTATACTATTGTTGTACTTGTTACTGTTCCTGATGATATATGCGCCATCTTGTTATATGTCTACTTTGTTACATTACCTGGTACATGTTACACTGTATATCGTGGCATACTACGCATGTTCTGCATTGCATATATTCTATATTTTGCAGACAGCATGACTGTATGTGCACTACACAGTAGGATGGTTATGTTGCATACTTCATCTACATGTTCATGTACATCACTACCATGTTCATTTCCATCACGTCACCACTAAACAACATTATTTATTATAAACTGGATACGACTCATGACCCGATGATGACCGCTAGATAGTGATGGTATTAAAAGAGGACATGTTTCTATATTTCTACTGCTTCATATAGGCTTATTATATGGTATCACTTCAACAACGTCATGTATTATATATTCGTATCATGCTTGTATTATTATAGTTTATATTACTGCCTCCTTCATTTTATCACTCACTAGGTCGCTTTCTGACGACCCTGGGTTTGCGTGCCCAGGTTAGAGATCCGAGTTATCGTTCGGACAGCTAGTTCATTGGATGCACATAGTAGACTTTACCATCGAGATTCCTTCATAGGCATCTTTGTGCTTTGTTCCTGTTATCTCCTTTATTCCTGTATTTATATCTGTTATGATCACTAACCCCTTTCTGCAGGTATTCTTGTACTTATTTCCTGCTGGAACTCTTGTGTATCTGGAGGCCCTGTCCTGTACTGAGGCTTAACGTACTCGTGAGTGTGTTTTCACCTCGCGTATATACGTCGCCATAACGTCTCCGTATCCTTGGGATCGGGGCGTTACAGCTATTATCATTGATGCCAGTTGGTTAGGATTACATGCTGAAAATCTGTCATTGCTCATAACTACCTGCGCTGATTGGAGTGTTACACGTTATGGACATGAGAAAGGGAAGAGTTGCATTATTATCAGTAGAGATCATGAACGATCTGTTTGTTGGAGCTTCATGTTCATAACTGGGACATCTGGGAGGGAAAAGACCTCAGACCTTGGAGGTGTAGAAGTCTCTGAATGGTAAAATACAACTTCGGACAGATGATGTCTTTGGGGTGGAGGGAGGCTCCGGTTGACTAGGAGTGACGAAAGCTCTGAGGTAGAATCCAAGAGTTAAGGATTTCTCGGGAGAGCTCTTGATAGTTAGGACACATGTCATCATCTTGATGAAAGTTAAATTTTTACCACTACAGATGCTTCCCGCTTCCTCACTTGTCAGAGTCTACGAAAGGAAAGTTGGTGTAATATCTTAAAACCAGGTGACATTAAGATGCAATAAATAAATAAATAAATAGGAACAATAATAATTAAAAATAATAATAATAATATTTTAGTAATAATAAATATTGTAACCCAAGCCAATAACTTAATTTACAATCCAGTAGGGTTTAAATTTTCATACCCAAACCCAATAAGAAACTAAATCAAAAATTGAATTTCTCTAAATCCTTATCTCTTTAAATCAATGAATACAAAAAAAATCTATTTAAATTTGTTCAAATTTCTTCCTTAACCAAAAAAATCCCCAAATCAAGTTCAAATTAGTAGATAAACATTTAATTTTGTGGGCATATCTAAATTCTAACTAAAAACTAATTTAAACCTAACCTAAACCCCAAAAAAAAACATGATAAAACTCATCTTATATGACCATCTATAAATAAATCTGAAATTAATCTATCAAAAAAAGGGATCAATCTACCTAGGAAGGAGAAGGTCATTACCCATCAAGCTTGGGAGTTAATCATCAAAGGCAAGTACCTAGCGTCCCTTTCTTTTTCTTGATTTTCTTGCATTTTAATCTAATAGAAATCATGCTTAAAAATCTCCATGATTTTTTCCATTCGTGATCCTTTCTGAATTATGATTGTACGAGAAAATTATTTATTTTACTTGAAGTTAACCCCAGTTTGTGAAAAATTATGGGATATTTTTTTGTTGTTCTTATATGATAGTATGAGCAATACTTTCTGATATTATCATTCTTCTTTCATGCAAGCATTTAGCCTGGAATATGCCAATAGAAGTTATGTGATGGTAAATATAGTGTACTTTAGTGTGACTTTTTATATTTCTTGACGTTTGTTTTAGGTAAGTTTACTGTAGAGTTTATACATAATTTAATAATTGAGCATATAATTCAACAATCCTATATTAAATTTTTAGTTATATGATTATATGTGGGATAATTACTGAATTAAAAACCAATATAAAAGTAACAAAATGTTATAAATATGTCCCTAACTCAATTCTGGAAAATTCTATCCAGTCCATGCTATTCTGAAAATTCTGTTAAGTCATGAATAAATTTCTATTTAGTCTCTGTAATTCTTGAAACTGTTTCAGATCTGAAATAACTGCTATTTATTCCCTGTAATTCCTGAAAACTGTTTTCAGACCTAAATAACTGTTGTTTAGTCCCTATATTTTATGAAAATTATTTCAGACCTGAAATAACTACTGTTTAGTCCCTGTAAATTCTGAAAACTGTTCCCAGACCTGAAACATTACTGATTAGCCCCTGTAAGTTCTGAAAATATTTTCAACCCCAAAATATTATTGTTTAGCTCCCACAAGTTTCCTAAGAAAAAGAAAAACAATTCGATATAGTATGCTAAAATAGTTTAACTTCCATAAAATAGTTTAAGAATTTATGATAATTTATGTTTGCTCCATGTTGAACCCTTTAATGAAACTTTAACAAATTTAACTTAAATCAAAATCTTAACGCTAATAGATGTCAAGTTTTTAAGTTTAAATTTGAAATTTGGTTATGGACGAATTGAGACATGTTGTTATTATTTGATACTGATTTTCATGCATGCTATTAATATTACCTCTACTTAATCACTTGTATATGTCATACTTCGACAAATAATTAACATGACTGACATTGTTCACGTAGAGACACCATGATATAGGAATTACAACATGAACATCTTGGATATGAACACATGAATATGAACATGAACATGAACATGAACATGAAAGATTTAAATGGCATGGACAAATACTTGCGTGAGACATGTACTTAGAATTACTTGAGAAAGTGATACATGGTGATTATATGGGCTTGGCAAGGACATGGTGGTATGGTTGTTCTTGGCACTTGGTTCACGTAAGAATATTCATGTTCCATAATAAATTTGGTTGAAAAAATGACAAGATACGGGGCTAATATGGAAAAAATTGATGGTGAAAACTGAGAAAGTGTATCTTAAGTATCCCTACCTATGTACAATCTTTGTGGTGTTTATTTTTGGTGCATGTCACTTTGTGACATGAGTTATTGATGAGCTCATTCAACTTATATATTACTATACTGTATTACTCCTGCTATGATTCCCACTGGAGTACACAGACGTTTTTTTCACTAACAGTTTTTAAATAACGATAACTATTGATTAATATGTGAGAATATGTTGTAGTATGAGACGTAGTCATTTTCGCGTCTTAGGACCCAATTGACATATGTAATAGGCATAGGATGGGGTACGTCTACTCTACGTGGTAGTTGGGGTAGTGTTACTTAATTAGTAACCCCTAGAGACATCTTCATAATTAATCTTATACTTTTGTGATTCTTGTGATGGTTACTACCAGTTATTGTTTAGTTACACTTATTACACTTGACTTACTCTATACTATGACCATATTTATGTTTCTGTGAACTCTTGTTTATCATCATGACTTGGATATTACATGACTGGTTTTAGTAATAAACATGCTACAAGTACTTGATTGTGTAATAAAAATAAGTATCATGTACTTGGTTGTGTAATGAACTGTATATTATGTGTTTTTTTTCTTATTCCTACACATCTGCGTGCTTTGCACGTATTGCATACTTTCTTTCCTTTATTTGTACTTGTCGGTAGTTTCTGACTCCCCAGATTTGCTTACCCTAGATAGCGGAGAGTACGTGGGGACACCAGCTGTAGACAAGGAGTACTACGAGGAGTCAGCTGAAGCTCAGTAGCAGCAGATTTGGAAAGTTCTTTTAAATTATTTGCTTTCATAAAATGTATGAATAAGTGAAATAATGAACTCACTTCTTAGTTGGACTTGTATCTAGTTATTCGATTTTTGTTGACTTCATTAGTTGAATAAACTTTTGATTAGTTTTGCTTTCATGTATGTGTACTTTATGTGAATCACATTTATATGTAGCAGAAAAAAATGATATAATTTGCAGGTTAGAGGCTTAGCATGCTCCTTGAGCGTGTCGCCAGCCCAAGCAACGTGCTTATCTCACTGTAGCGGGAGCGGGCATGACATGGTTCTTTTTGTTATCAGAGCCTAGGTTTAGATGACATTTACTAATTATAATATAATAAATATAATAAACTAGGTTCATAACTGCTGCATACTGATTCACACATACTTGTAAACCCACTTTTCATCGCTTAGATTTCTCTTCCTTTGATTCTTATGTATCTTATGTCTCTCTATTTTCTATTTTTCAGAGAGATGGCTTCTCGTCGTTCTACCCATGCTGAACTCTTGGAAATTCTTGGTGTTCTTCGGAACATCATTGAGACTCAAACTGAAAGGAATGATATGATATCGGATGGGCTGAGAGCCGTCCATGAGACAGCCGCTAATACGATGACTCAATTTGCTGCATCTACCGAGGTGCTAAAGGAAGTGGCAACTGTAGTGAGCGCAGACAGGATGGCTACACCAAACTCCACTGTGAGGCCTAGAAATGTTTCGAACCTTAATAGGCTTCACCCCTCTACTTTTTCAGGGGTGGAAGGCCCATTGCAGGCCGAATAATGGTTAGTGAACACGACTGCATTGCTAGAAGCGACTAATATACCAGAGGAGGATAAAGTCAAAGTTGTCAAGATTCAGTTGTTGGATGTAGCCCACACTTGGTGGCAAGCTGAAGAGGAAAGGTTATGTGAGGCAGTCAGTTGGAAGGTTTTCTCAAAGAGCTTCATGGAGAAGTTCTTTCCCTCGACAGCCAGAGCAGACATGGAGCAACAATTTATCAACCCGAAGCAAAAAGGCATGTTAGTGAATGAATATGCAGCGGAATTCACTCGCCTCAGCCGCTTCGCTTCATACATGGTGGCAAAAGATGGGGACAGAGCTGGGAGGCTCGAGCAAGGTCTCAATGGAGAGATCAAGCGGAACCTTGCATCACACCACTTGGACACATATGCCAAAGTCCTAGATGCTGCAAGGCATCAAGAAAGGACAATACTCAGCACAAGGCCGCAGCAGACAGGAGCACAAAATCGACCTATGACACAAGAAGTTGGACCTAGCAAGAGAGGGGGTATACCTCCTAGAAGCCTTCCTCCACCGCAAGTTCAACCTCGACATATGATATGCAATTTCTGTCAGAAGCCAGGACACTTAATGAAGGACTGAAGGAAAGCTAATAACTTGTGCCTAGCTTGTGGTTCTAGTGACCATCATCTTTCTACTTGCCCGCGGAGGTTAGTGAACAGGAGTGCCATGGTTCCAGCAGTAACACCTTCACAACAACAGATGGTGCCTAGTCAGAGGCCTCCCTTACATACACTACAGCAAGCCCATCAGTACGCTCGTGGAGGATCATCTGTATAAACAGGAAGAGGCCAAGGCAGAGGCCAAGCTTTCACACTATCCACTGAGCAGACTGAAACTTCTAACGAGTGGTAACAGGTACCATTCTAATAAATCGAAATCCTGTTTATGTTATTTTTGATTTGGGCGCATCAAATTGTTTTGTATCTTCTGCCTTTGCTACACTTCATGACATCCCACATGATAAAATTAGCCCTTGGACTAACAATACTGGCAATGAGTCATTATGTCTTGTAGAAAGTGTAGGATGTGCCCTATAGTGATTTGTAGAAGGGAGTTCTATGTCAACTTCTTATTGATTGTTGTGGGTGATTTTGATGCCATTCTCAGGATGAACTGGTTAAGCACATCTCATGCAACTATAAATTGCCAGAAAGTATGTGTGATCTTTAGAGTACCAAACCATCCTGAGTTTATCTTTCAAAGGGGAGCAGAGTCAATAGAGCCAGCTAGGAGTTGGATGATGCTTAATTGTGGAACCTTGCTAACAATGAAGACAGTCGACGAGCATATTCCAAATGTGGTGGTAGAATTCCTCGATATATTCAAAGATGTGGCAGGATTACCACCGAAGCAAGACATCGAATTTTCCATTACAGTGTTACCTGGCATGGGCCCAATTTCTAAGGCACCATATAGAATGGCACCAATCGAGCTTACGAATTGAAGAAGCAGGTGCAAGAGTTACTTGATAAGGGTCTGATTAGACCAAGTGCTTCACCTTGGGGAGCCCCGATCCTCTTGGTGAAAAAGAAAGATGGAAGTCTTAGGCTTTGCATTGATTATAGAGAGTTGAACAGGGTGACAATAAAAAATAGGTATCCTCTGCGTAAAATTGATGATTTGTTTGACCAATTGGGAGGAGCAAGGGTATTTTCTAAATTGGATCTTTGTTCTGGCTATCATCAAGTTAGAGTAAGGAAGGAAGATATTGAGAAGGCTGCTTTCAGGACAAGATACGGGCATTTTGAGTTCCTAGTGATGTCGTTTGGAGTCACCAATGCTCCCGTGGTATTTATATACTTAATGAACAAGGTGTTCGCTTTGTACTTGGACAAATTTGTAGTGGTGTTCATATTAGACTTCCTAGTCTACTCAAAGAGCGAGGAAGAACATAAGGAACACTTGGGGATCGTATTACAGACCCTGAGGCAGGAGAAGCTATATGCTAAATTTAGCAATTGTTCTTTCTAGTTGGATCAAGTTTCTTTCCTCAAACACATCATTTCGAGAGGGGGATTTCTGTAGATCTAGCTAAGATTGAGATAGTGAAAGATTGGCCAATTCTGAATAATGTCGGTGAAGTTGGGAGTTTCCTTGGGTTGGCAGATTATTACAGAAGGTTCGTTCAAAACTTCTCCAAAATTGCAGGACCATTAACAAAGCTGACAAGAAAAGAAGAGACATTCATAGGGTTGAGATCTTGCCAAGAAGCTTTTGAAGAATTAAAGAGAAAGCTGACAACAGCTCCAGTTCTTGCGGTGCAGGACGGACTTGGAGGGATGGTTGTGTATAGTGATGCCTCCGGCAGAGGATTGGGATGCGTTTTGATGCAGCGAGGCAAGGTGATTACATGCGCCTCGAGACAGCTTAGGCCTCATGAGAAAAACTACCCAACACATGACTTAGAGCTAGCCGTCGTATCTTCGCATTGAAGTTATGGAGGCATTACCTACCAGGCCAAAGGGTATAGATCTTCACAGATCACAAGAGTTTAAAGTACATCTTTACACAAAAAGAACATAACATGAGGAAGAGGAGGTGGCTAGAGCTAGTGGTTGACTATGACTTAAATATACAATATCATTCGGGTAAAGCAAACGTGGTTCCGGATGCCTTGAGTCGAAAGCTAGTGGTGATGATGTTGGCTGGACAAAAGGAGCTTGTGAAGGAATTACAACTGTTAGACATTGAAGTTGTGTTGTCGAAGACAGATGGGCAGATGATGGTCTTGTAGTTGCAATCTACGTTGATAGAGAGAATCAAGGCAGGGCAGGCATGAGATCCTCGATTGCCAAAACTTAGGATAGAAGTTGAGGCCAGATTGAGGACATGCTTACTCATCCACGAGGATGGTTCACTTCATTTTGGTAGCAGGTTGTGTGTAGGTAGAAATTAGACAGGACTTGATGAGAGAAGCGAACAGTTCTACTTACTCCATACATCCTGATGGAACAAAGATGTATAGAGACATGAAACAACATTTTTGGTGGCATGGCATGAAGAGAGAAATAGTTAGATTTGTGGCAAAGTGCTTGATGTGTCGACAGGTAAGGCTGAACATCAAAGGACGGCGAGACTGCTGCAACCCCTTCCCATTCTAAAATGAAAGTGGGACCACATTACACTGGACTTCATTACAGCTTTGCCTAGGAGTCCTAAGGGGAACAATGCAATTTGGGTAAACAGACTTACTAAGAGTGCCTATTTTATTCCCGTTAGAATTGGGCAGTTCACACAAATTCTAGCAGAAAAGTACTTGTAGGAGATTGTTATGTTGCATGGTGTGCCTGTGAGTATTGTGTCGGACAGGGACACAAGATTTTTATCTCATTTTTGAAAGAGCTTGCAGGAGAGTTTGGAATTCAGACTAAAGTTCAGTACTGCCTACTACCCTCAGACAAACAGGTAGTCAGAATGAACCATACAAATCTTGGAAGACATATTGAGAGCGTGCATGTTGGACTTCAAGGGCTCTTAGGAGGACCATCTTCATTTGGTAGAGTTCTTCTATAATAACAGCTTTCACGCCAGCATACGGATGACGCCATACGAAGCATTGTATGAAAGAGGTCACCTGTATGTTGGGACAACAACAGGTGAAAGGAGATTGCTCGGGCCAGAGTTGATAGTGCAAATGGTTGACAAGGTAAAATAGATTAGGGAGCACCTTAAGACTACGCAGGATAGACAGAAAAGTTGAGCAGGTGCAGGAAGAAGACCTCTTGACTTTACAATAGGAGACCATGTGTTCTTGAAGATCTCACCTACTCGAGGAGTAATTCGTTTTGGAGTAGAGGAAAGCTTAGTCCAAGGTTTATTGGACCCTTTGACATCGTGGAGCGAGTTGGGCCAGTGGCTTACCGACTTGCCTTGCCTCCATCATTGAAGGGAGTGCATGATGTATTCCATGTATCTCAATTAAGGAGGTATGTGAGGGACGAGAAGCATGTTGTGAAACATTCAAAGCTGGCATTGGGCAGTGATCTTTCCTATGAAGTTCAACCAGTAGATATAATCGATAAGCAGGAAAAGACCTTAAAGAACAGAACGATTTGTGGGATCCACAGTCTTCGGGAGAGTCCACTGGGAACGAGAGGACGATGTCCGCTCTAAGTACCCGCACCTCTTTTTTTGATTCCTCAGGTATCCTCCTTATTTGACTTGATGAAGAATTTTCGAGGACGAAAATTTCTTATTAGGTACGTAAAATGTAACATCCTAAAACTAAGTGACATTAAGACGCAATAAATAAATAAATAGGAATGATAATAATTTAAAAAATAATAATAATATTTTAGTAATAGTAAATATTGTGGCCCAAGCCCATAACTTCTTTTACTATTCCATAGGGTTTAAATTTTCATACCCAAACCTAATAAGAAACTAAATCAAAAATTAAATTCCTCTTAAATTCTTATCTCGTTAAATCTATGAATACAAAAAATAAAACAAAATCTATTTAAATTCGTTTAAAATTCTTCTTTATCCAAAACACCCCCAAATCAAGTTCAAATTAGTAGATAAATATTTAAATTTGTGGGTATATCTAAATCCTAACTAAAAACCAATTTAAACCTAACCTATACACCCAAAAAAATATGATAAAACTCATCTTATATGACCATTTATAAATAAATCCGAAATTAATCTATCAAAAAAATGGATCAATCTACCTAGGAAGGAGAAGGCCATTACCCATCAAGCTCGGTAGTTAATCATCAAAGGCAAGTATCTAGCGTCCCTTTTTTCCCTTGATTTCCTTACATTTTAATCTAATAGAAATCATACTTAAGAATCTCCATTATTTTTTTTCCATCCATGATCCTTTTTGAATTATGACTGTATGAGAAAATTATTTATTTTACTTGAAGTTAACCCTAGTTTGTGAAATTTTATGAGATACTTTTGTATTATTCTTATATGATGTATGACCAATACTTTCAGATATTATAATTCTTCTTTCATGAAAGCATTTAGCCTTGAATATACCAATAGAAGTTATGTGATGGTAAATATAGTGTACTTTAGTCTGACTTTTTATATTTATGAGGTTCAGTAACTACGTGTTTTAGGTAAGTTTACTCTAGAGTTTATACATAATTTAATTACTGAGCCTATATGATTGAATAATTTTATAGTAAATTCTTAGTTATATGATTATATGTGGGATAATTACTGAATTAAAAACTACATATAAAAGTAACAAAATGTTATAAATCTGACCCTAACTCAATTCTGGAAAAATTCTATTTTGTCCATGCTATTCTGAAAATGCTATTAAGTCCTGAATAAATTTCTATTTAGTCTCTGTAATTTCTGAAATTTTTTTCCAGACCTGAAATAAATATTGTTAAGTCATTGTAATTCCTGAAAACAGTTTCCATACCTAAATAATTGTTGTTTAGTCCCTTATTTTTTGAAAATTGTTTTCAGACCTGAAATAACTACTGTTTAGTCCCTGTAAATTCTGAAAATTGTTTCCAGACCTGAAATATTACTGATTAGCCCCTGTAACTTCTGAAAATCATTTTTAGCTCTAAAATATCATTGTTTAGCTCCCACAAGTTTCCTAAGAAAAAGAAAAATAATTCGATCTAGTATGCTAAAATAGTTTAACTTCTATAAAATAGTTTAAGAATTTATGATAATTTATGTTTTCACCATGTTGAACCTTTAATGAAACTTTAACAAACTTTAACTTAAAATCAAAATCTTAACACTAATAGATGTCAAGTTTTTAAGTTTAAATTCCAAATTTGGTAATGGACGAATTGAGACACGTTATTATTTGATACTGATTTTCATGCATGCTATTGATATTACCTCACTTAATCACTTGTATATGCCGTGCTTGGACAAATAATTGACATGACTGACATTGTTCTCGTAGAGACACCATGATGTAGGAATAATAATGTGAACATCTTGCATATGAACACATGAATATGAATATGAACATGAACATGAAAGATTTAAATGACATGGATAACACTTGTGCGAGAGATGTACTTGAAATTACTTGAAAAGTTGTACATAGTGATCATATGGGCTTGGCAAGGACATGGTGGTATGATTATTCTTGGCACTTGGTTCATGGAAGAATATTCATATTCTATAATAAATTTGGTTGAAAAATGACAAGACACGTGCCTAATGTAAGGGAAATTGATGATGGAAACTGAGAAAGTGTACCTAAGTACCCATATCTATGTACAAGATATAGGGGCCGTTTGTTTCGCGTAAAAGTCCATAATTCGTAAATGACTTACAACCCAGTTACAACTACGGCGTTTGTTTGGACCGTAATTCGTAAAAGACTTACACAACTCAATTACCACTCACTTGCAACCCAATTACCACTCACTTACAGCCCAGTTACAGTTAATTTTGTGGTCATGCAAATTTGTATTATTTTTTTATGTTAATATTAATTTTTTAATATTTAACATTTTTAATATTTATTTACAATATTAAAACTTTTTAAATCACCAAATAATTAATTTTGTGGTCAACTTTTCACTTGCGACTTACACATTATGACAACCAAACACCATAAAACACAATACACTTTTCCACTTACAACTTCATATTATCAACCAAACACCATAAAGCTTACATGCATGTAACTCATTTACAACTGTAAAAGACTTACCAATTACGACTTACGAATTACGGCCAGTTACGACAACCAAACAGCCCATAGTGGTGTTTATTTTACATAATGCATATCACTTTGTGACATGGATTATTGATGAGCTCATTCTACTTGTATATTAATATACTGTATTACTCCTGGCATGGTGCCGGTTAGGGTACACGAACACTTTTTCCACTAGTAGTTTTCAAATAACGATAAATATCGATTGATATGCGAGAATATGATGTGGTATAGGACGTAGTTTTTTTCGCGTCTCAGGACCCAATTGACATATATAGTAGGCGTAAGATGGGGTACGTTTACTGCACCTGACAGTTGGGTAGTGTCACCTAATTAGTAACCCCTAGGGACATCTTCATAGTTAATCTTGTGCTTATGTGATTCTTGTGATGGTTACTACTAGTTGATAGTTTAGTTATACTTACTATACTTGACTTACTCTATACTATGACATATTTATATTTCTATGAATGTTTGTTTATCATCATGACTTAGATTTAATATGACTGGTTTTAGTAAGAAACTCATGCTACAAGTACTTGATTGTGTAATAAAACTAAGTATCATATAACTTCATATTGCGTATCCTTTTCTTATTCAACACATCTGTATGCTCTACACGTATTGCATACTTTCTTTTTTTTGTTTGTACTTGTCGGGAGTTTCTGACTCCTCTGGGTTTGCTTACCCTAGATAGCGGAGAGTAGGTGAGACACCAACTGGAGATGAGGAGCACTATGAGGAACCAACTGAAACTCCTTAGCAGACTTGGAGAGTTCCTTTAAATTATTTGTTTTCATAAAATGTTTGAATAAGTGAAAGAATGAACTCATTTCTTAGTTGGACTTGTATATAGTTATTCGATTTTGTGGACTTCATTAGTGGAATAAACTTTTAATTAGTTTTGCTTTCATGTATGTGTACTTTATGTGAACCTCATTTATATGCAACAAAAAAATAAAATAATTTGTAGATTAGAGGCTTAGCATGCTGCTTTAGTGTGTCGCCAACTCAAGTCACGTGCTTATCTCGCTCTAGCGGGAAGCGGGGCCTGACAGTCAGGGAAGTGAAGATATTCAGATGGATTATAAATGCCAAAACTCATTACGACACAGATGGATTATAAATGCCAAAACTCATTAGACGCTTACGACAAAGGAGTGCGATGAATCTTTTCAGATCACTGTGGACCTTATAAATTAATTATTGGTTATACAACTTGCTACATCGAGCAGCTGAAAAGTTGTATCATGCATCTCTTCGAATCCTAATGTTATTATGACTGAGATCACAGGATTTTATGGTTTGACAATGATGATTAATCTTATGTCTTTACTGTTGACCAAAAATCTCGTTGTGGACCGACTTTTCAGGGATTAAATTTTTAATTAGAGGCAGTTTGGCTTCTTATCCATCTATAAATAGTGGGAGATCTATGGCGGAAGTCATCTTCTTTGTCTTCTTTAAATACTCATGCCTTAAAACCCTAATTTCTTCTTTCCTTGTTGCGTCGATATGTTGTCCCTTTTTTTATCAGATGGAGGAAGGAAAAGGAGAGAGAGGGAGGATGAGGAAATGATGATCATACACTATCTTTTAGGAAGTCTAAAAGGTGTGTCACATTAGTCATCGTGAAAGGGCTATTACGATACATTAATTGTCGTGACATGGTGCAGCTATCGAGAATAACATGTAGGATTCTTTTTTCGACTGGATCGGGTGATCTAATTTTTGTGTTACTTGATTTTAGGTGAGCAAGCTTCGACTTTAAGGTTGTCGACCTCTTTTCTGAAGGCATATATGAGGGAGCAGCAGAGAAAGCTTATTGGCTAGGTGCACCAGTGAATTGCTTCTCATCCTGAAATTCGGAGCACTTCCTTATAACACATCAGAGGGGATGTGAAATGATCGGCAAAAAGCATGCACAAACATAAGAAAAGGAATGTGAGTCGATATTATCGCTTTTGTGATTCTTCCGTAATAGTAAAGTGGCTATACAGGTCATATCCATAAGGAGAGAGAGCGATGGAAGCTTTGATGCAGCTTCTTTGTTCAAAGTAAAGAGAAAGTTTTTTGTTTCAAATAAAGAATTGAAATGAAAACAAGTGTTGTTCAAGAATTGTTTGTATTGGTTTATTGGTTTGTAAAAGTCGCTTTTCTTAATGGTAAAAATGCATGGCTAACTTTCTACTAAGTGCTCCCACTAATCCATAACTTCTTGAAGATGTAGCCTCACGATGGATCATAGGCAAGCATAACTTTTATGCATAGGAACTATTCACGTTGGAGACCTAATAAAACTCCTTCCTTTAACTTAGCTTTACTCGGTAAAACTTGGACATTCCCATATCAAGATCCAATTGAAGGCGAGAATAAGGGAAGAAACAAGTGCACTAATGGTATCGACAAAGTTAATAGGAATATTTCTAACTTACAAACATGTAAAGATTACAATCCATAGATTATCAAAAACCCGTTAAGCATTAAATATAAGAAAGCGAATACTTGTGAGTAAGTTAGAGTTAGAACCCTCGTCTTAAAATATTATAGCTCTCATTTGCATGAGGCTTGTTTGACACTATTGACTCATTTGGGTTTATCAATCAAGCTGTTAAAGATCAGTGAGTTAGTAGTTAGTTAGCCATGCAATAAGAGAGTTAGTTAGACATGATAGTAAAAGAAACAATAAGAGAGAAGATGTAAAGAGAAAGGTTGTTACACTAAAACAAAGAGGTAGAAGCAAATGAAAACACCAATTAAATAGAAAGAAGAAAGAGAAGTAATTATTTGTATAAGTTTATCACCTCACACTCTCTCTTTCACTCTAATGGCTAAAGTAAAACTTGAAGAAGAAAGAAACAAACAACTACAACTCCTAAAAATAAAATAACAAATGGCTAAAGAACCCCAAGGGGGTATTTATAGGCACCAAGAGAAAGGGGGCCAGGGGGCAACCCCTTGCCCGAGGCACTGGCGCGACCGCGCCAGTATGGCTGCGGAAACGCGGCCAGAGCCGCGTATCCGTAGCTGTACCAGGGCGGCGCGCGCAGCGTCGCCTGCTGCGTGCAGTCGTTTCGGTCCCCTGTTAACTGGATCTTCTGGATTTCTGATTTGATCCCCCTGATCTGACAGAATCACCTCCTAAAGTCAATGGCTACTTTGTAGGCCTTTAATCACCCATTAAATGGTGATTTAGGGTCTTCTTCTTCATTGCACACCATGGACGTAGGATCACACAAGCAAACTATTATTAGCAGCATTTTATATAAGATAAATGTGCAGCTGTGATAAAAATTATACAATATTAGAGACTAATCACAGTCCCACAGTTATCTTTTTGCTCGTCCTGAGCAAAACAAAAACAAGAGAATTATTACACCACTTTTACAGGTGACGCGATTGCACTGAGCATGTACAACGAATCTTTAAACTTCTAGGTTTCTCCTAGATGAGGAGTGTTGTCTCCTGAGGGTTTTCAATGGATTGCACCTACAAAATTCAATAAATGAAGAAAAATGTAAGTTGTTAGCAAATCTCTTTCAAGAAAAAAAACTTTCAATCATTTAAGTAAAAATGACCGAATGATGTAAGAATTAGGTTTAACCTAATAAGTTCTCCTATACTTTAGCCTTCATAAAAGAAGAAATTATGATTTTTCTTTGAATTTAGAAAGGATCTTGTACTTCTAACTCATTCTGTTATTTTACTTTAGATAAATATGCATAATGTGTAAGTGTGATGTGTTTGGGATTTCTTAACTCAACTTTGAATGTCATTTAATTTTATTAATGTTTATCTAGATGTTTATTCCTTGTTTCTTTAAGCTTTCTACTTTACTCATGTAACACATATCAAACCGATGACTCCCAAACCAGATGGTTTTAGGGCACTAGGTAAAAAACACCTCTTAAGTCAAATATGCAAGTAAAGTAGGCCACGAAATTAAGATTTACTTATTTACATATATATATATATATATTGGCGTGAATAATCATGCTTCTTAAGGCACAATTATCCAGCTTTCTTTTTTTTTCTTTTTTTTTTCAAAGTTGTGTCTCTAAATCCCAAGCGTGTGTGTGTGGTTTATGCATATTCTATTAGGGCTAAATAAAAGATATGAGTTATTTTCCATTTCCTCCCAACTCTTAGTCAAACCAATGTTTCTTTTTTATTTAGGCTAAAATAAAGATTCCTTAATAAGGTTCCCTTAATTCTTACAATTTTGGCATTTTTATAAAGAGTATAAAAATTCTTTTTTCGTTCAGGAGTTTTTTTTTAATTTATATTTTTATAATAAAAGAAAAAGAAAGAACGTTAGCACTCCCCGCACCTATCTAATGCATTATCCCCAATGCTAGTTATGTAAATGCAAATGCAATAAATAGGGAAAAAGAAGATATCACCTTCTCCGTCGACTCGGGCCGGCCAAGTGCGAATAGGCTAAGGGAGAGGGAGAAGAGAGTAAAAAGAAATCCAAAAAGGGTAAGTATAAGGGTGAGCATATAAACAATAAGTATAAAGAACCCCTAAAAAATGTTTTTTTTTTACACTTTTTTTTGGTGGTGAGTGGATGGCGATGGTCAGGTGTATGACGGAGCGAAAAGACTCAGCACAGTTTTAGCCTGGGACGCAGGCTTAGTGGTAAAAAATAGCTTCAGTCTTTAACCATTCACTTTGAATTCTGTATTACTCTTAGGATCGACAATAACCACAACACCGTTGAGAAGACGGTGCGCACAATGAATGGTCTAGACCAACCAGTTTTCAGCTTTTCCGCGAAAATGTGAAGCCTCGAGTTGTATAGCAAAACCTTGTCTCCTAAGGCAAAGTTTTTTCTGTTGATGATTTGGTCATGAAAAATTTAGTCCTGTTTTTTGTAATCCGTGCGTTCTCGTAAGCCTCGTTCCGTATCTCCTCCAACTCTGAGAGCTGTAGTCTCTTTAGTTCACTGGCTTTGATCAGATCAAAGTTGAATTGCTTAATAGCCATAGGGCTCGATGTTCTAACTTGACTGGCAGATGATAGGCTTTTTCAAATATGATTCTATTAGGCGACATCCCAGGACCTGTTGGCCAAAGGTTACAATCACCCATGATTAGTGTATTTTGATGATTACAAAACATATTAGTTATTTGTACTAATAACGTTTGTTGTTTAAATGTGTTTCAGATTTCTATTCATTCTAGAAGTCTTCTCTCACAAATACAAGGATTTGGACTCATGTCAACTCCAATTTGGCTCAAGGAAAAGTTTGAAGATTATATGAAGAAGCCTATTGAAGATCTTGAAGTCCTTAGAAATATTGTAAGAAATAGAATGTTAAAGTTTGAGTATATGAAATTTGGCTCTAGGATTTGCACACACACTTGTTTCATATATTTCCTATGTTTTGAAAATGGTTATTTCTAAGTTTTATGCCTTAGTTTATATATACATGTACCAAAAGCTTTATATCTTGGAAATCTTGTATAAAACATGTGTATAAACTATTTCTGCATAATACTTAGCTATATGTATTTTTAAAATATTTTTCAAAATTTTTTCTAACTCAAAACCAGCCCATTTTTCTGTCTCAGGCAACACCGGCCGACCGGCCCGGTCGACCGGCGATGTGTCTGGACATGCACTGTTTGTGCATGTCTGTCGGTCGACCGACCGGTCGACCGACGGAGAGCAAATTGCTCACAGTTTGTTTCGGTCGACCGGACCGGTCGACCGGAAGAAGGAAACTGTGTTTCCTCTTTTGGGACGGTCGACCGAGAGCCAACGGCTCTTTGCAGCTGGCCTTGCGGTCGACCGGACCGGTCGACCGCCAAGCCTGCTGTAGCCTAACGGCTCTTTCCTCTTTGGGCTATTCTGAAAACTGTTTTTGTTTTCAGCTTTAACAGATTTTTGGAGAGTTGTTGGGGAGCTTTTGCAGGTCAAATTAGGTGTAAAGAAATTGTTTTAAACCTATTTTCTAACCCTATAAATAGAGGAGAAGTCTCTCTTGCATATGACCAAGAAAAATCCTCAAGTTTGTGTTGTTTTCAAAAGAGAAAAGAAAAGAGTTTAAAGCTTTCATTCCAATTCTTTTTGAGCTTGTTTTTCAGTTGTGTTTGATTACTAATATCACTCTACAACTGAAGTTTTTCTCACCACACTTCATAGAGCCAAAAATTCAATACTCATTCTATAGTGAAGTTGTATTTGAAGTGAGAGTGTTTGTAAAAGAGTTTGAGAAATAGTGTAGTGATCTTGTTGTGATCACTTTGTTCTTGTAATCCTTTTCTTGTGGAGCAACCTCTTCGGTAGAGGTCCTTTGTACTCGGTGGAGCTCGGTGCTCGGTCTTCGGTAGACCAAATTGTAAAGGCGTCCTCGGTGGATAGTGGAACCCTTCACGGAGGTGAAGGGGGGAGTAGAGCGGTGGCTCGAACCTCGAAACAATCACTTTGTTTGCGATTGCCTTTACGTCCAATTCTTGCTTTACTTTTCAATAGTTCCTTATTGCTTTCTATTGCATACTTGTGATATTGTTTAAATCTCTTGTGCTAATATTTGCTTGCTTGTAATTCTTGCCATATATCATTGTGTTTGCATCATTCTTCATATCATCCATTTCATACTTGTGTGTGCCAATCCCATACTCATCCAACAAGAGCTTCACATAGCGCCTCAACCCATATAAAGGGGAATCAAGAGGAGTTTAGTCCAGAGCCTCGCAAGAGGAATTCGGCTACACTTGTTGAATTGTACTAAGTTGAGCCTCACTTATTTTAGGTTCCGCATTTAGAGTGTTAAAATTTTTAAGATTAGCAATCACACCTATTCACCCCCCTCTAGGTGTTTTTCAGGACCGTCTTACAAGCGGTTCGGTAAGCCCATAACGCATCGTTTAGCTTGACCACTATTCCTTTCAATTTTTTCCAACAGCCTTTCCAAAATGTAACACCCCACTCCCAGAATACGTGCACAGTTACGTATCCTGATTTTTGAGCATATTTTCTTCTATTATTATATTTTATTTTCTACTATCCTTACTCATGTAGTAGTACTGTATGATTTGACCTGTTTGGTATTCAGATTTGACTGATTTTAGTTTCAAATATTATTTTCTAATATTCTAGATTTTTCATGATTTTCTGGAATTTTTCGGAATTAAAATGTAAATCTTCAAAACCGGTGTCGGCCAGTATCACTGGTTGATTCCAGGAATTTTAATTTACAATTGGAATCAAATTTCTGGATTCCGCTTTTACATTTTATCTTAGAATTATGTTTTCATCTTCGGGCATTTTCTGGAAATTTTTAGACTTTATCAAAAATTCAGCCTACCCGTGTAGACACCGCGCCCAGTACATTCTAAGATTTTTATTTTGAAAATGAGATAGAATTTCTGAAAACCGATTTCATTAAAAGTCATTTTATAATATTTATGATTTTTGTGAATTTTTGGATAGCATTCCGAGATGCTTCATTTTTAGTCATTTCTGGAGTTTTCGGTATTTTCCCAGATACCGAGAACTTATCCAAGTTTTCCACTTCTCTATCTTTCCATATTTTTCTCTCTCTTCCTCAAACACGATCTTAGCCAGCCAGGTTCATCATTTAATGCAGCCACCCTCTCCATGCTGCATTAAATGCGTATGGGCTAATTCAACTCAAGTCAAATCCCCATGCTCTGTCCTTTTCCTTTGAAACGCAGCTTCCTTGCGTTTTTCTCTGGACGCAGCTTGAAGCTCCCGCGTTTGGCTCTATATTTGCCTAAACGCAGCCTTGGGACATTGTGAACGCTGCACTCATTGGAGGGAAAGTAATGATGGCTCATTATTATAATATTTTCCCCTTCTATATATATATATAACTTCTATCATCTCTCTCCTTCATTTTCTTCATTTCCTTTGTTTCCTGCAAGCTCCAACAGCAAGCTCACCACCACCAAGCTCCTTGGCCGGCCATCACCACCACCCACCAAAGCCATTTTCTCCACCACAAATCCTTCTACATCATACTCCTCCATCTCCTCCTTCATTTTCAACCACAAACACCATCTCCTTCAACCTCTTTCACCAAGAGACTTCAAAGAACCCATCTTCACCAAAAAGCTTCACCACCATTTCCACCACCACCTACACCACCATGGCCACCACCAAGCATACCACCTTCACCTCCTCGACAACCTCTTTCCGACGGACTATAGTTTCGTCCCCCGCAACAACGTTTGCAAGATCCCGTTTTTGCATGGTGAACTAGACTTGCACCTCCATCCTCTCCAAGCAACCACAACCCCTCTCCATCAACTTGTGAGGACCAGTACCCTCCTTTGGATTGGGACTGAGTTCTCTGCGTCGGACGCACTTTAGGCGAGTAATTCTACTCGCCAGACTTGGATATTATTTCATATTTGTTAACAAACTCAACCTTCAAAAGTCAGTTTTGTTCTCTGTCTGCCTTCTTTCCCGCGTCTGCCCACTTTTCTGCGTCTGCCTTCTTTCCCGCGTCTGCCCACTTTTCTGCGTCTGCCTTCTTTCCCGCGTCTGCCCACTTTTCTGCGTCTGCCTTCTTTCCTGCGTCTGCCCACTTTTCTGCGTCTGCCTTCTTTCCCGCGTCTGCCCACTTTTCTGCGTCTGCCTTCTTTCCCGCGTCTGCCCACTTTTTCTGCGTCTGCCTTCTTTCCCGCGTCTGCCCACTTTTCTGCGTCTGCCTTCTTTCCCGCGTCTGCCCACTTTTCTGCGTCTGCCTTCTTTCCCGCGTCTGCCCACTTTTCTGCGTCTGCCTTCTTTCCCGCGTCTGCCCACTTTTCTGCGTCTGCCTTCTTTCCCGCGTCTGCCCACTTTTCTGCGTCTGCCTTCTTTCCCGCGTCTGCCCACTTTTCTGCGTCTGCCTTCTTTCCCGCGTCTGCCCACTTTTCTGCGTCTGCCTTCTTTCCCGCGTCTGCCCACTTTTCTGCGTCTGCCTTCTTTCCCGCGTCTGCCCACTTTTCTGCGTCTGCCTTCTTTCCCGCGTCTGCCCACTTTTCTGCGTCTGCCTTCTTTCCCGCGTCTGCCTTCTTTTCTGCGTCTGCCTTCTTTCCCGCGTCTGCCCACTTTTCTGCGTCTGCCTTCTTTCCCGCGTCTGCCCACTTTTCTGCGTCTGCCTTCTTTCCCGCGTCTGCCCACTTTTCTGCGTCTGCCTTCTTTCCCGCGTCTGCCCACTTTTCTGCGTCTGCCTCTTCTTCCCGCGTCTGCCTTCTTTTCTGCGTCTGCCTTCTTTCCCGCGTCTGCCCACTTTTCTGCGTCTGCCCACTTTCCTGAAACGCACCACTTTCTTGAAACGCGCCACTTTTGAGACGCGACCCAACCAAACGCAGCCTTCTTAAGTCGATTTGACCCTTTACTATAGTCGACTAACTCCTTCTCTAAGTCGACTAATTTCTCTCCCTAGTCGACTAATTTCTCTCCCTAGTCGACTAATCTTGATTAATTGTTATGGTTAATTACTTCTTTGATTATGAACATTATCTTTGGGTCATTTATTATATTGCTATTTGCAAGACATGTTACTTGATGAATATCACCTCTTATCATGCTATCTATTAACACAAGGCATGATACACCTGACTCCTATAATTATCATTGTAACGGGAATGATAACCGGACTTCATGATTTACCAACTTGATTACATGATAGTACGAACCAGTACTCCTGATATACCTGTATTCCTGACATGTTCCTGCTCATTCCCGAAATTTGATAATTGTCTAATATTCATAAAATGAGACAACTTACATTGGGTCGGGGGAAACATGCGCTATCAATATGTGTTCGTGTTTACAGTGGTATTAGGTATGTTGTGCAACTAAATTTCCGGTCTGACCTGTGGGCCTCCAGGCGACCGAGGGGAGTGCTGGCTCCCTCCTCCTGAATCATGATAAGGGCATACAATAAGTCCCTCCTGATAGCCTTGCGGCAGGTTCCGTCCACCAAGCAACGGAACATCCTGGGCCGTGGTCCCGGGTATGCACGGGACCCACTGTAAACATAGTTCGTTGATACCCCCGCTGGTTTCCAATAACAACCTTGCCTTACTCGGATATGGATCTATGTGTGCTGGGACGCTAGTTCACATAGCTAGATATCAGGGTAAGACGAGTATAATAATAATAACAATAATAAGACGCTAATTGTGGGTGTTGTATACGCTTGGATTACGGTAACATGAGATAAAGGTATATAGATGAGGGTTTCCTTGTTTGGATTATTCCCTCGAGGTACTAGTCTCATGAGGCCGTAGCTTAAGCTTATATAATGCCCTTTCATTTTTAACATGTTGCGCTTCTTTTACTTGCTGGCTGATTACTCATGATATTGCACCACCTCTCATGCTCTTTCCTCTTATGCCACTCGCTGTTACCTGATCACTTGTTTGGGAGGTCCTGACTCCCTTGAATTTGTATGTTCAGGTTCCGAACCTTGGATCGAGGTGGAGCCTTCTGTGGAGGACCAGGCTTTCCTTTCCGAGCAGGCTGATTAGTCTCGGTTGCTGTCATCCCAGACTTTCCTTTTGGCTCGCGGGACCTTTCTTCAGCTCGTGAGCATCTTTGTATTATCTTGTAAATCGTACTTTTGAGTTTGGCTGTGATATATGATGCATGCGATATGTAAATATATGTCACATTCTGTGATAACCTTGTACCTTGTACTTCTTATGTTGGCATATGAAAGGACGCTACGCTTTGTCGTACTCTGATTCTTGTTTGTACTGATGCTTAGCGTATATACGTAAGGGTATTTCTGACCTGCGTATGTACGTCGCAGTGACGTCCCCGTACCCGTGGGATCGGGGCGTTACAGGTTGGTATCAGAGCCTAGGTTCTCACACCTATAGTACAATCAAGCAGCAATTTAATGGAATTTGCCATTGCCAACTACAGTGTACAAGGTTATCTTGTCCTTCTTGATTCCTTTCCTTGTGTCCTAAAATCCTTTCATCTTCCAATTTTCATCTCCTTTTTACCAACATAAGTATGGATAGAAGGGCGAGTCGTAACAATGCCGGGCAAGCATCCAATGGACCCACGGGGGAGAATGTTGAAATACTGAGGGTTATCCAGACTATGATGGAAAATCAGCAACAGCAGACGGAACTCCTTCGGCAAGAGTTAGCAACTCCTAAGGAACAGAGGCCGGGTAATGTATCAGACTTTAGGCTATTGCAACCGCGATATTCACCGGAGAAGAGAGACCACTAGAGGCTGAGCAATGGCTGATTGACACCACAGATCTGTTGAACGCAGCCCGGGTTCCAAAGGAAAATCAAGTGGAGGTCGCTAAGATTCAACTAAAGGATGTAGCCAGGACCTGGTGGCTAGCTGAGGAAGCAAGATTAGAGAAACCTGTCTCGTGGGATCAGTTTTCCCAAAGCTTCTATAGTAGATTTTTCCCTGCCACCGCTCAGAAAGAGATGGAAGAACAGTTCATCCGACTTCAGCAGTGGAACCGGTCTGTGGACGAATATGCCGCTGAGTTTTGAGGCTGAGCCGCTTCGCTCCATATATGGTAGCTGATGAAGAGAAGCGAGCGAGTAGATTCCAACAGGGTTTGCGAATGGACATTCAGATCCTCTTGATGCCCCAGCAGCTGAAAACGTATCCCAAGTCCTCACCATAGCTCGGGAAGTTGAGCGAGGACTGGAGAAAGGGAAGACTAACATGATGAGGAACCAGGCCATGAAGAGGCCATTTCCACAAGCAGGGAGAGGAGGTCCATACAGAGCAGCGAGGGTTCCGCCAATGAGACGACCATTTCGGCGAGCCCCCTTTCAGACAACCCAACCATTTCCCGTTTGTAACTATTGCCAGAAACCGGGTCACACTCAACAGAATTGCCGTAGGGCAAATGGGTTATGCCTGGCATGTGGTTCCCGTGATCATTCAGTAGAAGTCTGCCCCCACAAGAGAATGGGAATGGTCAACCCAGCATTACCAGCACTTCCAGGGCCAGATGGACAGAGGAACCAGGGACAAATGGTTAGGAGAGCTCTTCCCCCTCCCCCACAGCAAGTTATCCGCCAGTCCAGAGGGGAGTTAGAAATGCAGCAGGTCGTGGAAGAGGACGAGCCTACAACTTGACAGTGGAAGAGGCCGAAACTTCTGAAGAGGTGGTAACAGGTAAGATTATGGTGCACTCTAAACCTGTCTTAGCACTCTTTGATTCTGGCGCTTCTCATTGCTACATATCAGATAGTTTCATTGCTTGAACTCTATACCTGTTGAATGTTTAGACCACCAGTGGGAGATTAGTACCGGTAACGGAGTAGTTATCTCTAATAGAGTTTGTGT